>CM070652.1:19743284-19839209 GCA_036346575.1 Dendrocalamus sinicus
CTAAGTCTTTAGCATTTGATCTATTTTATTTTCTCAACATCTCTTTGACCTAAACCACCTTCCCATGCGTCACGATTTTGATCCAACAAAGTTTTTGGTATTTGGCAAACTACCAAAATACCCTTATTGTAACCCAATCTTCACTTTTCTTTACAAGCAATTGTCACACTTACCACGTGTAGGTGCACCAATGGTTTACTACATATCGACAAGTCTCTCCCTTTCTGGTTTCATCGTACCACGTTTCACTTGGATTGACTAAGCCAAATAGAAAAATCCAAATATCCAAATAGAAAATCGAATCCAAACTCGGATGTTTGGCTGGCGCAGTTGTGGATGTCGGATGCGAATCCGGTATAGCGTGAAACAGATTTAGAGTCCAATAGTCGAATAAGATCTGGATATGCGTAGACAATGCCTTCATTGGAACCATGCACCAGCCTCAACAATTGCTGTATGTAAGCATCCTACGCGATGTGGAATCACTCTAATTAGCTTTTGCTCGCTTCCATACAATAACTGTACCTTCTGAATCTGGTGAGGCCATTAAATTTTTCCCCATGACTCCAGGCCACTCCAATTTCTGGAGAGCCGTGTCCCTTCAGGAATGTAAATGGTTTCATTGGTACCTCAACTGTGGAATCAAAGTTCACGATGTGACAAATAGACGAAGCACTAAATATACCTGCAGCTTATTTACACATGAGTTCTTTGGTTGTGCCAAATCATAGAAGTAAACATTTGAATCCTCACTACCAGTAACTTCATGTTCAGAAGCAAATACAAGTCAGCAACCTTCTTTTGCAAAAGTTCAGAAAATAAGACTTTGGAATCTGGATGACCAACATTGAATAAGATTTGATCCGATTCATATTCGACATTTGTCCGGTCTATATTCGTATCTGATGATTGTCCAATTCGTATTTGAATCCGAGAAAAAACATGAATGCAAATATGATTTAACCACTATCCAATCCGTTTTCATCCCTACTTCTGATACTGCAACCTGTAGATTAAGGTGCCGCTCATTTGGACTGAAAAAAGTGGTTTATGGTTGAAATTTCACTGTAGTTAGCTAAAATTGAACTGTACCTGATGGTGGCTTATTTGTCATAATTAAATTTTAAAAAAATTAAAAATAGAAAAACATGTTAACCCATTATGGACAATGCAAACGAATACGGGAAAAAAGAACCAGCAAAAAAGCTCAAAAAAAGTTAAAAGTCAGAAAAGACGAAATTTAATAATAGTGAAAAATAAGCCAAAAACCAGAAGCTCATGCCGAAATGAGCGAGGCCTAAGTAGCAGTTACCCCCTAAGTCCCTCTAGTCACGAACAAGAGAATGGTGTAGTCAAACCATTTATATTTTTGGCCAATTACATATTCCTTCTAAAATCAAATTATACATATGAAAATAATTTGAATATATCTGTCTTCAAAAAAGGCACTGGTGAAGCGCACATCAAGGTAGCGAATTTGTATTCAATTATACATAGAAAAATAATTTTATTAGGTTTGGCAAACGTGTTACGGTACAAATTGGTGGATTTTTTTGTACGAATAATTCATTTTTATTCGAAATTACAGAAATATACCCACGGAATTTTTTTTTACAAAAATAGGCTCTAGTCGCCCCCTGTTGGGCGACTGGAGCCAATCGCCCAACCGAGAGGCGACACGTGGGCAGTTTGGTAACAGTTGGGCGAGTTATTGCTGTCGCCTGGGCATTGGGCGATAATTTCCCAGTCGCCGTACGGTTGGGCGATAGCAATTCCAGTCGCCCAACGGCCGGGTGACAGGGGGGTTAAAAAGGCAGTGCGTGCTCAGCCGCCGCCACCGCTGCCTCATTTGTTTTGATTGTTCGGTGCCACGAGAGACGAAAGGAGAGGAGGAAGAAGAGAAAGGAGAGAAGAAGAGAAGGAGGTGAAGAAGAGGAGGGGGAGAAGAGGGGAGCGAGAGGAGAAGGAGAGGGTCCGATCTTCAGATCTAGGTTTTTTTTAGTATATTGCATTTGTAGTATATTTTGTATGAAATGTTAGTGGTAGTAAAAATTGTAGATGTAGAAAATTTAGTATGCAAAATTTAGTACAATTTTTAGTACAGAAAATTTGTAGTATATTTTGTATGAAATGTTAGTGGTAGTAAAAATTGTAGATTTAGAAAATTTAGTATAGAAATTCTGTAGTATACATTTTTTTAGTATGGAACATTTTTAGTACAGAGATTTTAGTATAATTTTTAGTATAGAAATTTTTGTATAGAAAATTTGTAGTACACAATTTTTAGTATAGAAAATTTGCATTATATTTTGTATGAAATGTAAGCAGTAGTAAAAATTGTAGATGTAGAAAATTTAGTACCAAAATTTTAGTGCAATTTTTAGTATAGAAAATCTGTAGTATGCATTTTTTAGTAGTAAAATCATTAGTATATAAATTTTTGTATAGAAAATTTGTAGTATACAATTTTTAGTAAAGAAAATTTGTATTATATTTTGTGTGAAATGTAAGCGGTAGTAAAAATTGTAGATGTATAAAATTTAGTATCAAAAATTTAGTACGATTTTTAGTATAGAGATTTTAGCATAGAAATTCTGTAGTATACATTTTTTAGTATGGAACATTTTTAATACAGAGATTTCAGTACATTTTTTAGTATAAAATTTTTTGTATAGAAAATTTGTAATGTAGTTGGTTTTGTGCTGGTTCCTTATAAGTGCTAACTTGAACTCTATTTGCAGGTATGGCGCGTGATGGTCGTGACTCGGACTGACGGCTTCCTCTGTTGGACGAGCACGTGGACTGCGTGTATCGCGCTTCCCATCGTGTGCCATCACGAGGAGCACATCAGCGTGTACCATTGTTTCACAGAGTGGGGTAGATGTATCGTGCACCTACTGTCCTGCACGAGGCTACCAATGGCCTCCACGCCCATGCCAAGCACACAGACGGTTCGGCCATCGGTGCCGCCCCGACCGGCGTGGCACTACTCCGGAGGTTCTATGCGGGCATATCCTACACCACCTCACCCGGACGAGGCTGGAGGATCTGCCTGGGGACGGCCTCGTACACCACCAGGGCAGATGTTCTCACGTCCTCCGTACATCCCTGACTTACCCACACAGGGTGTACTCGACGTCGTACGCCCCTCCTCCAGGCGCCAACTGAGGGTACGTATCGTACGATCTCCATTTTATCGCAATGCTTTACATCTGAAACTAACGATATTACTTTTGCAGGTCTTTTCCCGTCCGAGCAGCGGCTTGGCCCATCCGCGAGCCTGGATGATCCTGACCATTACTTCTCCGAGTGGGTTAGACAGCGTCAGGTCCGCACCTCCGACACGGCACGCACGAGGTTCTCTCGGCGGTGCCCTCCCGGTGCATCGGAGGCACACAGCAGAGGTGGTGACTCCACCACTTCGTGGCGGGTGCGACACGCTCCTGATCGTCTTATGTTGTCGGGGCGTTGTCACCCGTTGCACCGGAGGATGGACAAGCAGGGCTGTACGGGAGGACACGGGCGTGGAGACGGGGCAGACCAGGGTGGCGACTGAGGGTAGTCCTCATTGTACACTATTTTTTCATGTACTACTTACGTTTGTTATTTACAATGTGAACTTTTTAGTAATGTGCCATGCTTACTTGTACTCCTCGTTACCTACTCGATGCATGCTCCAAACGAATAGCGAACTTCAATGATGGCAACCGTACAAGGATTCTCAGTAACATCAAAATATCACTTACCATCGTATGTACCAATTATTCTACGGTCAATTGTTCCTAAAAAAAATTTCCAAAATTTTTTACGCACTTACAAGATACAATGAACATAAACTTTTATTACAAGTTTAGCAGATTTTTTTCCCAGTTTAAAACTACAAAATTGACAAAATTTAAAATGTTCACGGGGGACTAAGTGCAGTCGCCTAATTGGGGCGACTAGTCAGCATCACCGAGGGTAGGGCGGCAGGGACTCTGTCGGCCCCTGGTTGGGCGATAGGCTTTAGTCGCTTCCTCATTGGGCGACTGGAGTCTTTTTTTAAAAAAAAAACTTTTCTGTAGGTATATTTCTGTAATTTCAAATAAAAAATGGATTATTTGTAAAAAACATTCACAAATTGGTGGCCAGAATTGTATTTTTGGGAGCATGCAGCATAGAGCTTTCGTTACGAGAGGGTGCAAGTTTACAACGCGCCATCACTGTCGTCGTAGATATCAGAAGAGGTAACCAAGTGTACTACAAGAGCGACATGCTCTGCATCTTGTGCTGCAAGTGGCCGATCAATTCCATCTGTCCTGAATTATGCTATCCTACTGTCCTTCCTGACGCTGACAAGCAGCATTGAAGGACAGGCTGATTGCCCGAGCGACGAGTGAGAAATCACCATCATATCAAGAGAGATAAATGGTCTACTGCAAGATTAACTTGCCCTGGCTTTTGTGGCGCAAGTGGCCAACCAAATCCACCACTTTGCAGCTTGTGAACAGTGATGCAAGTTCAAGCTGAAAATTTCCTGTTGGACGCATGCAGGGGGAAAGGAAAGAGGAGACATAAATAGCCAGGAATAAGACGTGAGCAAGATTTGCAGCGACATACATGCCCAATACAAGTTCCTTTTCCAAGGTCCACAAGCCTGGCTTGGCCTCAAAAGCTCAGGTCTGCATTGGTGAGCATGCACGCTTGTTCCTTGCACGTCGTTCCCTTGTTAAGTGTTCATCTGTTCCACTTCTTCCTGGATAAATTGGGACTGAATTATGGATATGGCAGTCTTTGACATGTCAGTATGAGTTTGCTTCAGTCAGGTGGTTTGACGTGCTTTAGGCGTTGGTGTGTAGTTTTTTTTTTGTTGGTTGTTCTGGTGCTTGCGAGGTGTTCCCCCATTTTGGGCTAGTGTTTGTATGCTCCTCTCAGTAAATGAAATGAGGAAGAACTCCTGCTCTTGTTTCAAAAGAAAGAAAAGACATAGCCCAGCAAATTGGAGTAGCTTTTGTACCTTACCAATCCTGAATGTACTAAATCAATTGTAAATATTGTCACGTACCATGTGTCCAATTTTTTCTTCACGAAAAAATGATGTGACAGTTTGATGTTTTCAAATGTTCACTCCAATAATAAAATAGTCCAATCTAATGAGTATTTTTTTGCAGGTATGATCGACTGTTATCATGTTGAGTGTTATTGCCTTTCCACCATTCATATTTGATTACAAGAAAATTACAGATGAATTAGTGTTACCATTTATTAGAAAATCTATAGCTTATTTTGAGAAGAAAATTACAAGAAAAATTTATAGCTGATTTCGAGAAGAAAATTACAAGAAAAATCTATAGCTGATTTCGAGAAGAAAATTACAGATGAATTAGTGTTACCCTTTATTAGAAAATGCACATTCTTCTCGTATTTTTGAGAGAAAACCGCTAGATGCACTCGTCCTATTCTTCGTTAGAAAATGCTCGTTCTTCCCGTATTTTCGAGTGAAAATGCTGGAGCGTTATTTTGACAGTTCTTCTAAACAAACAGCAGCCTCGTTGCAATGCTGCAGTTGGCATCTGATTTCAGGGACAAGTATTGCGTTTGGGGGCACTGTAGTGCATCTTGGTTTTTACTAACAATTCATGGCCACACAAACAGTGAGTACATCCCTTCTCCACAGCAATCCCCAAGCTCCAGAATTGAGAACTACCTTTTCTAAAAAAATCAAACGAGAACCTCGTTGTTCATCTTCGGAAGAAGAAGCACAGTCTAGCTGAATAACATCAGCAAGAAACACAGGGGTGGAGTTTATCCGCGTACAAGCAACATCAAAATTAAGAGCTTGCTTTGCACCTGGCTTGGCGCTTGATTCGCCGTCCTCCTGGCATGGCGCACCTCAAAACCTAGGAGACATGTTGTCCTCAGGGCTTCAATCTCTTGTAGGATGTAAAACACTGACGATCTTTGGGACGCTGAACTCTTCCACAAGTTAACCAATTAAGTTAATGCTATCCGTCTCCATGATTACGTGCGACAAGCCACGGCCGACTGCCGCTTTCACTCCATGCTGCAAACAAGCACCTCGCTGGTGGTCGGTGTTGAAAATAATCTTATTATTGAATGATTGTAGCATTACTCGGTAGTTGTAGCTACTGTTAAGTATGGTCATAGTTAAAATACTCAATGTATTCGAGTACTGCATGGTCGTAATCATATCTTAGTGTGTCGTGCACTGTACAGTGGTCGTAACCAAATGTACTCGTGTGTCGTGTACTGTACAGTGATCGCAGCCATGGTTGAACAGTGGTAGCTGCCGTGGTCGATGGATAGTAGTCGAAGTTGCGGTAGTCGATAGTTGGTAGTCGTAGCTGCCATGGTCGATGGTCGATAGTCGTTGCTGCCGTGGTCGATGGTCGATAGTCATTGCTGCCGTCAGAAGTTGTAGCAGTAGTGAGTGCGTGTAGTGGTGTAACCGTATGAGCGTGAGACCTATTTAAAAACATGTAAATCTATAGAGCTTGTGAGAGTTTGAAAAAACTGTGAATAGAGGAGGAAGACGTGTGTGGAAAGAAAAGAACGTTCCCCTTTATGTTTCGCTGTTCTTTCTCTACTCCTTGCGATTCTTTCCTGGGCCTGAGCCAACAGTCGGGTGATCTATATGTTCATATTTCCTGCAAGATGCAGACACAAGCCTCCCCATTCAGCTCCGACCCCGCAGTGCTTCCAGTCGCATCAAATGCTCTGTCGGTGTTTACTTTGAACTGTCAGAATCCCCGGCGAGCTTTGCCGGCGAGGACCCGAGCTGGAAGAGACGAACTCAAATGCGAACACACGCGATCACTTGGAACACAAGAGAGATTTTTGTGCTGCTGTGAAGATTCAGCGTTTTCTAGTCTTTCTTCTCCTTTTATAATGCAAGGAAACATGCAAAGCAAACTGAAAACTGAAGCATTACAATGCGTCTTGACTCAGAACGGCCACTACCATGCAAAACGGAAAACTGAAGCCATGCAGAAACAGCAAACTAAACAATGAAGACAACGCAGAAACGGAAGCGTCAGCGCATGCAGAAACTGAAGTAGTAACTAACTAAATGCATGCATGCAAGGTTTAACAACCAACTCCCCCTAAATCTTGTATGCTGATCGAATTTCGACGAGGCCAATCTTGGATCGCAGCTCAATGAACCTGTCGCGCCCAAGTGCCTTCGTCAGGATGTCCGCTAGTTGCTCAGTAATGCCGATGAACTCAACCTTCACCCTGCCTTCCTCAATGCACTCTCTGATGTAGTGGTATCTAGTATCGATGTATTTACTGCGATTGTGGAAGACAGGATTTTTACTGAGCAAGATTGTGGATTGGTTGTCAATCTTCAACGTGATGGCACCAGCCTCCTCTCCTCTGAGCTCAGCAAGAAGGCGCGCCAGCCACACACCCTGGCAAGCAGCAGTTGTCGCAGCGATGTATTCAGCCTCACATGATGACAGGGCCACGACCTTTTGTTTCTGCGATTGCCAGGTGATCAAGATGTCGCCAAGGAAGAAGAAGACGCCAGAAGTGCTCTTGCGAGTGTCAATGTCGCCCGCAAGATCGCTGTCGCTGTAACCAACGAATTGCACAACTTCTATCTTCCTTTTGTAGCTGCAGCCGTAGTTGATGGTGCCGGCGACATAGCGCAGCACTCGCTTCATGGCTGCCAGATGCTCGGTGGTAGGCTTCTCCATGAACCTACTGATGTAGCCCACCGAGAACGCCAAGTCTGGCCTTGTATTAACCAGATAGCGCAGCGAACCCACGATCCTTCTATACTCAGTGGCATCGATAACAGGGGTAGTGCTCGACTTACTGAGTTTGAGTCGCGATTCCATGGGGGTGAGACTGGGATTGCTCCCAACCATGCCTGCCGCCTCCAGTATCTTCTGGGCGTACGCGCTCTGGCTCACGGTGATGCCATCGCCGGTCTGATTCACCTCTAAGCCAAGGTAGTAGCGCAGCAGGCCGAGGTCGCTCATCTGGAACGTCCTCTTCATCTCCGCCTTGAATTGCTCGAGCTCGATGGAGTCACCACCTGTGATGATGAGATCGTCGACGTATATGCCGACCACCAGGCGATGCACGCCCACACCGCGCATGTATATGGCATGCTCGGAGGCGCTGCGATGGAACCCAAGTGACAACAGAGACGCGTCCAACTTGGCGTACCATGCGCGCAGGGCCTGACGAAGTCCATAGAGTGCCTTGACGAGGCGCAACACCTTGTGCTCGTTGCCATCGACGATGAAGCCCGATGGTTGCGCAACGTAGACTTCCTCCTTCAGCTTGCCGTTGAGGAAAGCGGACTTCATGTCCATGTGATGGACAGGCCACCCCTTGCTCGCCGCATGCGCCAGCAGCAAGCGAACTGACTCGAGCCGCACCACGGGTGCGAACACTTCGTCGAAGTCGATCCCCTGCCACTGTACATATCCCTTCGCGACAAGGCGCGCCTTGTACTTGGTGACGTTGCCGGCGGTGTCCCTCTTGGTCTTAAAGACCCACTTGAGCCCAATTGGGTGCTGGCGTGGTGGAGGATCAACGAGCCGCCAAGTACCATTGGACTCAATCGATCGCATCTCTTCACGCATCGCTTGGCACCAGCACTCATGCTACTAAGCGTCAGCGAACGACGCCGGCTCCTCTGCGGCCGACCGCGCGCTCCTCGTCGAGTTCACGCCGCGATCGATCTGGCGGTGTCGCGAGGCCGAGCAGGTTGTCGATGCTCCGAAACCAGAGTGGGGCGTCGTCGTGGTCGGCGTCAAGGTCCTGCTCTGCAACAGGCGGTGGAGACATGAACTCCACCATCGGGGCACCGTCTGTTGGCGTCACGGTGGGCGTCGATGGGGTCGGTGCAGACTCGCTCGCTGTTGGTGACGATCCGGGCGGCGTGACTGGTGCCGCCTGCTCCTCTGCGTTCGGCCCAGTTGAGGACACAACCTCCGGCTGGTACACAGAGGTGAACTCAATGACGAAGTCGGAGTCGATGTTGGCAGCCGTCTCGTTGTCCCACTTCCATTGTGCCTCCTCGTTGAAGATGATGTCACGGGAAATGTGGACGCGACGGGTGACAAGATCATAGATGCGATACGCCTTTGACCCTGCCTCATAGCCCACAAAGATCATGGGCCTGCTCCTGTCATCGAGCTTCTTAGCATTCGGCGTGGTGACCTTGACGTGTGCCACGCACCCGAACGTGCGGAGGTGGTGAACAGCCGGCGGACTCCCGTTCCAAAGTTCATACAGGGTCTTTCCTCCAATGCTCTTGAATGACAACCTGTTTAGCAGATACACAGCTGTGTTGATCGCCCCCCCCAGAATATACTTGGAAGCCCTTTTGCTTTGAGCATACTCGCGCATGTCGACCACCGATCGATTCCGCGCTCCGACAGCGCCGTTTTGTTGTGGCGATGTACGCACGCGTGAATTCACGCCGCACACCCACTCAAAGCCACGGTACTCATTGAAGTTCGCCGCCATGAACTCTCCCCTCGTCCGTGCGCGCCGCACGGAGCTTCTTGCCACTCTTGCGCTCACCCGTCGCTGGATTCGCTTGATGGCGGTCGGGCGGCGTCTTTGGCCGGTAATAAGGCGAACCACATGTACCGGCTGTAGTCGTCGACGAGGAGGAGGAAATAGCGATTGCCGTTGGGTGTCGGTGGCGAGATTGGGCCGCAAAGGTCGCCATGCAGCAGCTCGAGGGGTTCGGTGGAGCGTGTCAGTGTGCGCTGTGGGAAGGGTGCACGGCGCTGCTTCCCAGCGAGACATGCCTCACACACTTGGTCGACCTGCGTCAGCATGGGTAGGCCTCGAACTAGCTTCTCTCTGCCCATCTTGCGCAGCGTGACGAAATTGATGTGCCCAAAACGGGCATGCCAGCGCCACACATCTTCTCTGGCGCGTGCAGCTAAGCAGATCGACCGTGCAAGGTTGATGCGGAGGACGTATAGCCGGCCTGCGCTCCGGTGGATCTTGGCGGTAGCGCGCCGCTGCCGTCGCCGCGCGCATCACGCCATCCTCGATCAAGATTTGATAGCCGCACTCGTCGAGCCGACCGACGCCGATGATGTTGGCGGTGAGGCGCGGATGAATACGTGTTGGCGATGGCGCGATATTCGTCATTCTTGCACGCGAACGAACCGTGCCGTAGCCGATCCGAGCAGCGGGCCGTCCACCGAACCGCACCATGCCGGTGGCGCGTGTCGAGTCGGAGAACACCGCCGGGACCGTCATGTGATTGATGGCCCGGTGTCGAGATCGGCGGCGGGGATCCTGTTCCTCCGCGTCGCGGCGCCGCGAAGACCCTGCTACACCGGCTCGACCGCCGCTTGATGGGGTCAATGGCGGCAACCGATCGTCGTAGTGGTGGTGGTGGCGGCGAGACGAGTCGCCGCGCCTCGGCTGGATCGCTCGCTCTCTCCATCGGGTGGATAATCGCAGGGAGACGACGGCAATATAGTCGGGACGGTGGCGTTAGTCTCAAGAAGGAGCAACGTGGGCTCGTTGTCCTGGGCCACATGAGCCTGTTCCTTATTTCTGGGCTTGGAGCGGCATTCCTTGGCCCAGCCCGGAAATGAGCATCGACAACCTGCTCGGCCCCGCGACACCGCCAGGATTGACTGTGCGCGAACTCGACGAGGAGCTGCTACTGGTCAGCGCAGAGGAGCCGGCGTCATTCGTTGACGCTCAGCAGCATGAGTGCTGGCGCCAAGCGATGCGTGAAGAGATGTGATCGATTGAGTCCAATGGCACTTGGAACATGAACCACCCTGCCCCTGGTCTTTTCCACCTCTCTGGTGACCGACGATCCGGGGCTTTGGCATCATTTAAAGCGATATGAGCCATGGACCACGTTGTTCGAGAGATCCAGTTGCCCACATTGCTGAAATCACAACCGCCCTCTCCGAAGGTAATAAAAACTAGCCATCGGTGCGGTTGTTGTGAAGCCAAATAGCTTACGCGATGCGTGTGCTAACGGCAAGGTATTTCCCAAGAGATGTAATGAGCCTGTTCTTTTTGGCTGCGACTAATAGCTTATGGTTGCAATTGATAACTTTTGCCTCTAGAGCGAGTGCTTATGTGAACAAACCGATAAACTGCTTCAAAAAAGTTGTCTTAATAAGTCACTTCAAAAAGACAACAAAAACAATATCTTGCTTATTTATTTAAGGAAAGTCATAATATGAAAAGAACCGGACTCATGTCTGCCTCCTGTCCGAAAACAGCGTTGAAAAGTCCCCAAAATTTCAAACCAAAAATTTTGCTAATTTTTGCTGCATTTTTGAGTGAATCTGAAACTTTCCTTTTGGGAAAGTTCCCCGCTGCCGCTTTCCTTTTAGGCGGACGCCTTCCCTTTCCTTTGGCGCCCGCCTTCTTCGCTTTCTCCCGCTCCCGGTGTCTTTCCTCCTTCTCCGCTGCGCCTTTCTCCCCCCGCCTCCTCCCTCGCGCGCGTGCGCGCTGCCTCCCGCTCGCGCCCTCGGCGCCGCCATCGCCCCGGTTTTGGACCGCGCGCCCCGACGCGTCGGCCGGTCCGAAGATGGCGGGCTTCCACGCCACGCTGCCGCCACTCCCTTCCCGACCCACCTGCCGCCGCGCGTCTGTCCCCTCCGCGCGCGAGCTCGCGTCGCCCATGTCGTTCGTCGCCACTCCGTGCCGTCCATCGCCATTACTCCCTTTGCGAGCGGCGTCACCGGTCTCAGCTCCATCCCGCGGAGGAGACGCTCTACCCACCCCTGTTGACCCAGCGCCATCGCCCATTCCTTCTCCGCTACGGCTCCAACTCCCCTCGGCCGAGTATAAAGTCGCTTCCCCTGCTCCCTTGCTCCCTTTGCTCCCCGAGTTCTCCCACTGCACCGTTCCCCTCCTACCACCCCTAAGCGCCTCCCTGAGCCACCAATCAACGCCGCATCGCCCGTAGCTCTGCCACGGTCTTCCCCTGCGCCGGCGACACCGTAAAAGCGGATCTCCCCCTCTCCCCCTCCATTTTCCAATTGCTTTCACCAAAAGCATCTTCTTTCACCACTGAACACGTTGGTGTTTGTCTCTAACCAGGGGGAACCCCGTGGAGCGCTGCCGTCGAAGCTCGCCGCCGCCCGAACTCCCTCTCCCGTGGCCAGCCCACCTGGAAGCGTCTCACCCCGAACCGCCACCGCCACCGCCAATGTGAGCCCCGAACTCCCCTAACCGTGTACCCGTAGCCGATTCGGTCCATTCAGCCCCGGTGACCTCCATTGCCGTCGGAGAACCGAGTTTCCCCATTTCGTTCCCCGTCTTCCCCATTGATCTTCTCGAGCTCCAAATCCCCAAAATGGATTCCCCATGGTGAGCCCTCCCTATTGACACCCTCCTTTGCCGCTGGCGATCTCCCATGCGCCCATGCCGCCGTCGCCACCATATCCCTACCGCGGGGGTACTGTAGCAGCTGGAGGAGGAAAAAGACCTCCTCCCCCGCTACGTGGCCGCATCTCGGCCATCTACCCCGATTGGCGCCGTCTGGTTTCGCCCGTTGGATGACGCGTCCTCTCCGCCGCCCGATCATCTTAAACACCGCCTCCCGCCTCCGTCCGATCCCTCACATACCGCTTCGCCCGCCCCCTTTTGCCTCAACCGTCCGATTCTCATAAACATCTCCCTCCCCAGCCACCTGATCAAACCCTCCGCTCCGCCCGCTCTCCCCTCGCCTCCACCGTCCGATCCCCGCCCGCTCCATCCAGGCCTTCGGCCCACCCGCATCCCGCCGTCCACGCGGGCCACGCGTCCGCCATCCCAATCGGGTAGGCGCGCGCTGGAATGGGCCGAGCCGCCCCGGTTTGCCTCGCCTCACCGCGAGCGCTTGGGCCGCCGCCGCGCGTTTGAATTTCCCGGCCGGGCCGCACTGTAGCAACGGGCCGGCCGTCTACTGTTCACACCGATTTTCTAGTGACTTTTCCAATTTCTAAAATGCCAGAAAATCCAAATAAATCCTAGAAAATCCCAAAAATTCCCAAATTTCACCACTTTGCTCCAAATAATGTCCTGAACCCATTTTTGACCTCCGTTCCTCCAGATTCATCCTAGAAAATTCCTAAAATTCCAAATTGAGGATTTATGCATTTTACTCCTTTTTAAATAGTTTATTTTTCCTCGCTTGATTAGTCTCAAGCTGGACTTATTTATTTTATGTGTTTGCGTTAGTTTCGGAGATCCCGGAGGTTCAAGTGCAGGCTTAGGATCCATGTGTTTCTTCGTTCGAGCTAGCTGAGATCATCCGGATTGACGGCAAGTCCCAAATCCTTCGACCATGTTGCAACCCATGTTATTTTATTATGTTATTATGCTATTTGCATTAAGCTAGTTCTGAAATGCTAGTTCAAAGTAAAATAAAATATTTAGAATGACATGATATGTAGTTAAACCTACCACCGATAAATGCCATGTTAAACTTGTAGCCATGCCTTTGTAACCCTAGAAATAAATTATCTGTTAATCCAGATAATCGTAGGTTATTATTATCATGCAAAGTCTTTACACTAATAAGGTTGTTGCTGCGGGCCAATAGAATTTGGAAAACCCGACTCTAGGGCAGGGTGGTATGGGACACCGTGCCCTAGGGCGGTGATTGTCAGCGTCGATTAGGGTAAGGGTTGGGGAAGGAGCCGCGAGACGGTCTTCGCCCATCTCTTACCCTAGGTTGTAAGGTCGCGGACCTGGCAGGGGTTGCGGGCCCCTGAGGGAAAAATGTAAGGACCAGACCCTTACGCTGAGCAAATGACATGGTGACCGCTCAACCATAGGAGTTGACTTGTCAACACTGGTTTAATAGCTGCTCAACTCGATTGAAACTTTACAGGTGTTGAGAAGTAGGTGCGGAGGAGGAGGAGGTTGAGAAGTGAGGTTAGGCGGCCGTCTTTGCGGTGCCTAACAACGGTAGAGTTCACTCGAAGCGGACGTTTGTTTACTTGTTTTCTTGTGCCAGACCCGAGTGGATTCTACCGGGTAGAGCCTATATAAAGAGTTGAGCAGTGAAACGACCTGGCTTTCTTAACCCGGACGCGGAAGTTAAGAAATCGTGTGGGTAAAGCTGAGCAAACTCTGCAGAGTCAAAATAAATGGTATTCGAATACGCCGTACTCTCGGTTAATGGAGCTGTGTCACTTGGGTGATTCCAGCAGCGAAGCTTAAGTAGTTTTGTACATGCCTTAACTTGATTAGTTGGTTAATTAAATTTTCATGAAAAAACCCTGAGATCTTAAGGAGTAGTTTTGGGTCCGTCTTATCAAAATGTTTGAAAATAAAACTGCATCCGCTCAAAGTTAATAAACCAAATATACTCCCTTCCTTTGTTAATCCGTGCATGTGGTAAGTTAGAGTCCCTTTGGGGCTTGCTGAGCCTGTTGTTTGGCTCACGGCTTGCTTAATCCCCTCTTTAGAGGATCAAGACGAAGGTGAAGGTTTCCCCATTGAGGACGCCCTTGAGGATCGCTTTTTCGACGAGGACCCGTGGCTTTAGGTCTTGGCCGCTCAAGTGGATCTTAGAGCTTTGTGATGTAATTATACTTTGGGCTTGCACGCCCATTGTTGTAAAATGGATGTTAATCCATATGGAAAATATATGCTGGATTTTTGTTGTAAGCATGCAATGGTATACTTCTGCGCGACACTCCATAACTGTTCATGCGTGAATAGTTGCGGAATGCCGTGTCCGTACGCGCCCCTGGAAATGGGGGCGTTACAAGCGTCTCGTATTTGGAGGGTTTCATTCTGGGGAAGGAAAGCTGTGAAGTTGGGGTTGATAAACCGGACAGGTTCAGGGAGGCAGACAAACATTTGGAGCGACAAGTGGATTCCAAATAATTGGACAATGCAGCCGATGGGAAGAATGGGATCAGAGCAAATTCAGTTAGTGACCTGTTTTTTCAAGAAGCTCGTCATTGGGATGAGGACCGCATTCGTCTTCTTCCCACCGGATGCGGAAAACATCCTAAGTATACCTCCTGCAAATACTGAAATGGATGGTATTCAGGCATGGGAGTTTGAACGCTCAGGAATTTACACTGTCAAATCGTCATATCTTGCGCTGCATGAAAGAGAAATCGAGAGGCGAGGACGCAACGCAAAGCTCAGCTGGTGTTGACCAAGGGTTATGGAAAAAGATGTGGAAATTGGCGGTTGTACCAAAAATTCGGATTTTTTGGCGGCGTGCTCTCAAAGATATGCTACCCTGTGCTTGCCACGCTGCGTAGACGTCGTATCCACACAGTTGGCGTGTGTGCTATTTGCGGAGCGAAGGATAAAAATTTATTCAAATAGGGCGGAAGTTTTCGACCGTCCGTCCGATTGAAAGCATTTGGATCAAAGAAGAAAAAAGATATTCAACTATTTTTTTCATATTTTGGATTCAGAACTAGATAGTTTTTTTTTCTAGATATGAGATTGGATTCAGGATAGAAGTACCCGATGGATTCAGAGCTATCCGGGAATGCAGTCATGCAAAGTTGGTTTGAGCAGCAGTCAAGAAACATTTCAAGTTGAAGCTGCCAAACCTGCATCCTCTCTCCTGGGCAGATCTCACTGATGGTAAGTTTTTATTACCTCGGGAGAGGACGGTTGTGATTTCAGCACTGTGGGCGATCTGGAGCTCTCGGAACAACATGGTCCATGGCTCAGAATTGAGAGCTACCTGACATGCGTGTTTTTATTCCATGCATTTTTGTTACACGAGAAAATTTCCAATTTGGCCACTGGAACAACGCCAATAGCACCCAACCTCCCTGGGACACCAACTGCTGCATCCATTTCTGAGAGAGTAACACAAAACAAGCCCTGTGGCACCACAGTGACCAACAGTGACAGATCCAGGATTCGAGTACGTCCTAGACTAAATTTCAACCAAGTAACAATCTAGCATATCACAAGTCTAGAATTATATTATGATATAACAAAAAAATACGTGACAAATGCATGATTGATATAAAAATTTTACTTAATGCTCAATACTTGAAGAGTTCAAGTTTTCAACATAAATTACAATAAAGAAAGTATATAAAATCATACAGAATGTAGCGTAATAAAGATACAAGTACCTCAAATCCTAAATGAAGATTTGCTTACTATCATATGCGGTTAGCTTACCATTTCCTCATCCATAGTAGGACAAGAATTAGAATATACGAAGACAGCATAAACAATAAAATATGCACATAAATAAATCCAAGAAGCATGAATATTACATTTGAAATAAACTAGCTGAATATTACATTTGAAATAAACTAACTTACCACTTACACGGGAAAGTTGTTTCTTCCTTGACCTCATCCCTTGAAAACGCTCTAAAATCTTCTCATCTTTAATACTTGCAAATACATCTCGCTTAATATAGCATACCATACTATGATTCATCCACTCATCATTCGTCTTGTTTCGTAAATCGGTCTTAACAATGTTCATAGCCGAGAAGGGTCTTTTTACAGTTGCTGTTGCCACTGGTAAAATCAAGGCCAATTCAATAAAACAATATACCAATGGAGAAACTGTGTGTCTGTCAGTCTCAACCATCTTCACAGCAAGATTTCCAAGGTCGGTACAATTTGCAAAAGATAGATCATCTCTTGCATCAACAATAAATATGTGAAGTTGATCCTTAAGAACTACACAATCATATTGAGAGAAGTCAGCAGCATACATTCTAGCAAATTCAATTAATTTGTCATCGTCAAATCAAGAAAGATTTTTTGGATTAAGACAAGCAATGCACATTAATAACTTAGTAGATCTCTCAGCAAAGCGATTATTCAACTCAACAATAATTTGATCATGCACCATAATAAATATTTCATGATGGAAATGATCATAGTAAGCTACCATTTGACCACCACGATCCCTTGAACGACCTCTAATCGGTATTTTATCAGACATATCCGGCATAGTAATATTATGTTGGAGACAAAAGGCTTTTGATTCTTCAAAAAGCTCATCCTAACCATAATTTCTTACTTCCTCAATTGTCTTCAATGTGGTTCCAATCAAGCCCACAGCACAGACAATATTTTGATCTTTCTTTTGCAGGCATTGTGAAAGATCATTAGATTTGCCCAAAATTCTGATCATAAGATGCAATATAAGTATAAATTCAAAGTTCTCAATTTTTCCAACAAACTCGAAGCTATGGTTTTCTATGTAGCATTAGTGGCATCATCACTCAAATTCTCTAATACCTTTAGGACCGACACATGAAGAGAAGATGACATAATGTTTTATGATGTGAACCCCAATGAGTATCACCAAGCCTTGCAAGGTTAGTTTGTTGGTTTTTCCCTCTTCCTGAGAAAATTTCACCATTCTCTAATTTATTCACAATTTTATCGTGGTGATCTTGTGCCAATTGATCTCTTCTGTTACAAAAAGCATTAATAGTGTTGACAATCAGGTGATGTAGTTGAAGAAATCCAAGACAGAAAAACAACACTTGCCACAGAAACAACCACTAATTGCAACTGGTGTGCAAAGCAATTTATATAAAAAGCATATAGATTTTCATCCAATATGCGCCTTTGCAACCATGGAATTGTCCTCTCATGTTTGAAGCTCCATCATATCCCTGTCCCCACAATCTAGAGATAGATAAACCATGTTTACAAAACATACCATCTAAAGTTGTCTTTAATGAAGATGATGTCATATCAGAAACGTACTGAACCCCATGAAATCTCTCTATCACTTGTCCTTTATTATTGACATACCTATATAGGACAAAAAATCATTGTTATTATATTTAAACATACTCAAACTATCAAACATAAAAAGCATAAGTTATAGCTACTAACCTCAAAACCACAACCATTTGCTCCTTGATAGATGCATCTCGAACCTCATCAACAAGTACGGCGAAAAATGCATCTCCAATATCATTAATAATGGTTTTGGTAGTCTCTTCTGCACATGCTTTGCACAATTATTTTTGTACTTGTGGTGAAGTCATTAAATTGTTCCCAGGAGAATTGTCAAGAAATATTGCAGCCTTCTCATCCCTCTCTTTATACTATTTTAGCATTTCTAGGAAGTTTCCCCTATTGTTCGAGCTAGACGATTCATCATGTCCACGAAAAGCAAGGGCTTGTAATAGAAGAAATTTTGAAATGGCTGACATAATAGTAAGACGGGCTCTATATTCTTCCTCATCCTTCTTGTGGCAATAGCCATCACATAACCCACATCTTGCCTTTGATTTTTAAAAGCCTCGCAATGTTTTCTTGCTTTATTATGAGCACTATTGACTTTACCAACATGTTCATTAAAAGATTGAGTTCCATTCTTCCAATAACTAAATCCTATTTTTGTGAAAGCATCAACACCATAGTTTTCAGCTCTTGTTGCTTAAAGAGAAAACAGTAAAAACAAAAAAACTGCATCTTTAGCAATGCTATATTACAACCAATCATGCTTCTTGAACCATGATTCTTGAAATCTCCTCTTTTGACTTGCCTGTTCCCTCCATGGAAATTTATGTCCAATTGGTTGGCATGGTCCCAATTGCAAATACTCTCTTCTAGTGCTATCTCTAATATTCACATCCAACTCCTCTATTGATTTTCGAAACCGGGATCGCAACAATATCACTTGGATTAAGCTGAATATTTTGCCCGGTGTTACTAGCCCCAGTTCCTAATGTTTCTGGAGATAGGTTCGAGTTGGATTGTCTGTTTGACTGTGTATCTTGTGTTGGAAAATACGTTGACAATGTCTTACTCCTCTTCATTTTATAATTTGTATCCTTAAACCTTAACAATTAGTTCCTAAATAGAAAATGTAAAACATTAAACATATGTTATTTTATCTGATCATTTGTTAAATAGCAAACATTAAACATTACTCAATAACAAACATTAAACATTACTCAATACTCACTGCCTCGCTCACTCCTCGGTCCGCGAGAGAGGCGGCAGACAACAACCTGCAAAGACGGCGGCAGTACCCACTGCCACCCCACTCTGGCCCCGATGAGAGAGACGGCAGCCGAAGCAGCAATCAGCGGAGCCAGAGGAGGCAAGGCCGCGAAGAGGAGGCGGAGCTGGAGGAGGCGAGGGCGGAGCCGGAGGGTGGAGGAGGAGGCGGGCCGAAGGGGGAGAGGGCGGCGCTAGAGGCCGCGAGGAGGAGGCAGAGCCGAAGGAAGTGAGGGTGGAGCCGAGGCGGAGGAGGAGGCGGAGCCGGAGGAGGCGAGGGCAGCGGCTGGCGCTGGGGCGCGACCACGCTAGGCGAGCGCCGTGCTGCGGTGCTGGGATTGGGGATTAGGGTTTCAGCCTTCAGGGGGTATAGTAGTGTTAGGTAGTTTGTTGGGCCTCCTCTGATTTTTGGCCAAGTAGCTTCATGATTCAACTCTTTTGCGGGTTATCATCTTGGCCAAGTAGCACACACTATATACGTACATATACATACGTATATATACATACACATATATGCGTTTATATATATACGGAAAACCGAAATGGGGCTCCATGGTGTCTGGGCATCATGCCTCTCTGCCTCCTGATTTCTTGGAGATATGTGCAAGTGTATGGGTATGAAACATTTTGGGCAAACCCGTTAACATGCATTCATTTGGAAAGGGAGGCAATGGTGTAATGCTGATGATTTGACATGTTCCTTTCTAGTGCTGATGATTATTTGGTTTGTTGCATATCTATCACAGATGAGGTAATTAATAATAATTTTGTTTGCTACCGCATAATGGAATGTGCAGATTTTTTTGCAACGGTACTAATTTGCTGCTTTGTATAATTTGCATTACTTTACAATGATAGTAACACTAAGAAATTCTAGGTATGTTCATATGTAGTGATACATGTCTCGCAAGGGTATGTGCGTACACAATAGTAACACCCAAAAAATTTGAATTACTTGACAACTATAGTAACATTCAGAAAATTTAGGGTGTGTGCGTACGTAGTACTAGGACCTAGAAAATTTAGGTATGTGTGTTTGTTGTTCTAAACCAGTGAAATTCTAAAATCCCCATCATAAATGGACAGTGTAGTCATGATTTCTAAAAGCAGTTGATATACTTGTATGTAATCTATATCATCCTTCACAACCAAACAGAGCTACTTTCTACCTCTTTTCTGTGAATGCACACACTTTTTCTCCAGATGACATAATATTCATCTCGAGATCAATAATGGAAGTCAACAAACACGCTTTTGCATACGATGTCTGTATCCATCAACCATACAAGCAAGCACTTGTTGTCCGATTGAACTTAAAATTTTACACTGGACTTTCACTAGAACCGCTTACTTGCCATACAAATTTACCCCTCGAAATCATTTTGTACCCCGCAACAAACTTTGTAGAAGGTAGGACATGCACTTTTGGCTAGGTCGTCTGCCTATTTCAACATATACAAGGGAGCAGTTGTTATTCAATGAGCTAATAATTCCATATTGTAGTTCCACTTGCACTGCTAACATGTCATAGAAATTTGATATTCCATACTACGTTCCAAAAATAATGAAAGTCAATAGACGTGCTTTTACCGACGCCGTTCATCTCCATCAATCATACAAGTGAGCATTTGTTGATTGATTGAGCTGAAAATTTTATACAAGACTTTCACCTGAACTGCTTATGTACCATACAAATTCGCCTTCAATTCATTCTGCATCTTGTGCAACAAAAATCGTGGAAGGCGGAGATGCACTTTTGCCTACGTCGTCCGTCTCTTTGAACTTATACAAGGGAGTAGTTGTTATCTGAGTGAGCTGATAATTTCACATTATAATTCCACTTGCACCACTAACGCACCATAGAAATTCACCTCATGTATTCATTCTATACTACGCACCAAAAATAATGGAAGTCAACAAATGCGCTTTTGCATACAACATTCGTACCAATCAGCCATACAAGTGAGCATCTGTTGTCCAATTGAGCTGAAAATTTCACACAAAATTTTCACCTAAACCGCTTACGTGCCATACAAATTTGCCCCTGTAATTCATTGTGTACCGCACAACAAAAATTGTAGAAGGCAGGACATGCACTTTGCCTACGTCGTTTGCCTATTTCAACCTATACAAGGAATTCGCCTCTAGAATTCATTCCGTCTGCACACCAAAAATAAGGAAAGTCAACACACACACTTTTGCTAGCGCCGTTTGTCTTCATCAACTATACAAGCGAACATTTTCACACAAAACTTTTACTTGAACTACTTACGTGACATACAAATTCACCGCTAGGGCTCATTCTGTACCATGTAACAAAAATCGTTAAAGGTGGGACATGCAAATTTTCCTATGTCTAGTGCGGAACCAGGGTTTGGTTACGCCCCAAGCTAAACTTTAATAACCTAGAACTAGTATCAATTTATACCCACTTCACGGCATAACAAAAGTACATCATAAATGCAAAATTGATATGAAACTTGAGTTTAATGCTAAAACATATAACATAATAAGAAAAAACACGAAAAATATAAATAATGTAGCATAGTAGAGACACAATTTGAGTACCTAAATAACGAAGATTTGCTTTCTATCATATCCTACCATTTCTTTATTAATAGTTGAACATAAATCAGAACCTACGAAGACAACAAATGAGAGTAAGTCAGACAGGTGTATCAATAAGCTCATTTTGGTGTAATTTCAATGGAATAACTCGACCTGAAATCTACACGAAGAATGTAAGTCAAATGGTGGAACATGGGGGACAAGAGCTTTTCCTTTTCAGATAGTTTCAAAACAAATAGAAAGCAATGAATTAATAATAAAATGTGAAATTTGGAATTTTAAATAATGAAACTGCATGACACAATTTTGATATGAACTAAGAACCAACTCTCTTAAAGAAATTCCTGCTTGGCTAGCAACATCCTCTAGGTCTTGTCCAAGTTGTTCTAGTGCTTCAGCATATTGACCAGTTAGCTCTAGGTTGCCAGTAGCATTTGTGAGAGCTCTTCCCTATAGTATACAAAAATAACCACATAACATCGCAATGCAGTTACTGAAAGATAAGAGATGAGGCTAGAGGAAGCAGCTTGTGAGACCTGTAAAAACTCCATGGACAGGTGATAAGCTTGCTTTACATTCATTTTGTTGTAATAGTCATGTTGCATTCCAATTCATTATCAGAGCATCAAGAACACTTTTAGCAGTTGCATGGTAAGCCTTTAGGGGTGAAAGGTTTTATGGGGAGAACAAGGGTATGAACTCCACATGGTGCTTGATGTTTGATACAATGGCAAATGAATTAATGGAATTTAACACACTTGGAAGTTTGGCAAATGAATCAATGGAATTTAACACACTTGGAAGTTCTGCATTAAAAGCAAAACAATTCTAGGATTAGAAAACTAAATGATTGCGTGAACATAGTTACATTAATGTGAAAATTCTTGAAAAACACCCTCTAGAAATTAATGCACAAAGTCTGTCTAGTCATGTACTAGTGAGCAATCAACTCTGCTGTTATCATTGAATCAGACTACTTCTACGATGAACTGCTTCTACTCTACGATGAATTGAACTGCTTCTATTTTGCATAGTGAGCTGACCCTTGCAAACCTATCAGTCTATCACCACCCCCAAGTTCTTAATTTGCAGTTTTGCACCGCAACAAAACAAAACTTAAAACCATAATCTTAACATCCAATACACAAAATCATATCCGATTCTTAGTTTCTTATGGCTGAAATCCTGGCAGGTACGAGTAAATACAAGGATTGAGTTGAGTGGGCGAGGAGGGGAGGCGTACCTTTCTCCGATGAACGGCACGGTGGCCGTGTTCCTCCGCCGTGGAGTACCTTGGAGAGTTGGAGTAATGGAGTTGTAGCTTGGAGCAGTGGAGGCTTTGAGCTGGAGGCGCCGCTTGGCGGCCGCGTCGTGTGGGCGTGGCGTGGAATCGTGGATTTGCTCTCAAGTCTAGGGTTCGTGTCAGGTCAGGACTTCTGTGGGAGACATTGGCTAATTGGGCTGCGGTGAAGCTGTGAGAATGAGGTTGGGCTGCCGTCACCGGTGACTGCTGTGAGAATGATTTCGATTTGGGCTTGGCCCGTCGGCCGTGAATGAAATTCCACTGTGGGCTGGGACGCTGGGTTATGGCCTATCACCTCAGGTTGGGCTCCAAAGTCTCAGGCAGGGCCACTACATTGTGAATTTTTTCGGCCTATATAAAAATTTTTGCACTACTTATTTCACTGGGCCTCGGGCTATAGCCTACCAGCCCGAGGCCCAGATCTGCAGTTGCCTATGTCGTTTGCCTATTTCAACATATAAAAAGGAGCAGTTGTTATCTAAGTGAACTGATAATTCTATATTGTAATCCTACTTGCACCGCTAACGTGTCATAGAAATTCGCCACTTGAATTCATTCTGTCCTGTGCATAAAAAATAATAGAAGTTAACACACTCACTTTTGCCTATATCGTTCATCTCCAACCATTCAAACGAGCATTTGTTTAAGGTGCAGAATATATGGCCTCTAATCAAATTTCATACTTATCAATCTTCCCTGTTTATTATATACTTGAAACAGTACACGTGCATATGGCCACCGATCAGCTATTTCAAACGATCGTACCAGTCTGTCCACACGATATACTTATTAGCATACTCACACATCTTTTTTATAGGTGCTAGAGTATATGGCAACTAAGTTTGTGTGTAACACTAATAATCAAATAGCATACCCAACGATTTTATACTCGTTTGATGAAAATGTAATCCCGTTTAACCCTTTTTTGACTAGATAAAAAATGAGTCGAACATCTGTTTTATGCTTGTTAGTGTATATGGCCACCTGAGCTTCCGCGCAGCACTAATAATCTAACATCATACCCATCAATTTTATAACATGTTAGATCAAAATGAAAACAAATATAACCCTTTTCTGACTAGATAACCACTCTATGGAAATTATGTCATCAATAATTGGCAAGAAACAGGATACGGAAACTAGCAAATTTACTAATTAGCATGTAGAAGAAAATAATCCTGCCGTGGAGGATACTATGGTCTTAGCATGTTAGTTAAGTAAAGTTTATATGTGCTGGATAGATTATAGTATATGACATGCATATATAGTGACAAATAGAGTATATCAAATCAGATAGAGTACATCGTGTTAGTGTTTTAGGTGAAAATATTTGTGAAATTTTAAATTCATTCGGACAACAAATACTCACTTGAATGGTTGACAGAGATGAAAGGTGTATGAAAAAACACGTGTGTTGATTTCAATTAATTTTGTTTCACAACACAAAAAGAATTCTAGCGGCAAATTTATACATCATGTTAGTGGTTTAGGTGAAAATCTTGTGTGAAATTTTTAGCTCATTCGAACAACAAATGCTCACTTAAATGGTTGATGGAGACGAATGGCCTAGGAAAAACTACGTGTGTTGACTTACGTTAATTTTGTTTCGCAGCACGGAATGAATTCGAGTGGCGAATTTGTATGTCATGTTAGTGGTTTAGGTAAAAATCTTGTGTGAAATTTTTATCTCATTCGGATAACAGATGCTTACTTGAATGATTGATGGAGACGAACTGGGTATACAAAATGCGTGTGTTGACTTAGCGAATTTCTGTTGCCCATCACAGAATTAATTCTAACGTCGAATTTGTACAGTAGGTTAGCAAATTTTTTGTGCTTCAGAAATTAATTTTAATAGGTGCATAGTCGGAAATTCTAAAATGCAGCCTATACTCTACATGCAAAAAGTGCAATGTTCAAACTCAGATATGAATTAATCAAGACGGAGATATATACACGCAAATCACTGATTTGGAAAGATTATGGTACGTCCACGTCCAATAATAGATACAGCAGCTACCAAAGGAAATAATCAACATACTGATTTACATCAGAAATGCACTTAATTGGTACATTGGTTGGGCACGCATCTGGTTTCATAGCGACATTCCCTTTTCTTCAAATGCACGTACTCCTCCAGACAAAGACGATCAAGCGCTAAATAAAACTGATAAAATGGATCAAAGATATTTGAACATCATATTATGCACAAAATGATTACACCATACTATTTCACACCATACACCGGTCAACAGGGAAAGATTGATTTGGGTACTGAGAGACGTTAATTGATTGGCTGACACAGATTGTGATTTCCCTGTAATTGGCTAACACGGCCGGCGTATCTCCATAGTTTCCCTGAAAAGTTCGCTAGGTGTAAATTAAAATGCTAAAGAACACCAACAAAGATGCAAACATTATCCTCACTACTTGCCCCTGCTTACACAATCTATGCTAAAACTCCAAGAATGGACTAACTAAATGGCATCGACTTCACGAATTGCAAACTCACTTGTAGTAACATTAGGCACACAACCCAAATCAGCCATTCAGAAAACAATCTCACAAAAAAACAGAAAATATCGTTCCATCAGAGACTCCATACATACTAGTTATTAGTGGGCAAAAATATAACATGACATTATATACCAGTTAAACAGACTGTGCAGTATAACATACAACAAGTATGCCAGTGCTATATGGGAGTTAAAATTAGCCTTCACAGTAGGAAACAAAGGGTGCCTACCTACTCAAAGGATACCACACGAGGCTGAATCTGAGAGAGCGTATAGTGCGTGACCTCCTTCTAAGCTATAAGCAAAAAAAAAAAAGCCCAAATGATCACCACCTGGCTGGAGAGGAGGGGATGCGGATGGGAAACACAACATTTAGAAAGACCGACCAGACATAAACATACATGGAAACATTCTTTTCTATCCAAATATGGTGGATTGACCTAAACGGGTTGAATTAACTGATGAATTACCCGTTAATTTGCACGAATTGTAAAGTGTAATCAAACGGCTATTGGTATAGGTGTATGTGTACGTATGTCTATATATACACGTGTATATGAACATATGTATGTCTATATACATGTGTATATGCATGTACGTGCGTATGTATATGTATGTATATGTATATATATGTGTATATATATGTATATATATGTATACATATGTATATGTGTATATATATGTGTGTATATGTATGTATATGTATATATATGTATGTATATGCGTATATATATGTGTGTATGTATATGTGTGTATATGTATGTATATGTGTGTATATATCTGTATATGTGTGTATATATCTGTATATGTGTGTATATGTGTATGTATATGTGTATATATGTATGTGTATATATATGTGTGTGTTTGTGTGTTGCAGAACTAGATGAACAGCTCAGGTCCACTGCAGATTTCTATGGACAGAGCTGCCATAATCAAGCACAAACCGAAACCTTATTATCTATTAGCATTGAAGGGCGTCAACACTGCATATACTGACTGATATGGTTTGTGAGATTGAGCTACAAGTAACGACACCATTGCTGTGCAACTTAAGTATCATGTCTCTGTTGATTTTGAGCTGAGGTCAAGTTCATTCAGGGATTGTATTCCGGCGGATAGACAAGCATCCACGGTGGGTAGAGTTTGATCGACGGTCCTGGGAAAAATATTCAGTCAGCTGACCCCTAGACCACACTTGAAATACCACAATTGTCCAGCACCTCTGATTCAGGGCTTATTTGTTACAGCTGTGCAACTTCAGAAGCACCTGAACCTCCATGGATAACCTCTTTTAGCACCTAATCTCCTGCTCCATGTGCTAAAGCTCCCACCTTGATCTTAAAAGATGAGTCTTGTGAATTCTCCACACACTTCAACTGGAACTGTCTTGCTCTTTTCACAAGTTAGCTGGCATCTTTCCTCAAAATTACGATAACTGGAGAACAATAAGCATGTCATGTTCCCTTTTCATGCTGAGTTAGAAGATCAGTAGTGCAAACTGATAAGTGTGAATGCTATGCTCCTTTTTCATGCCAAACTTTTAATAGTTGAAGTGCACCCAGGTTATGATATTGCAGTTTGTGACCCAAAATAGTTTAAACAAATATTGCAACCAGCTGCATAGTTTAACCAAAATTATTCCAGTTAAGTTGGCAGCAATCACACTTAGTTTCACTCACCTAATCATCAACACGCCTGGTAGTAAGATCTGTTGTTGCCAAAAGGAAATTAACACCAGCAAATCAAGCAAATCTCAAACGTGCAAATTGGTGTTGGACTTCTGAGAGCAAATTAGTAATTTCCCAATTTGATAAAAAAAGGGGGTCTCACCTGTTGGTGAGACCGAAGAGGAATAAGGCCAAGCCGTCTCGGGCATGCATAGTGGGGAGGTTTTGAGTGGCCGAGTCAAGGGGCGGTGGCAGCGGCAGAGGCGCCACCGGTGCGGCGTTTTGGCACCAGCCGTGGCTACATCCCGCTGGCCTCCTCCTCTCCACTATAAATGGTGACGTCTCCTCTCTTCTTGAGATCCCCGAAGCAGTGAGTTCCTTGTTCCCTTGATCCTCTTCTCTCGATTGGTCCTTGATTTGGTTTTAGGGTACCGATCTGCCGTACTCGTCGCTGGTGACGGTGACCTTGGAGCCCGAATCGCCTTCTTTGTGATTTCCTCGTGCGATTTCCTTGCGCCTTCTCATCTGAGATCTGGCAATAAGGAGGTTTGGGGATTTCTTGTTGAAGGCTGGTTCAGGTGGATTTGTGGCTTGCTGGGAAGAACCGAGGCTTGATCTTTGGTGTTCACGGTTGCTCTGTGGCCGGAGCATGTGTTGGTCTTATGCGGCGTCCACTCCGACCTTTGACTTCTACTTCAGTTACCTGAGGTTGGAGTGTGGCATTGTATCTCCGATTGCCGTCGTCTCCTTGTGTGGCATAGCGATGCGCTTGGTTTTCTAGGACAGTGTAGCCTGCGTGCCTTGCCGTGTTCGACTGCTTCTCGGTGATTTTGAGTATCACCGGCGTTGAGAGTTTTTCCGATTGCTTACTTTCTTTGCTTGCTGTATATTAGATATCTGTGTTTAATCACTGATTAGAAATTGCAAAGAAGTTCTATGGGTTATATTGCTCTATGATGAAATGACATATTGCTAAAATTATATATGAGTGTGATGGTAGATAGATCTTGAGCTTACTGCTAGCTTGCTATTTTATATGCTCTGATCATTGAAGTTTGCTATATACTACTTGTTGCTCACTATGTTACATTAGTTCTGTGATCTGTGATTGTTTTCGGTCACTTTAGCTAATTGTCGAACCCTGTTTAATCAATAAAATTCATGGTAGCTGAATGTTAGATTGCTTTGAGGTCATTCATATTGGTCAGCAAGTTGTGTCCATGATCTGTTAGCCACTTTTGATAGCAAGGTTTAATTTGAGCTCAAGATCTAATCTATAACTATCATATATAATTAAAATTTCATTTTATTATGATGGAGATGGCTAAGATTAAGTCTTATGCAACTAGCCTTCTGAAAGCAATTATGCCATTCAAAATCTTATTAACATGCTAAATTTGATCATATATGTTATGTTTTTATTGAGATCAGTATTCCGGTGCAATGACTTAAAGAGTTCACATAATTAAATGTTGATTAAGTCATTTATATGTTTTTTATATCATGCTTGCGTCTTTATTGTTAATGCCGGAATTAAATATAAATACATGCTTATACCGCAATATTTACAACAATTGGTCTTATACCCTAATATTTACAACAATTGGTTCGTTGTCCAGGTCAGGATAGTCTCAAGTTTGCTGTGCATGAACGGATAACCAGAAGAAATGGTGCGGACTGTCGAAAAGTTTTTCAGGACTGCACTTATTACCAGTACAAGTATTTTGCATTGCACAAGAACATCTTGGAGCAAGATAGTTGACCTTAGAATTTTCAGCTCAGAACCTGTATAACAACCAAAACAGTAAGAAACTGTACAAACTCCATACAAGAATGAGCATAACAAATTTCTGAACCATGAAGATTGTCTGAAGTGAACTGAAACCATACATGTTACACTTGATAAGCTAAATGATTTAAAGGGCAGCAAGTAAATTTCACACCTTCGTCAGACAGGGTTATCGAACTGCTCCTCTGTCAGTCCACCAGCCCCTCCACCATCACGTGAAAGCAAGTGCACAAACTTCTTCAAATTAATGGAGTATCTCACTATACTCTCTTCAACCCCTTCAGCTTTTCTTTTGGTGAATTGGTATGGAGATAGATGGGCCTCATTAGCTCACAACAGCTCAAATCATCTTGGTTGGCTCCAATGCAGTCATTCAGAAAACCTGGACATAATTATATCACCAGCAAGACACTACAAAATTAGCAATTTTTAGATATTTACATCAAGATTATTATGATCTCAAGTTCTCGCATCAGTAATGATGAAGAATTGCAGATTTAAAAAAAATTGTGCAGCTTTCTCATCAGTAATGATGCATAATTGCAAATTTAAGAAACAATTCATGCAGCTATGATTTGCTGTTATCTTGAAGTCTTACTGGCTTACTGATTTTCCAGAATTTAACTTGGATAAAAAAATACTGCAACCATATCAACACGAAGAATGAACTCATGTTATCCTCTTCCAATATAAAATACTACAACCAGGAGTTCAAGACTTTAAACTTGAACAAAATTCAATTGCAGAAAGCAATTCTTTTATAAAATCAAATTACTATGACCAACTCATTTTTCACTAAGCAATCCACATGTCAATTCCCATAAGCAAGCTTACATCTCTTGATGAATTTGTACCACAAGCAAGCTTGGTACGATGTAATAACAGAAGTTCACAATGTAATAACAGTACAGAACTGACAGAATGGCACGTCCATTGCAGATTTCAACTGACAGAATTGCCATAATCAAGTATATTCAGATATTATTCTTAATTACTAATTTCCAACAATTGAACTAATATTCCCTCATCACAATGCAGTTGTGAAGCATTATTAGAATTAAACTTAAACTTGCCTGTGGTGCAGAGCATAGGGATGGTGTTCTCAAAGAGGCTGGTGGTTCCATGAGGCTGCTTCTCTCCTTTACTTGTTTCTAGCCCTTGCTAGATGATTCAGGTGGCTGATGCAGCAAAATCTGGGAGAAGATGCGTGTTTCTCAACAATGCCATGGAGATGTTTCAGAGTCACAATGTTTTATGACCAACGAAAGAGAAGACTAACAGAGGAGGTCTGCTTGCCAATCACAAATCTGCGAATTGTTTGCTCCCCTCTCAATTTTTGGGCAGATGGTTCTGGTTGGTTCTCTGGTAGGTTTCGACTAGAATTTTGTGAATGTAAGCCTCGAATGGCGCATTTACAGGGAGTGTTTAAGGTAAACACTAGTTACACTACTATCTATGTGAATGCTCCCACATGTAATGTCCAGATCTGGATGCTTTCCTCTTAGGCATGTGGCATAGAACTGAAAAAAAGGCAGGACTGCTTAGATTTGGTTTTCTAATTCAGATATCGGAAGGTTTAGCTAATTTTGCACTTTTATATCACGCAAAATTAAAAAAATTGTTCACACCCTCCACTCCTGACACAATAGTAAGCTTAAGGCCAAAAAAATAGATTGGTGACATTTCTTGAAAAGACAACTTACATTTCTGTTATCTATTACTACTTAAAAAGAAGGAAGTCATGGTTGTGGTTGCGGTGGTACGTCGCTCCTCCCAACTCCTTTCCAACTCCCTAAAAAATCTCTAACAAAAATAGAAAAAGCAATATACTAACAAACAAATTCTACTTCCTAGAGATGGCAACGGGTATAAACCCGCTGGGTTTTGCTATCCCAAACCCGTGCCCATGAAAGTTGGACGTGCTCACTAAAAACCCATGCCCGTGACGGTGCAAATTTTGCCTGCACCCATGCCCACCGGGTTAACGGTACCCATGGGTCGCCTTCGGTCGATGTGCGAGCTGCAACAATGGTTAATGGAGAGGAGAAAGAAGTTCACCGGCCATCTTCGTTGGAGCCAAAGGGCAGCGCCATGGCCAAGGGCCTACTGCTGTGATGTGCGTTGGCTGTGGCGTGGGGGCGGCGGGCTGAACTGAAAGGCGAGGCGACGGCGAGGGCGTGCGGGAGGACGAGCGTGCAGCGAGAGTGGCGGGAGCAGGACCGTATGGGTAATGGGGCATTGCCGCATTGGATTTGGGGGCTTGGGGCTAAATGGCTAATGGGACTATGGGCTGGGCTGGTTTGCCTGGGAGGCTGGGAGCCTGGGTTTATAACTCCTATGGATCGGGTTTATATTACCCATGGGTTTACGGGTTTGGGTACTATAGGAACGTACCCGAACCCGGCAGACCCGATGGGTTGGGCTTTTTGCCCATTAAGAGACCCATGAGTTAGAAAATTGACTCAGACCCATACCCTAATAGAGTAAAACCCACCGGGTATCGGGTTTCGGGTACCCATCGCCATCTCTACTACTTCCCCAATAAATCTCTAACAAGTAAATAAAAAGAAAAAACAACAAAGCTCTACCGGCCGCCGGTGGAGACGAGGGCGCGGAGGTGGACCGCGGCCAAGCGTAGGCGGAGCTAAGGGCGTGGATTGGGCGGCGGATTATGATAATGTCGACTCAACATGCTTAGGTAATATGATATTTTTTATCTGTAGCAAAGCATGAGCATTCAGCTAGTATTAGAAAATGGTGTAAATATGGATGTCACTGGAGACAAAATGATTTTATTTCATTTATTCTACCTTCCTTAATATCACTCAGTGGAAAGCAAATTACTGCAGATATTTTCCCTACATTTTTAAGAGAGAAATCAACAAATAGTTGAAGATTCAATACAGCCAGTCCTCATCAAGAGAAACAAAAAATACTACATTACTCATCTTACCTTTATGCAATAAGCTCACAATTATACTGCATTACTCATTTACCCATCTTCACTACCAAAAGAATATATCAAGAATGACATCTCCTAAAAATCATGCATATACACAAAAGAAACTATTTAAACTCTAATGTGTATACAGGTGGCATGTCTTTGTGCCACAAAAGATTACAGAGAAATTTGTTATGCTACCTAGGAGGAATATGTTAAGGGTATTAGAGATAGAATAGGAATTATATTATTCCTTTCCTTATATGTTTTTCTTTCCTTATTCGCATATGGCATATTCCCCTGTAATATCCCTTTGTACTCCCTATATATATACTTCCCGGCCGTCGGCACAGCCACATGTCGCTGTCGCCTGCGTTCGGTGCTGCCGGCTCGCTTTTGGGCTGCCCCTGGCTCGTGTGGGTCGCCTCCCACCCGGATCAGGCTCATCAACGCCGGATCTGGGCTCCCTCCGCCGACGCCAGCCGCCGCTGGATCCTGCCGGTCCGTTGCTTCCTCTCACCAGCCGCTGCCGCCTAGATTCAGCCGTCACTCGGCCCTTTAGCTTGCGTCGGCGCTCCGTGCCACTGTAGCCTCGACCGCCATCGCCAGGCCGACGCCCGTCCAGATCTGGTCGCCGCCTCAGATCCGACCGCTGTGCCTTAGATCTGGCCTCTTCGTCGCCGGATCTGGGACCTTCGCACCAGATCCGGCTCTCCCCCACCCGTCCGGTGGCCGCGCCCGCCTCTGCACTGATGCCGCTCCATCCAAAGATGGATCCGGTTCTCGAGCGATCCGGCACCTCCGCCTCTCCTCCACTCCGCCCGGCTCCGCCGCGCCGCCGCTTGAGGCCGCCTAGCCGTCACCCGCGCCCCTGTCGTCCAAGATCCGAGTTGTCGCCACCGCCAGATACCGCCAATCCGGATCCGACCACCGTTGGCAACCGGCGCCGCCTCTTCTCCGGTCGCCTTGTCTGCGAGGCGGGGGTCTCCGATGCATCGCGCCACCTAGCCAGATCTCCGGCCGCCTCCAGCCTATTCGCCGTCTCGGATCCGGCCATAGCCGCCTCGGATCCGGTGGCCACTGCCGCCGCTCCTGTGACCGCCGCCGCCGGATCTCGTTGATACCGCCCCGAGAGCCGCCTTCTCCTGGCCGTCGCCTCCTGCTGGAGCCCGTCGCTCCCCTTCTCTCTAAGTGAGGGAGAGAGACGGGAGGGAGGGACTAGCGAGGAAGGGAGACTGAGGAGAGAGGAGAGATAGGCGATGGTGTTTTTGATGGCGGTTACGTGGAGTTCTTGTCCAACGATGATCGCTATAAATTTTTGTCGCCGTTGAGTATTTCGCTTTTGAGTCTTTTGTTGCGTTCATCCAAGTTCGTAGTTTCTAATTTTTAGTTCGTCCAAACCGTGCGAGTTCACAAATATATTATTTGTTTCTCGAACGCAGCAGAGAATCTAGCATCATTATATTAAGAAGAACGAAGGAGTCTAAGAAGACTCGTACAATACTCACCAATTAGGCGAGGCTAGAAAAACCAAAAAAAGGCAATACACTAAAACGCCCTCCGACTAATAACAACACAACACTTATGGCTAAATGGTACAAAGGCCTTTGGCCCCTGCCAAACACCACAACTTGGCGTCATCTCTAATTTTTGCAAAACAATGCCGACATTTGGTGAGGCGCACAAAAATGCAACCATTCCTATGCTTCCAAACCCGCCAAGCCACCAGCACGACCAAAGAATTAAAGCCCTTGTGCTGCTGTTTAGGGACTTGGTGCAAAGCTTGGCACCACCACGTGGTGAAGACCAAATCATCTGGACCTGGAGTTAGCTGTTGTAATCCCACCAGAGTAAGCACTGAGAACCAAACACTTCTAGTGAACACGCAAGAAGTGAGAAAGTGCTGAATAGTTTCATCAACTTGATCACACAGTGGGCAGTACTCAGGATGAACAAGACCACGACGGGCCAAACGATCAGCGGTCCAGCAGCGATTAAGCGAGGCTAACCACACAGAATATTTGCAACGAGGAGGAGCCCAGGTTCGCCAAATCGCTTCCAGGTTCATAATCCACCGCCCCACAAAAAAGGCGATGACGCTGATTTAGTTGAGAACCCGCCGGGAGGAAGGCTTCCAAACATGCTGATCCTCCACGCCAGGGGTGAGCCTCACTCGGTCAAGAACCTCCCATAGGCCAATAAACTCCTCCAAGACTGGAATAGGTAGACTGCCTCTAATATCATGAACCCAAGTATTATCTGTTAGAGCTTGGATTGTCCTCCGACTGACAGTTCTCTTTGGCACTTGCGCACAAAGAAAGGGGGCAAGGTCCATTAAGGACTTGCCATGCAGCCATTTATCACACCAAAAGAGGGTCATGCGGCCATCCCCCACCATAGAGATGATCGTTATGGAGAACATAGCTGCTGAATTGGGATGCACCTGAATGTCCAAACCCGCCCATGGACGATCAGGTTGGGTCTTTTTGAGCCACAGCCACCTCATGCGCAGCGCCCAACTGAGGATTTCCAAATCAAGAATTCCCAATCCGCCAAGCTCAAAAGGTCTCGTGACCCGGCCCCAAGAAACAAGTTAATGTCCTCCATTTACACTCTTGCGACCCTTCCAAAGAAAAGCTCTACGAATCTTGTCAATTGCTTTAAGTGCCCATTTAGGGAAATCCAGCGCAAAGAGTGGGTAAATAGGAATTGCTGAGAGCACCGCTCGAATAGGTGTGGCTCAGCCAGCCGGGTGCATCAAGGCAACTTTCCATCCGAGCAGCTTATCAGCAATCTTGTCAATTATCATGTAGAAGGCAGATTTGGGGAGTTTTCTGATTGACAATGGGAGCCCAAGATACTTGCAAGGGAATTCTTGAACTTTGCAAGGAATGGATCCTTGCACTGCTTCCAAGTCTTGCTGGTGGCATTGGATTGGGGTCACCGAGCACTTGCTTAAGTTGGTGATCAACCCCGATGCTTCTCCAAAAACCCGAAGAATCTCTTTAATCAACTCGAACTCCTCCAAACAGGGCCGCAAGAACAGAACCACATCATCTGCATAAAGAGAGACCCGCTGACTAGATCCTCTAGAAAAAAGGGGCTGCATAAGACCATTCTCACTTGCCTTATTAATTAGTGAGTTAAGCACATCCATGACCAAGATGAACAGCATCGAGGATAAGGGGTCGCCTTGCCGAAGCCCCCGTTGGTGCTGAATTAGCTCTCCCGGCACACCATTTACCATAACCCGAGTTGTTGAAGACCTCAGGAGCTTGGATAATAAGTTACACCAAATTGGACCAAAACCCAAATGGCTTATTACTTGCAGCAAGAAAGACCAAGACACCGAATCGAAGGCTTTTGAAATATCCAGTTTGAAAAGAACTCTTGGTTCCCTTTGTCTATGCAGCACTCTAGCCGTTTGTTGGACCAAAATAAAATTATCATGGATACATCTCCCTTGGACAAAAGCACTCTGATTTGGTGACACCATGTCCTTGAGTTTTCGAGCCAACCTATTGGCCAAGATTTTGGTGACAAGCTTTGCAAAACTATGAACCAAGCTTATAGGTCTGTAATCCTTGATTTGCAACACTTCTGGTGTCTTTGGGAGCAAAACGATGTACGCCGAGTTAAGCAGGAACAAATTACTGACATCACCCTGCAACAGCCTGTTAAGTGCAACCATAAGATCAACCTTCACTGTACTCCAACAAGTTTTGAAGAAACGTCCAGTGTATCCATCCGGACCCGGCGCCTTATCTGAAGGGAGTGATTTAATTGTTGCCCACACCTCTTCCTCCGAGAAACACTGCTCCAGAGCTGACAGATCATGCGCTTCTTGGTAGAAGGACTGCAGATTCAAGGAGCATTGTCTTTGGACCACGGTGCCAAGTAAGCTTGAGTAGAACTCATCAGCAACCTGCTGCTTGTCTTCATGCCCGGTAACAATTCTATCTCCCACTTTGATTTTTGCCAAGAAATTCTTCCTCTTTCTGTACCTAGCTTGCTGATGAAAAAAGGAAGTGTTTGCATCCCCCTCTTTCAACCAAACCAACCTGGAGCGTAAGCGAGCAATAGTGCGCTCAAGAGATGCTAATCCGAGTGAATGCCGCTTCAACTGCCGCCTCAGCCACACCTCCTCGTTGGACAACACTCGGGCATCCTGAGCAATTTCAAGCCGGTGTAAGATCTTCGTGGCAACCTGAGCCGCCGCTAACATTTCCTACTCTCTTTTGGCTCCAAGATTGCAGGTCCGTTGCAAGTCTTCCCAGCTTCAAGGAAAGGATTCGCAGTGGGCAAGAAGCTACAACTGGTTTGCACCAGGAGCTTTGCACCTCCTGCAAGAACCCCTCCAGCTTTGACCAATAACTTTCAAAGTGAAAACGCCGCTTTCCACGAACATTGGTCTTGGACCAAGGATTAAAGGCGTGGTCCGAGATCAAAGAAGCTGAACTCAAGGATGCGATCGGAAACAATTGATCCCAATCGCGATCATGAAGACCCGATCCAACCGGACTAAAGTGGAACATCCCGCTCATTCGACCAAGTAAACTTACGGCCAAGAAGAGATTTCTTTCAGTTCCAAGTCATCCAAGACCCGCGAAACGACCCATCATTGCTCTATTCATATTAGTGTTATTCTTATCCTCCACCAAATATATGAGGTTAAAATCCCCTCCAATTGCCCACGGACCTTGACAGGCTTGCTGAATATCCCGTAGCTCCTGCAGAAATTGCAACTTCTGATCATTAGCTTGAGGGCCATACACTCCTGTGAACCACCAAGGCAGCCCCTCATGAGAAGCAAACTGAACTGAAACTGAATAAGTGTCAACCGGAGAAGTTAAAGCGCGGCAAACACCGCCTTTCCAAGCCAACACCACACCCCCACTAGAGCCGCAAGCTGGCAAGGCTACGAATTGATCAAACTCGCCTCCCAAAGATTGACATGATCAAACGACCGAAATAGACGCCATCTTAGTTTCCTAAAGACACACAACACCAGGCCGAGTAGAGTTTACCAAGCTTCTGACGCTATCCCGCTTTGCCTTGCAGTTGAGGCCTCTCACATTCCAAATGAGAACGTTTGATACCATTGATTCTGAGAAAAACACCAACGACCTTCCAAAGCTCCTCCACTGATCACAGATCACCCGTGGCCACGCTTGGGAAAATAGCAACATCACGAGGCGCTTCGCCTGGTGAAGGAGGCTGCTACCCAAAAAGCGCCGCTAGAGCCGCGAGATGAGCTTGAGCTAGGGGCTTGTCGAAGACACGGTTGTACCTTTCCAATTCTAGCTCGCCTATGACTTCATGTTCTGCTACTAGCCCCAAATGATGCATCAAAGTTGCTTGAGTTTGAGTGGCTGACTTCAGAGTCGCCCCGCCCTTATTCAGCCTACTACTTCGGCGTAACACAAAGTCTGACGGGAGTTGAGTGGCCCGCCACTTTTTAAACGCCGGCAGAGGAAGCAAGGCATCAGAGGCCAGGGTCACTTCAGCCAAGAATGACTTTGCCGGTGTTGACAGAACCGGATTGGAATGCTGTCGCTGGGGATGTCGCTGCCGACGCCTGACGTAAACTTGCGAAATGATCCGGGTTCCCGCCTCTCTGAACGGCACACGGCTACGGACGAGGTGGGCCCGGCCGAACCAATGACTCGCCAGCAGAATCGCCCAGACCGGGCGGGATGCGCCTTCCCGCTAGAAGAGAAACCGGGCGCTGGTTCCGGATCAACCGTGTGAGAGATCGGGATACCAGGAGAGCCGACAGTAGCAGCAAATGTAGGCTCAGGAGAGGGCCGCAGATTGGCCGCAGAGCCAACTCCTATCACTGGCAGGGCCACCTCGGGCAGAACAGAGGAGACGGTTGGGACTGCATCCTGCCCCGGCTGAAGATCTCCTCCATCATGGCGGATCCCAGCAGCCAACTCAGAGGACGCCACGTGGTCAACGACGTGGCCAGCAAGCGACCTGGTGGGCCCCAGGCGGTTCTTGACAGGGACGCGCTCCGCCTTGAGATCTCTAGAGCTCCTCGCCGGCGATCGGCCACGGGAACACGGCGGAGAGATGGAGCGCCTGAAGGACCTCAGCTGTCGCAATCTGGCCGCAGCCTGGCCGATGACGGTCGCGACCTGGCCGATGCAGGTCGCAGCCTGGTCAAAGGAGGCGACGGAGAGCGCACGACAGAGGGACTCCACCGCTTCGGCGATCGCCAGCCCGGAAGCGCATTCCCGACACCCAGAGGAGTGACCCCGGCGCCTACGACGCCGCAGAAGCCGCCCTCCAGAACCGGCACCGTCGTCCGCCACCGGAGATGAAGACGAGGAAGCTTCCACGACCGGGGAGATACGCCGCCACACTGGAATGCGTCCCCACAACGGCGGGCTCGGGGTAGGCAAAGGAACGATGGCCAAGGCCCATGCGGCCAAAGTAGCGTGCATCGGCGACAATGCTGCGGCAGCGATGCGATGCGGAGAAGCGATTGAAGCATTTTCAGCGAGGTCTGCCGGAACCGGACGTCGAAAGCCGCAAGAAGGGTGGCGAGGATCGCGGCGACGGCGGCATCGACCACCTTTGCCGCCTTCCTCGGCCGGCCGGGCGGCCCTCGGCAGAAGAAGCTCCGCGCGATCGCGGCGCGCGATGCAGGCATGCATGCGAGCAGACGCGGTGACGCTCTGCACCGCCGATACCGCCGGCCGACACAGAGAAGCCAGCACCACATCGTGGAAGGAAGGGCGCGCAGCAAGACTGGAAACAGGGGAGACGGGGGGAGAGACCTCCCTCCAGTGCTCCAGCTTCGAGCGCCCTACTGCGGGGGAGGACGGCGACTGGGGAAAGGGAGAAACGGCCGGCGCTTGGGGAGGCGCGGTCGAGGAGGAGGTGGCCGCCGAGTCCGGAGTGAACGTCGGCGCACGGCTGAGAGGAGACATCTCTTCCTTCTAACTTCCTTTCACAAATATATTATCAGTCATAGAAGTATAGGAATTTTCTTTTGCATGGCAGTAGCCGTCGCTCTGCTCTCTGAGCCGCGTGCAGATCATAGAAGCCGTTATGATGCCGCCGCTTCTGTAACCGCTACCTCGAGCTTCTAAGGCCGCTGCACGTCTTCTGCACCTTGTGCACTGCGCCGCCGCCGTCTTGGGCTTCGATCTGCGCCGCCATGCTTCTATCTATTCCTTTTCGGCTTGATTTGACAGTTTATTCAAAAGCTGCACGCAACGATGACATCATCAAGACTCAGACTTCGGATTTTTTTTCTTGTTTTAGTATTAACTTCTTTTTTAAATGCAATGCTATTGCATAAGCCTTGCATTTGAGGGGGGTGTTAAGGGTATTAGAGATAGAATAGGAATTGTATTATTTCTTTCCTTATCCGCATATAGCATATTCCTATGTAATATTCCTTTGTACTCCCTATATATATTGCCCATTGGGCTTCTTCAATATACACACAATATTCATAACATAATACAATATCCAAACCTTCCCCATCAGAACTATTATCCTCGTATATACAACCAGTTGTGTTACCCTACCTGGTCTAGCTTTCCTAACTAGAGCAAAATTTGTAGATAATTCACATGCTTGTAATTTCAACACCACATCACCAAATGGAAAAGGCAATAACGAGAGCATCAAGGATCTACTTGGTGAATTGGGATAGAGAATCTCCCGCACCTCATTTGACTGTGATTGGCTCAAATCGTCTAGGTGGGTTCCAATGCAGTCACTCACGAAGTCTGAAAATATTGGCAACACCAGCAAGACACTTCACAATTATTCTCAGATAATTCCCATGCTTTTGATTTCACTAATTACCAAATGAACAGCAACAACAGAAGGATCAAGGGCCCACTTTCTGCATAAATGTATTTTGCGTTCTCGTAGAAGCAAGGGCCCTATATCACGCAGCAATAAAATAATGCCTTATATCAGATGTCATGTATCAATTTTACATGGCTTTCTCCAAAAGCTGATACTTTGCAGGGAGCAATTGTGTGTGTTCCCGAAATTTCCCTTTCATTGAGAAGAGAGAGATCAGCAACGAAGTGGTTGAAGCTTCAAGTGAGAGGTTCTTCTCATCAATTTTAGACAGATAAGTTCCAGCCTTGACTATCTCACCTTTCTTCAACAACACCCTGATGATAAGATTTAGCAGATGAGAGTCCGGGGGACAGCCAGTCTTCTCCATTGATGAAAAGAGATTGTCAGCCTCCTCCAGCAACCCTTCTTTTATCAGATTTTTCATCATTACATGGTACGTTTGAACATTAGGCACCAACCCATTGGCTGACATAGAAGCAAACAAATCCTTAGCTTCCTCACTTCTCCCAACCTTGAACTTAGCACTAATCATAATAGTGAGTGTTATAATATCAAACTTCACATTCATTGCACATAATTTCTGGAACAGCGTGATTGCTTCACTAGTGCAATTATTTTTGCATAGTCCACATAGCATTATATTGTATGTGACAATGCCCACGTTTATTCCACTTTCAATCATCTCACAGAACTGTTCCTTTGCAGCAACAGTTCTCCCAGCCAGAAATAACCCATCAAGTATGATGTTATATGTAAAGGTTGTTGGCTTAACTCTCATACCCGGCATTTGTTTGAATAAAGTCAATGCATCACCGATCCTTCCATTTTTACAATAGCCATTGATAAGTGTATCATACGTAACAACAGTAGGTTCCAAGCCAGCTGATACCACATCATCAAGTACTCCCAATGCTTCCTCCATGTTGCCAACTAGGCAATATCCATCCATCAGTGAATTAAATGTAATAACATCAGGCTTCTGACCAGTGTGTGTAATCAAGTCAAAGATACCATGTGCTTCCATTACCCTTCCTTCCCTGCATAGGTTGCTTATTATTGAATTGAACAACACAACATCAGGACAAATACCTTTATTCATCATTTCAGAAATCAATTCCCTAGCTTTCCCCAAATTGCCATGCATACAAAAACCCTGAAGTAGGCATTGGTAAATGGCTGTGTTGGGTGGTACACCCTTATCAATCATCTGATTGAATTTTCCATGGCATCATCCAGCCTACCCATTCTGCAAAGTGCAGCTATTACACTTGAATATGTGACTGCATTTGGGTTCACTCCTTGCTTCAGCATGTCTTCAAATTTAAGCATAGCCTCATCCATCATTCCACATTTAGCATATGCATTAATCAATATGTTGAAAACATGGTTATTAGGTACAAGACCATCGCCTACCATCATATTAAAGAGATTGCTCATTTCGACTAGGCATCCTTCTGTAGCATACCCATGAAGCAGAATAGAGTACGAGATGATATCAGGTTTTTGGTCCTTTACAACCATGGAATAAAAAATTTCTCTAGCTTCTTTGCTTCTTCCATGCTTGCAAAGGGAGGCCATGAACGAGTTGTACGTAACAACATCTGGTAAAACACCCCAACTTGTCATTCTTTTCAGCATTCTAGCCGCCTCCTTCCACTGTCCCAAAGTGCAATATCCATGGATCAGGCTATTAAATGTCGAATTATCTGCTGGAACACCATTATCAACCATCTGCCTAAGGATGATCTCTGCCTTGTCCATAGCCCTGGCCTTGCACAAGGCATCAACAATTGAGTTATAGGTCACTACATTAGGTGAAATCCCCTGCTGTCTCATTTCTTTGAATAATCCAAGAGCCTTGTGCACTTCGCCCTCCTTAAAGAATCCATCCATGACCGTGGTGTACGCCACCACGTTGGGTGAGCAGCCACCTCCTTCTTCGGTCATCACCCGAAGCAGCTCGTGCGCAAGTTGACTCCTCCTATTGTCACACAACCTCTTCAGCACTTTCGAGTACAAGAAGATGTCAGGAACACAGCCCAGCTCGGGCATCCTGTGGCGCAGAATGTCCAAGGTCTCATCCGCCCGCTTCGCGTCGCAGCAGAGGCCCTTGAGGAGGCTTGTGAAAACAACCAAGTTCGCACCCAGACCCGTCCTGAGGAGGCGGCCGAAGAAAGCAAGCGCAAGGTCAGGCGGCGGGCCCGGCAGCAGCAGTCGATGAGTATTCCGTAGGTGTGGACCGTGCTAGCGCCCGGGGCCATGCGGCTGAAGAGAGCGACGGCGAGGGCGGGGCCGTCGCCACATGCGGCATAGGGCGGCGAGCGGGCTAGGGCGGCGAGGAGGCCGTTCAGGGCGGGGCGGGGTCGGCGCGCCGCAGCAATTCGTCGAACAAGTGGTGTGCGTCGTCGGGCCCGAGCGTCCCGGAGCGCAGGCGCTCCGTGAAGGCGGCGAAGGCGGGATGGGGAGCGCACGGTGAAGTCGTGGTCGAGGTGGTGGCGGAGACAGTTGAGACGGAGGAGAGGCGGCGGCAGGACATCGCCGGGGAGAGGGGAGAGAACGGCAGCCTTTGCCTTCAAAACTTGGAGACGGAGGAGGCGGCGGCAGGACATCGCTGGGTGCGCTTCCGCGATGCCTTGCCTTTGCTCTCTTTGGGCAAAGTATTTGAATTTACAATGATTGACATTTTGCCATGGAAATATGGTTGCAAATGTTGAGGAACCGACGCTGGAGACCAGTCCGAGCGATTCCTCCGCTTAGAACAAGAAGGAATCAATCACGGAATCACGAATAATAGATTGAACACGAGAGGTAGAGAGAACTCACGGTCTTTCTTTATTGCTTTAGATTGCATCGGGTACATAATGAGGGGGTCTAGGTCCCTATTTATAGTCTACGGTGGGGTGCCCAATTAGATCGGGACTGGATAGAGTCCGGGTTTCTAACACTCCCCTTGGGCACTCACCCAACATGCTCATGCCTCGTCAAAACTCCATAAAAACCAGTGGGAAAAATTTGGAGAAAGAGTACATGATACATGTGATCTTTGCGATGCACGAATTGCCTCGTTAAAAACCTTGGTCGAGAAACTTCATGGAAAACTCGTCAAGGAAAAAGAGTACAATTCACCCAAATTCATTTAGTCTGCAAGACTTTATTTTTAGGGTACTTAATCTTCATGATCAAGATTTATTAGCGGGCTTGTGAGAATTCTCCCCAGATTACGCACTTCTCTAAGTCTCATCATTCCAATTCCACGCACGCACCTTTCAAAGCTAGATGCGGGAGTGACTTAGTGAATAAATCTGCGAGATTTTCACATGACTTAGTATGCGATGCTTTAATCTCGTCCATCGTTTGCAATTCATGTGCATAGAAGAACTTGGGGTTGATATGCTTTGTGAGATGACTCTTCACATAGCCCGTTTGCACTTGTGCAACGCAAGCGGCATTATCTTCATAGATAATTGTGGGGGTTTGCACAATGTTCATCCCACATGACTGCTGGATGTGGTGAACCATTCGGCGGAGCCAAGCACTCTCGTGCGGCTTCATCTGATGCTATAATTTACGAGTGGTTCGTCAAGTAGCTACCGGGCTTTGCTTAGACGATTTCCATGAAATTGCGGTTCCACCACACAGAATACATAGCCTGCTTGTGACTTAGCGGTATGCGGTCCGACAGTACCCGGCATCTGCATAGCCAATCAAGTTCAGATCTTGATTCTTTCGTAAAACAATCCGAGGTCTTTGCTACCTTGGAGGTATCGGAAAATGTCCTTTATGCCACGCCAATGCCTTTTGGTGGGCTCTGCACTATACCTTGCTAAGAGGTTCACGGCAAATGCAATGTCCGGTCTAGTGCGGTTTGCTAAATACATGAGTGCTCCCACCGCACTCAAGTATGGGAATTCGGTCCCGAGGACTTCCTCCCCTCTTCCCTTGGTCGGAAAGGATCTTTTTCTTCTTTGTAAAGACCTACCGATCATCGGTACTTCGAGGAAATGCCTTCTCAAAGCCAAACCTTTGAGCACCTTACAGGTGTAGGTCGATTGATGTACCAAGACTCCTTCAGGACATGCTCAAGCTGCGAGCCTAAGCAAAACTTGGTCTTACCCAAATCTTTCATTTCAAATTCGACTCCAAGTAGGAGCTTGCTTCTTTTATGTCTTCTATTTGTCCGATGATATTCGGATCATCTACATACGAGGGATTATCTGAGAATCCATTCAGGATCGCCGTATAAATACACAAGGACAATCTTCATTGTTCGTGTAGCCTTTCTTGCGAGAGAAAGTCGCTCAGCGATTATACCACATTCTTCCAGTTGTTTGATCCATACGGTGACTTTACGAGTTTCACACCATGCATGATTTCTATTTGCTCTGTCTTGGTTGGGAGAGGAATTCCTTGGGGACTTTCATGTAAATCTCGAATCCAAGTTACCAGTAAGGTATGCAATCACAACATCCATCAATTTCATTTCCAAATTCAAGTTCACTTGCTATTGAGATCAAGTATCTAAAGGTAATTCCACTCATGACTGGGAGTAGGTTTCTTCATAATCAACTCCGGACGTTGAGTGAAACCTTGGGCTACCAACCTTGCTTTGTATCTCACTACTTCATTTCTTTCATTTCTCTTTCGAACAAATACCCACTTGTGCCCAACGGTGTATGTGGGGAGGTGTGCGACATCTGAGCCCAAACACCTCTCTTTTGTTCGGAGATAGCAATTCATTGCTATTGCCTTCTTCTAATCTTCCCAATCTGATCTTTTCTTACATTCAATGAGCGATGCAGGCTCGGGATCAAGATCAATGATGGTGGCAATTTTCTTTGCGAAATAGATATCGATATTAGTTGTTGTCCTATTCGAGGACTCTCCGTGTGCACATAATTTATAGCTATTTCTTCATGAGTTGCTTCTTCCGAGCGATTGCTTCTCTGGAGCTTTACCTTGCACGCTTCTTTCAATTGCGGTGGCAAGTCCTTTAGTTTTTCGGCTCCGATGTGTGCGCACACATCCATGCCGATGGGGATATTCAGATCCGGTATGCCCTTTCGGAAGGTGTCATACTTGTGCAGTCTCAACGGCTCCCCTTCTCATTTTGGGGACTTGGTGATCACCGTGGTAAATCTCTCTTATCCTACTTCACGGGCGTCCCGGTTACTAAGGATTCGAGGAACCGGAGTTCTCGTCCTCTTTTTATTTTTCTGAGGCCTCTGGACGAGATTAGGGATACCTTCTGTTTCTTTGGTATTTCAACCCTCTCCGGTGCAGTGCGTGCAGGCACATGCGACTTAGTCACGCTCTTCAAATCACTAAAGTGATCAGTAGCTGATTTGCCAATGCTCGCAAATCAATTGTCTTCTGGACTTCTCTTGTCTTCTGGACTTCTATTGTTTGCTTTACTAATGTCTTCTGGACTTCTCTAGTGCGCGGGTCATCTGCATGGATTCCCCAGGCTTGTCACGTAATTTCCCGACATTCTTCATCAAGGGGTTGATTTCCTCCCCCTAATGTTGGGAAATTTTCGGTGGTGGCCCTTGCGCTGTTGCATAGGTGAATGGATGTTTTAGGCTGAAGGTCTAAGATTGATGAGATTTGCTGCATGTAGGACTGCGGGTCCCCAATATGTAGCTAGCAAATTACAATTATGCAAGAGGGGTTGGGCAATAAATTCAATTCTCTTAATTAAAACCTCTGCCAAACCATTCTGGGTATGGACATGCGGTACCGAGTGCTCAACTGCAATTTCCATCGCCATGCAATAATCATCACATGCCTTTGAAGTAAATTTGCCGGCGTTGTCCATTCTGATGGACTTGATGTGATGATCAGGAAACACATTTCTGATGCGAATGATCTGCGAGATCAATTTTGCAAAGGCGTGGTTTTTCGTAGACAACAAACCCACATATAACCACTTCGAAGAAGCGTCAATGAGCACCATGAAATACTTGAATGGCCCTGAGATGGGCTGAATGAGACCGCAAATATCTCCCTGGGTGCGTTCCAGAATGCAGGACTTCATCCTTCACTTTCAGTGGAGGGACTAGTTATTATTTTCCGGTGCACATGCGGGCACACAAAATCTTCATGATTGGGAAATTCTTCATTAATATTATGCCCATGCGAGTTATTTATTATGTTTCTCATCATCCTAAAACCTAGGTGGCCTAATCTGTCATGCCGAGACGAAGAGTTCGAGCTTTTAAATACCGTCTTCAGGCGATTATGCACGCTGCGGCGCCTTAATGTTGGTATAATATAGCCCGATTTCAAGTGAAGGAAGTTTTCTAATATTCTTTTGCCATTCTCTTAAGCCGTAATGAGTAGGTATTCCTTCGTACTCTTCTTTAGTCTCAACGTGGAAACGGTGGCGCAAATATTTTTAAAACTTAGGAGAGTTCAAATCGATTCGGGTACAATGAGGCTTCTTCAATGACCAAAGTTGTGCCCATTGTGGCTCTTCTGAACCAATTATACATGCATCGCTTGCGATTGTCGTAAAGTGCCAGTGCTCTCACGAATCGACTTGAAAACTTAGTCTCTCTTAAGATGGTACATATTGTGCATTGCTAGCTAAGCACACTTCCTTTATAGGGCGCTACACTTGTTCTAATATAGGTATTTTATTCATATGCATGAGAAGGCAATTAACACATAAATAAATACACCAATATCGAACATGTCATGCCATTATAAACTGAATAAATGAATGAATTCTTCCAAAATCATCCAACCATCACGAAAACAACAAATCTTAAGTACCATCCATGCAAATTCTAGCATATTCTTCCACACAAAATAAATGACAATTAAAGTCTAAATGCATTCATGCACTAGACTTCTTCGCTATTCTTTCAGGGTGACATTCTCTTCAAGAGAAATCATGGCGTTGGCGCTTCTAGGTCGAGAGAGGTGCTTTGTTGTTGTAATGGTCTCAAACACCATCGCGCGGTAGTTGCTCAAAGCGCTCCCCTCAACCGATGCAGAGTGGGCTTCATGGTGCCCTTTGCCATCCCATTTTGGCTTGCTAGCCTTATTCTCACGTGGAGCATCGATTCGCCTTTACGGGCTGCGCCTTACCCTTCCTTCCCTTTTTCTCTATCAAGGGCTTTGCACCTTGTTGCTCCCGACGTTGGCTTCACGGCCAATGGAGCTCCCAGATGATTGAGTGACTTAGTTCTTACGGAGAACCGTCCTAAACCTCCACAACTTGTATCATATCAATCAATTCGGCATATTCCTCATAGCCGTCTTGGCGATAATTACGTGCGGATTATCTTGCATTGGGGTGGAAGGATTTTCTCAATTTTCTGTATTGGGGTACAAATCCTGCAAGGCGAATTGTTTTCCCGACCGTCTTAAAGTTGGCAAACCTCGATCGATCTATTCTTACTCGCTTGAGAATGAATGGTGTACTTTAGCCTCTCAAACCGCTTCTTAAGTGCGATCCAGTGCTAGCGCTATTCTCTACCATGTACTCATTCTTGAGAGTGAGGTAGAAGTGGTGCTGAGAAAATGAAGTGCTGATCATTCTCTTTAGGCCTGGTTGGGCGTCATTCAGTCCACCAATCCCAATAGTCGCGCGAGCTTCGACTCAAGCACAATCTCGACATCGGATGCCTCGTCGATAGTTTTGGCCATCTTTGGGCGACTCCTCGAACTTCGGTTCGTGATGCGATCATCTATATGTGTATAAGTCTCTGCAGGTAGACATGCACGAAATAATTCACTGCGGGTAAATAAATGGTACAAAAGGTTCTCGTAATGTTCCGAGAATTTTCTATGTATTTTCTATAATTTTATCTTGCTAATTTGGTGATTAAAAGCAATTAAAACAATTACAATTAACCAAAACAAGAAATAAATACAGAAAATACAGAGAATAATAATGGCATAAATAAATAAGCTTCAAATGCTAAAAATAATTCAAAATTCGGATTCAGAGGCCCTTTTATGCTAAAATATGAAATTTCAAAAATTCTCGCAATTCAGGGGTTTTACGCAAAATTTCAGTTCAGAAAAATTGCGCAATTTTCTGATTTCTGAGGGTTTTCTACAAAATTCTGGACCCACTCATAAATTTGAGGGCTTACACGTAATTTTGAACTACGAAGCCTTTTCTACAAAATTCGGGACTTATATGTGAATTATAGGGGCCTTTCGGTAATTTCTATCATTTCCGGTTTCTTTATAAAATGGCCAGCACCCCAATGGCAGGGCCTCTTTCCTCACCCACGGCCCATCTCTTCCTCACCCATGCAGAGCCATCTCCTCCTCACCCCCATGCCCATTTGACCTATCGGCTGGCCGACCTGTGCAACCCATCGGCCGCGCGCATAACCGGGTGAGGTTAGGGTTTCCTATCTGTGCAACCGATGGCGGCGGCGGCTTTTACCGAGCGGGGCGGAGCTTGGGGCGGCGCGGCTGCTGGCCGGAGGCGGCGGCGGGCGCGGCGCTGGCCGGCGGCGGTGGCCAAGGTGGCGGCGCCATGCGGGCGCGACGGAGGAACCGGAGGCCAGCGGAGGCAGTGCAAGGCGGCGGCGGCGAAAGGCGATGTGAGGGCGGCTTCGGCCGAGAGGAGGAGTCGGCCGAGCTCGTGCGGAGACCAAGCGGCCGGCGCGAGAGAGGCGGCGGCGGCGTTGTCGGGCGCGGAGGCGGCGACGGCCGGTGGTGGCACGCGCTACGGGCGACGGCGGCGGTGGTGCCGCTCTGGCGGCGGCGGCGGTGGTGCCGCTACGGCAGCGACGACACGGTAAACCGAAGGGCGAGTGGAGCGGCGGCCGAGCGCGGCGAGAGGCGCCGCGTGCGGGCGCTGCAGATAAAGCGCCGTCTGCAGCGCGCGCGGTGGAAAGGGTGGAGCATCGTCCGTGGCGGCGGGCGCGAGGCGGGTGCCGCGTGGGAAGCGCGGTGCCAGCTAGGCCGGGCGAGTGAGGCGGAGGCGCCGGGCCGGTGGCGTGCGCGCGCCGTCTGGCGGTGGCGCAGGCGCGCGCGGCCGAACGGCAGGCGCGCTTGGCGCGGGTCGGCCGGCGGCGACAAATCGCATGCAGGCGGTTTCCTCCATGGGTGATGCAGGTCGACCGCGCCGGCTACCAACCGACGGCCGTCGATGCACATGTTGTGCGGCTCCTCCTCGAGCTCGTGGCGGCCGATGGTCGCGATCGATCGATGTGCATTGAGCGCGATGGCGATGCCTCCCCTTTGTGCTGCTTTGCATAGATCGAACAGAACAGAGACAATGCAAATTTCTCGTGCAGTTATTGAACAGAAAATAATGCATAAATTTCCTGTTTCTACGATGCAATCAACATCTGCCCTTTTTCTGAATCTACCGATCGACATTGTGCCGGCGATTTCAGATCTGCTCGCGGTAGATTAGGACGGATTTGCATCGTTCTATAGTGCAATCAACATCTACCCGTTTCATAATCTACCGATCGGCATTGTGCGGCGACTTCAAATCTGCTCGCGGTAGATTAGGGCGGATTACTGCATGTAGAATTTCAATCTAGAACGCGAAAAGAAAATCTGATTCAAAAGCGATCTAGAAAATTCAATCGTGCTTCGATGATTACCTCGTTCACCGGAGCGAAGTCGTCTTGATAACGTGTTGAGGAACCGACGCGGAGACCAATCCGGCGATTCCTCGCTTAGAACAAGAACGAATCAATCACGAATCACGAAATAATAGATTGAACACGAGAGGTAGAGAGAACTCTGGTCTTTCTTTATTGCTTTAGATTGCATCGGGGTACATAATGAGGGGTCTAGGTCCCTATTTATAGTCTACGGTGGGGTGCCCAATTAGATCAGGACTCTGGATAGAGTCCAGGTTTCCTAACAGCAAACTTGCAATGCCTGCTTGTACGTGGACTTCTTTCGCACGAAACAACTAAAAGTTGGTTATATTATAGGTCATGATATAACCATGGCTCGAACAAATATCTATACTAATATAAAAGTATCATTTGATTAGACTATTTATCACCTAATCACATAATCTAATGGCTGATATTGCAAGTTGATCTTGTCATTTGAATATCTACACCGTTTATTCAGTTCATCCAACGTCCACTATTGCAAGTTGGTCCTGTCAACCCGCCGCACGCCATGCCCATCCATCCCCGGCAATCAAGCCCCCAAATCATGCCCGCAATCCAATGACACCGCCCTTCACGCCCGCAATATATCCATCGGTGTCGCCCCAATGCTCCTTGCTCCCGCGACGCCCCCTACTCCGCCCCACCCCCATGCTCCACTGCTCTGCCCTCGCGCCGCCGTATCATGCCCACAATCCATCGGCGCCGCCCCTCATGCCCGCAATATATCCATCGGCACCACCCCAATACTCCCCCGTTCCTGCGATGCCTCTACTCTGCACCTACCCCCATGCTCCACCGCTCCGCCCTCGTGCCGCCGCTCCTCCCCCTCCGCCGCTCCACCCCATGCTCCATCCCCCTCCGCTCCCGCGTCGCCGCTCCTTCCCTGTCACTTTGGCCCCCTCCGCTCCCGTTTCGCCCCCCGTGCCGTCGCTCCGCTCCCTCCGCTCCTATTCCGCCCCATGCTCCACCTCCTCTGCTCCCGCTCCACTCCCTGCTCCGCCGCGCCACTGCACTCCATGCTCTGCCCTACTCTGCTCCCACTACCGTTGTCAAAATCTTCGACCACTGTCAGTGTCAAAATCTTCAACTGCTATCGTTGTCGAAATCTTGTCAAAATCTTCGACCGCAATCGGTGTCAAAATCTTCAACGGCTCCTGTTGACAAAATCTTCGACCACACCCTCCAGCCCGACGCTGCTCGTGACCTACTATGCTGGCACAACACATCCATACCACAACAAACACAAGGTCTGTGATGTCCTCCCCCATCTTCTTGAATTTAGTTGATTATGGAAAATAAGTTGGACCATGGCTCTCCGACCACTGCACTTCAACCACGGTCCTCTTTTGATGCCTCTTTTTCAATTGTTCTTTTTTCTCTGTTTCGTGATGGTTTTTTATACAATTTTTCTTTTGGGGGACAACTTCTGAAAACTGGTAGAGAAATTCGTACAAAAAATCACAACTGCTGACTGTCGCACATTCAAACCAGAAATTTGGGTTAAATTGTACCATAGATATCTCTCAACTGCCTTACAGGAATGACGTGAAATTTTATAGGTAGATAGATAATGAAGTTATGAATTGAGTGGCGGTGGTCTCACTCAAAAGGGATAACAGAATCAAAAGTTATGATTTTTTTGTGGCGGTGGCAGAAGGAATCTTTTGGCCAAAATTGAGAATTAGGGTTTAGGCTGTCATAGATGGATTTTGAGGTGGGGAATTGTTTAGATTTTTAGGAACAAATATATGACCAGCAACTAGACAATGCTAAGATGAACACAAATTCAATTTAGCAAACCAAAACTAACAGATTGAAAGGAACAACGGGGTTTGGATAGCGAAAATTAACTCTTTTTGTAGGGCAATTTTCTAGTTATAGGTATTAGAAGCAAATCTAACACTAATCTCACTGGCAATCTGTGCTCTGATACCAACTGATGTAGGATAGGTCCCAATCTTCTAATCGATGATAATTCGATTGGTAGAGAATGACATTGACAATGAGGCTACTTAACCAAAACAAGATCAAGCCAACAAACAATCGCTACACCATGCTCTGAGTCATTATCAACTATGCCAAGAACGTGGTTAACGTGATCATGAAGATCAATTCCTGCAAGCAATTGAGAACAAGCAAAAATAAGGATAAATAGCAATATAAAAATTGCTAGATATAAAGGTCGCACAATGCGAGTTGAGGTTCTGTAACATGGATCTATTGGTCTAGTCGACATAAGAGACAACGTGGAGTTTGCACGCGGGGCTAATCTGATCTAAACAAAACCTAAAGAGTTCAAAGGGGGTAGGGGTGAATATACGAGTTAGAAAAGAGATAGGGGTCAAGGGTTATCCTAGGGTTGGACACACGCTCTAAGAAAGTTACAAAGCTTGGGCCCAAGTGAAGGTGGTGCAACACCTTTAGACTCGGATTTAGAAATAGCCCTAATTTGTTTTGGTGATTTTATTGCACACAGAAGGAATTTTGAGGTGAGTCTATATCCATTAGAAAGAGGACAAGATAAGCTTTCCATCAAGTACTGACCTATCCAAAATAGACTCCGGATATGAATTATATGCATGTTTGAAGTCAATTCTATCAGGCTAAATCAGCATCAGATTATTTTGGCGATTACAATGCGACCAAAAGGTTTATAAAGCTAAGGCCTTACCAATTGGATGGGCTTTGTAATAAGATTATCAACAAGCATAAGAACACCCAAATCAGACTTTGTTTGTGAAAGTTATTGCATTTTTATTACAGACCTGTTGGGCTGTTCTGAACCGATTTCGAATTGAGTTCTGAGTTAATTCTGAGTTTGATTTTGGTTTGGCTTGAGAAAATTATGAATTGGACTTAGAGACCTCATCTAAAACTTGGGCTTTAAGTTCTTAGACCTCTCTCCTTTCTCTCTCCCACTGCATGAGCTTCTCCTTGGCCTTCTTCTTCCTTATTCTTCTCCATTGATTTGGCTCCAACCTCCTTCTTCTTCCCCTTGGTTCTCAAGTCTTCCATTTGTTAAACCTGAGAATGTACAAAGTAGTGACATGAGGTAGTACTCTATTCTCATGAATAAAATTAGTAGGAATAGAGAGAAACGAGTTCACCTCAATATTAATCTTCTTGACAAAAGCTTTAGCTCTTCTAGTAAGCTCATGTCATTTTGAAGTAGATAGATTGCAAATAACAAATGGGACAACATAGCTAAGGATGTCCTCATTAGAAGTAAACCTCGGCTTGTTTCTATATGGAACATTCAATGTTCAAGAAGGCGCTAGGCGGGCGGCGAGGTGGGGCCTAGCGCCTAGGGGGCCTAGGCGGGCGAATTAAAAATAAGGATAATAGGTGAAAATAAACAATTGTGTATATATATTTGCCTAATATATATATTTAAAGAGGTCTAGATTGAAAGAAATCTATTAAGAAAAAAGTTTATTCGTAATTTTTACAAATGTGAGGACTAAATCACAAAAACAAAAAAACTTAACCACTAACCGACCGGATCCGACCCCGCCGCCTGACCCCGACCCAACCCGACCCCGCTGCCTGAGCTAACCCCGCCGCCTAACCCTAACCCTAACCCCTTCGGCTCTTCCCATCCCATTCCCACACGCGCGCCCTCCGCGCGCTCCTCCGCGCCCCATCCCCACCGCTCCCTCCGCGCCGCCCGCGTCGCCCCATCCCCCCTGCCGCTCCCTCCACACCGCCCCATCCCCGCCGCCACTTCGGCGTCCCCCGCTCCGCGCGCCTCCCCCGCCACCTGATGTCTCCCTCACCGGCGGCCACGGGAGCAGCGGCGGCGGATCTGCGCGGAGTCAGATCCGCGGCGGCGGCCAATCGGCGCGGGGAGTCCGGCGAGTCGACTGCCTCGTGTGCGGTAAGTTTTTTCTCCATCCCCGCCGCTCCCTCCGCGCTGCCCCTTCGCCGCGCCTAGGCCGCCTACCCCCGCCTTGGTCCCGCCTTGGACCGCCTCGCCGCCTCGCCGCCCAGCCACCCGACTAGGGGCCAAGGCCGGGCGGCACCCTGCCGCCCAGCGCCTATGCAGCGCCTAGGCGGTCGCCCAGGCCGCCTTCTTGAACGCTGGGAACATTTAGCTTTTGGCATGTCCTGTTTCCATATAAAACAACCAACGTGGAATGGAAAGTTTAGTAACGTAATGAATGGTGAGATTATGCAATGGAATGTTCCCATACGGAATGTTAATTTCCTTATGTTTTCATACATTGTTTCCATACAGAATGTTAATTTTCTTATAGTACCTTGACCTACATAAGGACGGAATGTTAGTATCATTTCGCACGACTTGGCCAACTTATTGACTCAACCATTACTTGGACGTTCAGTGATGACTTATGACCACTGCGCCTCGACCACAACTGCTTGACCACGATGCCTCACTACTTCACTTTGACCACGGCTGCTCGACCGTGCTACTTCCTCCACAGCTGCTTGACCACATCACTTTGACCACAACTGCTAGACCACAGCACTTCGACTGCAACTCTGACCACAGCACTTCGACTGCTTCTCCAGTGGTACTGTTTACATAGAGCGGTACTAACAGTCTTCGAGAACCGACCGGGTACTGTAGCTTACGAGTACCAAGCGTCTACTGTAGCTTACGAGTACCGACTATGACTGCTATGACCGGTTCACTGTGTGCACGATCGATTCACTGTATCTATGACCGGTTCACTGTAGCTACGAATCCTATGCAGCTCGACTCATGACTACGACCGGTTCACTGTAGCTACAATCGATTTACTAACTCCAAGGTCTTCGACTACACAATACTCGAACACACGAGTATTCAGCACACAATTACATAGTACTTCAACTACGGCACTTCGACCATGACGCTTCAACCATGGCTTAGACTACAATGCTTTGACCATGGCACATCGACCATAGTTTCTACCACAACACTTCGACCACGGCGCTTCGATTGCAACTAGATAGGCATTTGCACAGGGGCAAAGGGGGAATTTTGTGAGAGGGGGCAAAGGGGAAATTTCTCTACCACAAGGGCCAAAATAACTATGCTTCACTAGAGGTCCAGTTCCTCGACCTCCGATCTAGCATAGCTGTCCTATTCGTTCAAGAATGTGATAGAATTTCTTGGCTATCTGTCATAAGGTGTGCCTAACTACATGACTCATGAGAAATTCAGTCATGAGACATGGACCAAAATTTGCATTTCATTTCTGAACATATAACCAATGCTTTTGACGTAGATTCCACGAGCACGCTTACTAGTACAACTAAAAACATGACTTACATTAGGAGAAATAAAAAGGACAAAATTCAGAGAAATATAGCTTTATTTTCTTAACTGATCAATTGTGAGCCATGTGATGGCTGTGTGGCTTGGTAATGCTTTTGGAAGCGAAGCTTTGAAGGTATGTATTCTTGACTGATCAATTGTGTCAATTGATGATTTAATATGTCGTGCGATGCTATGTGATGGTTTGCTTATTGGTATTGGTTGTGGGACTCCGGAGCTACGTCATGGTGAAGCAGATAGGAATGGAATTAAGCTGTAAGAGCTTAGGTCCAGAGCGGTCAAGGGATCGGGACTAAGCTAGGGGAGCTGAGATTTAGAATGATCAAGGTAACATCGAAAGATGAGCGAGGCTTGTGGAATGATGGACATGATGAGCAACAGTAAGGTGGACCGTGACTAAGCTAAAAAAGGAGATGAGGTCTAAACGGTCAGAGAAGCTGGGGCCGGACATAGTGGATGGTGAGGCATGTGGTGTGTCAAATGACTTTGGCCCATTTGCACATGAGGATGGTTTGTTGAATCCAGATGTGTGATAGGCTTGACGGGAGGTCATTGGGGTCACATGGAAGGTAGCAAAGTATGGGCGATGCTTCGAGGTGAAGGAATTGGGAAAAGGCCAGTAGAGGGGCATTTTGGTAAATTATCCAATGTAAAAAAGTAGCAGTATGTGAAACCATGCTGCCAACCTAAGTGGATTAGGTCAAGGATACTCCATGGAGGGCAAGGCATCGTGGATTCGGGCTAATGAAGCCAATATGGATATGGCGCTTTAAAAATGCGTGCATGAGTGTGTTGAGTTGAAAACCCCACACTTGTTGGGTTTGGGGTTTCCCAATGCCTTAGTGGATAGTATTTATTAAGGAGTTGGTTCTAGGGTTTCAAGTTTCTACCATACTTAAGAATGTTTTAGGCTTGTGTTGAGTTTGAAAGCTAAAAGCATTCAATGTTTTCAAGTTTTAAGATTTCATATGTGTTTCTTGTTTCAAAGAAGAATCAATCATGTGTCAACTTAACTTCAGGATTGAAAAGAAACATAAACATAACTCACATATAAGACACACATCAAGTGATTGGAAATTAGTGAGTTTTAGGGAAGTCATTCTAATGGTATAGCAAGTTTCATCCATGTTTCATGCTTCGACCAGGTTTCAAGTTCATATTTCACTCAAGTTTCAATAGGTTTCAAGAAGGTTTCTATCGGACCCCGGATTTATCATCTAGAACCCTCTATATAAACCAACAATAGTCCTTAGATTAGTAGCTAGTGCATACAGTTACATTATTGTATTTCAAACACATATATTGCAAAAACAAAACCATTAGATAATATTAAACAACACAAAAATAAGACCATACGGTCGCTTGACTTACACATAGGCTGGTCAGACCAAACACCATAAACAACTGCAACAGAGACAAACAAAACACAATAGGTAGGACCCTCGGGATATGCCCATAGGAAAACGACGGGGCTCATGACCTAGTTCATGGCCTCTTTGACTTCTAGTCCCTCCGGACACCAATAAGAGCCAGTAGATCCTTCTTCTCATCTTGCTGAATGATGCTAATTAAGCACAGTGAGTACGAAGGTACTTAGCAATCTACCACACAGAATGCAATTATAATATACGCAAGGCTGGACAAAAGGAGGTTTGAGGTTCTTTTATTTATAGGAAGCCACATTTGAAATAGAATATGTAGAAAGCTTGAGACCTAGCATTTTATCTAAACCATTTATTAAGAACATAGAAAAATTTTGTAAAATAATAGAGAAGGTCCCATCCACCTTTTACAGAGTTTGCTTCCATCCACCATGTACTAGTTTTCATAGATAGGGTTCCCTACACCCTATTATATCCACTGGGTTCTGCCTACCCAGGACTGAAAATTCAGGGTTTCATTCACCCATCACTTTTATCCACCCACAAATGGCTTTTATAATAAGGGTACTATATCAAGCAAGTTCCCACGCACACCCTTGATCATGGGCATGGTTGTTCAAATAATTTTCACTTTGTAGAGGTTGCACACTTTATCCACAAGAGATGTTCAACTTGTCATCTTCCACACACTTCCTTAGGCATGCTTATTAAGAAGACCATCACAAGGCATTTACAATGAATCACCCTAATGTAGTTATGCTTGCTAAGGTTTCCACTGCCAAAAGGCTCCCTCCGCCTGAATCAGAAGCCCCTTCTTGCGCCGTATAGGCAAAGATCTCACTTCGACACAGTTTCATATTCCACCCGATTGCATAGCTAACGCTATGGCAATACAAATTAATTGGCCAAATGACACCCATTATAGCTTGTGGTTACACTGTTTTACCAGAGGTCATCACAAGATTTGGTCCTTAATTGACTTGGGACGAGTCCATCGCATACCAACGTCTTATACTCTTTCCATACCTGCCATACATACCATCCGCCCAAGTCTAAAACATTTTTTGAGTTTTGTTCTGAAAATCTTTTCTATGTTTAAAATAATAGCCATTTCCATCCAACGGCTACCCAAACCCAAGTTTTCATGTTTGAAATGACAACGGGGCAAATTAATGCCCACATGCCAATGTATCTATGCAAGGTTAAGCATGTTACTTAGATACAGACTTATCAACTAGTACGTATAACATTAATTCTAGGGTGACAAGGAATTATGTCCAAAGTCAAGGAATGAGTGGTAGTAAATGAATAATAATAACAATGATAATATATTTTGATTCAATGTAAAGCATGTATTTGATAACTTAAAACAATATACTTTGCATTCAAAAGATAGATGCAATATGATCAAAGTGATAACTTGCCTCGCTAAATTTCTGTGGGTATTATTCTTGTTCAAAGTCTTATTCTTCATCTTTATCCGGATCATGATCTTGTTTGAATCGTTGATTCTTCAAGACTTCACATTTTAATTACGTGAAAAACAACAGAATCCAAATAAATCCAAAGGAAAATGAATCAACTCAAATCAACATCAAAATTTAAATAAATCTAAATAAACTCAATTAAATTCTATCCTGATTAATTTGGTGACACGAGATAGGGTTTTAGAGAGAGCGGGCTACAAATAGTGTCAAATGAAGTTTGAGTGAGGGGAAAAGGCATGGAGGAAAATCTAAAGGGAAGAACATCAAGGAGAGATCAAGGAGGATGAATGAATATTCATGGGATATTCTACTGGATTCGAAGGTGGTTAGACATAGTTGACCGGTGGATACTATTACTTGAACCTAATCTAATGATTTCTTTTTATTTTGTATTTATCAAGGAATTTCATGAGTTAGGTGAGATCTATGGACGAATACGAGGTCTCCACGGTGCACTAAGCAAAGATTTACCAAATATTATTATTTAAGGATTAAGGCATGGGCTCTACATGTGATAGTTCTAATTTTAATTAACCATATTAATCTTAGATTTTACATTGCTAGGAATCTCATGACATATTATCATTTGATGTTCAATTGCCAATTAATTGAATTATTAATTAAATAATTAACTAAAATGTAGGGGTAGCTATTTAATTATTTTATAATATCCTTATACTGGAGATGCACCTAAGTGGCTGACATGTTATACAACTAATTGCTAATCAACAGCTAACTTTAGTTAGGCAACTAATTACTCACAAACCGTTATTGATAATATCCTAAGGTTTTAACTTTTGATTAATCTATGCGCTAAGCAACAATCCTAATACTCCGAGCCCTAGTCAATGCATAACAACTCGACAATTAATTTTTAATAGCAAGCCACTGATGTGAAGGTTTATATGCAAGGGACTAACAGTCTATGGTCAAAACTACATGTCGAGCTAATTTGCAACCTATGGTTAACCTTAACTTGTTTTTTTAGTAAATTCTAGTTAACCACTAATTTGTCTATTCATATTAATTAATTTTTTTATAATGTGATTACAGTTGTCATGCACATACTAAATTGTACATTTAGTGACTTATTTAATTTAGTTAAGATCCAATTAAGTGAGCCCTACTATCATGCATTAGGTTCAACAAGTTGTAGATTCAAAGAAATATTGCTGATGACCTAAGGCACATGATAATTGGATATTACCTTAATCTATATTGCAAAGGCATTGTTCACAACCTAAGGCGCATTAACACTTAGACATCCTACAAATATATACAATTATATTTAAAAAAAATCATGCCTTATCAAATTCAAAATGAACTTGCACTAAATTTCAAATCTTATTTGGTTAGCAATTAAAATCATTATATAATGTAACATTAACTTGTTATATTTTCATGGTTTAATCCTACATTAATTATTTTTATCCATTAATTAATTTGCTAATCCTTATTGACATGCAACTAATCAAGATCCAACTTCAATATTTTCAATTTGCATAAACCCTACTCTAATTCCTTAATTAATTTTATTCTTATTTTTATTTATAACTAAATTATATTTCATCATATTTCCATTTGAATTTTTCTTAAATATTTTAATTTCTTTGAATTATTTTACTAACTGAAAAATGGGCAATAGACAATGACAAGTAAGGTCAGGAATGGGTTCTTGGGCCCACTAGTCATACAGAGAGAGACATAAAGGGAGGAAATAGGGAGGCGGTCAGTCCGACTGGAGGCGGTGGTGACTGCAAGTGGTAGCCGGAGAGGTAATGATGGCAACCAAAATGGGTTGTTGGGGCTAGAGGAACCTAGGGAAGGTAGCGGCGTGGCTCGGCAGAGCCGGCAAGCAGCGGCGCATAGCGACCAGGAGGTGGATGAAAATTAGGCGGTGGTGCTAGAGAGGAAGAGGTAGAAATTAAGATGTGCATGAGCATGACGGGAGTGATGGGAGCTCACCGGAGTAGAAAATGTGGATGGAGACAAGCCAAGGTAGGCTAGTGGTGGTGACTCAAGGTGGTGCGGCAAGGCCATTGGCAATAGCGACTGGGAGATTGAGAGCTCAATTAGCGACGGGAAGGATATAGAGAGGCATGAGGGTACTCTAGGAGATAGGAAGTGGAGAGAGGCTCACTGGAGCAAGAATGGTAACAGTGGATATGATTTTCGGCCGAATGTAAGAAGACGGTAGTGGTGCGAGCACCGCTAAGGAAATCCTGTTGGGTGTAACACCCCATTTCGGGTCTGTTCGAAATCCTCGCAACTTCCTGTGACTATTCAATGCAGTATCAAGATGAGTGTATACCATTGCCAAAGCAAGCTTAAGCATAAAACCAAACTTTATTACAGAAATAAGGCTTAGCAGCCAAGTTTTACATAAAGGGGCATATAGCCCAAAGTTACATTACCAAAAGAAAATCCACAGGCAGGCCTGAGTGTAGAACTAAACCCTAACACCAGGCATCATCTACATCGTACAGCTGGGTGTTGTCTTGATAAACTCCTTCATTTTCTTGACAAGCGTTCTCTGTTAATGATTTTAACAAGAATGAGTACAACCAACTGTACTCAACAAGTCACATGGGAAATACTATTTAACTACATGCAAGAGATTGTTATCGAATGGGGGTAAAGGAGTTCATTATTTTGTGTGGATGCAATTTTGTTTGTAAACACTTTGCCTTTAAACATAAAATATCAAATCATAAACTTCTTAAGGTAATGGGGTTTTTTCCAAACTTGATTAACACACTTCCACATTTCCAAAATCATTCCAAATCTACTTATGCCTTGCTGTTGAAATCACCCATTAAACACAGCTTAATATACCAGAAGCACGGTGTATTCGAATACTTTTATAAATGACTCTGTAGAGCTGCCCAACTTTACCCACGAGATTCCTTAACTCCCACGACAGAGTTAAGAAAATAAGGTTGTTTCACTGCTCATCTCTTTATGTAGTATCTACCCGGTAGACTATGGACCCTCTGTCCGGGATACGGCGGCCAGACAGAGCGGAACCTACCATTGTGAAATATGGTTTTACCGTTTCCATACCACAACCCAACGCCGGCTATTCCCTTTTCTGGAATAGTATATCATACCATCATGTAGATATTCAATCGATCTGAGCAGCTACTAAGATCAGGTTTGACAAGTCAACGCTTATGGTTGAGCGGTTGCTATGTTCTTTACTTGGTATAAGGGTCTAGTCCTTATATTTTCACCGAGGCAAAATTCATTCACAAACCCATATTCAGTGCCCGCAACACTGCCACCATTTCATACCATGCCTCCTCCCTAGGCCATCCCATGGCATCCCGTGATATTTCCTTATCTTAGATTCACTTTTAAAATTCTATCGACAAAATACCAAGACTCTTAGTAGTAAAAGATTGTTGAGTTTCCTAATCTACTTGATTACATTAATAATACTTTTAATATTACTAAGTGTTGTCAAGGTAAATATGGCCATCAAATTAAACAGGGCTTTTCGAGTGGTAGGACATTAGCTAATATCATGTCATTCGAAACATTCATTGTACATAAAATAACATTGCACAAATAATGTAATGAGAATACTGATAAATAAATAATTAATGGAATGTAGGTTCAATATGATCAATGACATGTGACTTGCCTTGCGGATTTGTAACTTCGACAATTTCGTATTCTTCAGTTTCTCATCTTGAGCTTGATCTGGGGCTTCTCCTTCTTGGATTGGTCGACTCTCGATGTCAGGTGCTAGCGCAAAGCAAAGAAATAATTTAATTCCACGCTCGAAGAAAATGAACTAGGAATAAAGAAATGAAATAAAGAAAGAAAATCCAAGAAAATTCAAATAAAATGGGTTTAGGGTTTTTAGGAGGTTCAAATGGTGAAATGGGCCTGAGAAATGGGTTGGTGGGCTCAAAACGGTCAAAATGGGTATATTTTTGTATTTTCGGATTTTGTGAACAGTAACGGGTCTCGGGTGAAAAGTAGCGAATTTGTACTATTCATTGCGGGCAGGTTACTGTTCACAGCGGGCCGGGTTGGACACTGTTGCTTGCGGTTCGGTTTAAAGGTTAACGGGTCGAGTGAACAGTGACTCTACCCGTCACTGTTCCTCTTCCTCCTCTCGCCCGGACGTGCAGCTGGAAACAGGGGAAAATGCGGCGACAACTGGCGGTGCTACAGGGAACTGCGATGCAAACAGAGACCACGGTCAGGTTCTTGGGGTGCTAAGGGTTCCATTTTTGGGGTCGGTAGGTCCAGCGGAGCGGCGTTCGCGGCGGCAAGCAGCACAGAACATGGTACGATTTTTAGTGGCGATGCGAACTTCAAGGCTTAAGGGTCAAAGCTCGGTGTTTGATCATTCTCGGGCTAGGGCAATCCTTTGGAAGCGTGGTTTGAGCCGAGATGGACCGTGTAAGGCTTGCCATGGCAAGGCACCAAGGTCGGGCGGCGTACTTCACCGGCAGGGAAGAGGAAGGCTCGGGAAGTTAAGGCGATGGCTCAGGGAGTTTCCTGGGAGCTTGAGGAGGCTGTACGTGCAAGCAATTGGAATTTTATTAAGTATATCACAGGAATTGGTCTAGGGCTCACCTCGGAGCTTTTCGGTGATTGCCGGCAGTGGAGGCGATGAGAGACTAATTGGGCTTGTGGTTGGCTTGCTGGGCACGAGTATGTCTCAAGGGTGGAGGCTCAAGGTGTTAAATAGAGCTTTTAAGGCGGTTCGAGGAGGAGATTTTTGGGTAGGGGATGCGCTGTAGAGTCCAATGGCTTGGGAAGGGGTTTTCTGCCATGGGGTAGTACCTTGGGCGTCAAGGAGGTCTATAGGCACGGTTGGGGCGATCAAAGATAGCGGCATGTCGGTTGGGAGAGAAAAAGGGAGGCGGTGGCGAATTTTCTTGACGATGAACAGTGCAGTGCATGAAAATGGTTTGACTGGTTAATTTGGCAAGGACTTAGGGTGCAAGCAAGCTGGGATTTGAGGAGAACTTGGCTAGGAAGCTCAGAGAATCAAAATCAAAAAGAAATTTTAATTTTTCTGAAAATTCGAGTTGTTTCATTGGGTGAGTGGAAATGGAATTGGAGGGGGTGGAACGCGATGTGATGCGGGTGGTTTGGGGAGTTGTGGGCACAAGTGGGAGTGCGTGTGGTAAGGCCGGGGTGTAGTCGGGACTGCAGGTGGTAAGGCTAGGATATAGACATGGGCATGGGGGTGGCGAGGATGGTACACAGTCAAGCACGTGGCATGGGTGCAATGGCAAAGGAACAAGGAGGGGGCTAGGCACGTGACACACGACTACTGGGCTAGAGACGAAGAAAGAAAGAAAAGAGCGGTGGGCCGAGAGAAAAGGAGAAGGAGGGAGATGGGCTGTGGTCGGGCAGTTGGGCTAGGGAGGAAAGAGAATAATGGGCTGGTTGGCGGTTGAAGAAAAGATATCTGGGCCTAATTGGGGTTTTGGAATTTTATTTGATTTTAATTGTTTTTTATTTCCATTTTTCTAATTCAAATCTTGGTTCAACTTTTTAAATCCAACTCTTTTACTTAAATTATATTTTTCTAATTTGCATGGCATTTGTCCTAGATGTAAATTTTGTTATTCTTTTATCATCATCGCCATCATTATTATTATGCACTTTCCTTTTATTAAATTAGATCTTGCATAACACAAATTTCAGAAAATCTGAAAAACAATAAATTGCACTAATTTATTTTTCATTTTTCATATTTTCAAACATCTAAATTTTGGAATGTTATTGTTCTATCACATTTCCAGCCACGTTCAAAGTAGGTTTCATGGAGTTCTGCTCAATGTTCAACATGTTTCAAGAATGTTTCATCACATTTCATTGCATGTTTTAGAGATGTCCATCATGTTTCAGCTAGTTTCAAGAAAGTTTTAGAGTGCTTAGTCATGTTTCATAGAGTTCCAATCAAGTTTCAAAGAGTTCCATGCTTTGGCTAAGTTTCAAGTTTATGTTTCACTCAAGTGTTAGCAAGTTCCAAGAATATATAGACTGGATTTGATAATCCGAATCTCTCAGATATTGTGAGCTAGTCCCAAATCAAGAGCTAGCTCACACAATGTAACATCGACAAATATCACATCCATATATACATAATAATAAAAGGAGTACTTAATATTACATAGGCAAATATAAATAGATCGTATGATCAAGTTTTACATCACGGGCCGACAGGCCAAATGGGGTGTTCATAACCAAGTAGCGAAAAGGTAAACCAAAAGGGGCATCCAAGATCTGCCACAGGCAATGAACTAGGGTTAAGCCTAGTCTTGGCCTTCATCCTCTATGTCATAGCTGGAGGCATGGACATATCCATACACTGGATAATCAATTCTGTTATCTAAAACTACATATTTAAGCAACAGTGAGTACAAAAGTACTTAGCAAGTTCCTATAGCAGAATGCAAGTGTATATCTATATATCTACATGCAAGTCTTGTCAAATTAAAGAACTTATGTCTCTTTTAGCATAAAGCCAATTTGTCAAATACACTAATTTAGTTAATATTTAGTCCTATGACTTAGCCCATTTTTACCATAAAACCAATATCCATTTTGAGTCATGCTCATCATGAGAGTAAAATCCCTCCACTTTTATTTCCATTCCAAATTAAGTTGTCGCAACCATTACCAAGTAACCATTCATTTGTGAAAACTACACAAGTGTGATGTTTCTATACTTTTTCCTATGTTGGGGGCATAGTTATTCGAATAAAGGTTGTCAAACTTTACCGACAAGATATGATTAAGTGACTGAGAAAATTATAATAAGGCTTTTACAATGGCTAGCTTCGATGTTTACTCCCACTCCAGGGTGGAATCCCTCAACACCGACAACAGTGATCGCTCACATCCTGGGTTATGCCTCAAACCCCAAATGTTCCTATCCTAGGCTACGTTTTCAATGAGGGATCCTATTGTTAGGGGGTCTACGGCCCTTTAGGTTTATGAAATCCACCAGGGCAATGACTGTTACAGGTCATTCCTAATAACCACAACAAAAATGTAGAAATCCACATACCAATATAATTACGCAAGATTCACACCGGAGCTAAGCAGATTTGTGGGCTAGGTCCATCTCATAACTAGACTTGTGGTTGCACGATTTATGTGTAGAAAAAAGAAGCACAAGAATTTAGTCCTTAAATGACTCAAGCAAGACCAACCACAAACCCAGAACTTGTGCAATCAATGCACAACTATTCAAGAAATGACACATGTAATCCCTACACGGCCAATCCAAAAATGACATATCCCTGCACGGCCAATCCAATGTGTAATCCTTGCACGATCAATCCAATATATGCAATCCCTGCACCAATCTCCAACCAACTACTCACTCGAGTCTTCATCATTTTAGAAAATATTTTCCTATTTCTAGTGGTAACCCATGTTACCATCCCATTATCATGTTTTTAAATTTAGTTGCCAATATTTGTGTTGTATTCCATTTTATCACTAAGGAATTTCTAAGCACAACCATAATATACTAAAGTATAGCCAATGGTGGAGTTATTATTATTGTAAGTATCCTAGGGTGACATGGCAAGGAAATATTAATAATCAAGAAAGGAAAATATTAGGCATCCAGTGCATGGTATAACTAGGTAATCAACCTTTAACATAGCATTTTAACAATTATCCATAATAAACATGCATTTGTCTTTGAAAGTAAAGTACTGGTATTTGAAAACTAGATTCAGCATAGTCAATTATAAGGACTTGCCTTGGTCAAATGTGGTTAGTGTGGGATCTTGTTCATTAGCAATGGGGGCATTTGAAGCATCAAATTCTATACACGTGAAATTATCCATATTCGACACAGCATTCAAAAAAAATTCAAATGAACTTTAAAAATTATGATTTTGGTGCTGTTGGAAACAACATGAATTTAGAAATAAAAATCACTAGTTGGATTTGAAATGAAAAAGTTATGGTCTTGCAAATTTTGAACCATAATGAAATTCCAGAAGTTCAAAAATTTCTAACAAGTGGGGTCAGCTGGGATTTTCTTTTCTTTTTCAATTATTTTTCTTATTAAAAACATCAAGTGGCTAATAAATAGGGTCTAGTGTTTTTTTAATTTCTTTTATAATTATTTTTATTCAAAATTTTGGAGAGGCTGGCAGGTGGGCTCACGGTTCACGTGGTTTTGATCCACACAGCTAGCTACAAAGAGCGGGACCTATATGTTGGAGACAGTGGTCCATGGATTTGGTTTATTCGATGGTTTAAAAGGGTATGGGTTCACATGTCAGTGAGTCACGGGTTTAAACTAGAGTTAATAGGAATTATTACCTACTCAGGGCCCACGTGTCGTACTAAGGCTAAGTGTATACTTAACAGCTAATCTTAATCCTTGAGTTAACTAACCGTCTAACAGTTTGGGCCCACCGGTCAATGAGACTAAACAGGGCAACAGAGGGCCCACTGTCTGATAGTTCGTGGAGGAGCTCTTTGGTGAACTCATCGGCGACGAGGGAGAGGTCAGCATGCTCGGCTAAGGGCCAAAATAGAATGTGTGGGCCAAGAGCTATCTCTCGGTGGTGACGGTGCTCGGCGGTAGTGTGATGGAAATGGCATAGAGCTATGCTCTGGTCAAGGCCAGGTGCGCATAGCTCTAGTGAGTAGCCTTGAGCATTTTAGGCATGGCTCGGGGACCTAGGGTCATCGGATTGAGGTCAGTGGCGAGCAAGGCAATGGCGACATGGCCGGCAATGGCAGACGTTAGATTTCCTACCTAGCTTCTTTAAATTGGAGGTGGCTCCATGATCTACAAGCTAAGGCGAAGCTAATGGAGTAATGCTCACTGCTTTTTGCGTGGTGTGCAGTGCTGTCCATAGTGGCTAGCGATGGTGAGGAAGGGTGAACGTGGCTGGGGCATTGCGGTAGGTTCTAGGGTCCGATGGCTAGCCTATAAATTTGGCTTTAAGCTAAATTGCAGAGGAACAGAAGGGCTTATCGAGAGACAGAGCAGAGACGCAGATCAACGGTGGCAATGGATCCAGTTGGCATTGGAGAAGATGAATGGTTCTTAGCAGCTTTGGGGCATGGCAAGGCAATTCAAAGGGCACATTATAACAGGGAGGTCAAGATGACCAAGAAGGGCATGATGGCCATGGCAGAAGATGCCCCGAGAGAAGGGAACAGGCAGGAAGGTTGGCGGTGGCACTGTGCATGGTGGCGAGAGCATTGTCTTCGAACTTCCTATGGGCAAACTAGCAATGGAAGATGAACACGAGGTAGAGAGGGATCAGACAAACTCAGAGCACATGATGGCATTTTCAGAGACTCACCGGATGGTGAGGAATCGAGCGGTGGAGCTCATAGCCGAACTTGGAGATGAAGGAAAATTCTTCCTCAGCGAAGGCAATGGGGGTGTGTGAGCTAAGGAAAAACACTAAGCAAGTGGGCGCAAAGGTTTTGACGTGCAAGGGTCGGCTTAAATAGAGGTGAGGAGGGAGAAAAGGCAAGTGCACCATGAATGGCTTTGGGTACCAGGCGAGGGAGCGCAAGAGAGCGAGTGAGAGAGAGAGAGAGAGCAAGCTGGTGACGGGACAAGGTCATGGCGATGAGACAAGGTCACTACGCAAGGCTTGAGGAGCAGAGGGCTTCAATGCGATGTTTACATGCGAACACATGCAAAGAGATGAGCTCGGGAGTGTGAGAGAGAGAAGGAGAGGAGGAAGAAACACAGTGCGCTGCTAACAGGTAGGACTGTGGGGCCCAGTCATCAGTGATGTGAGAGGGAGAGGGCGGCGAGGGTCATGCATGCATGTGGGCTGGCAAGGCTAGGCCAGGGGGAGCTGGGCTGGCATGAGCAAGCGGGTCGATGGGGGAAAAAGTGAAGATGGGCTGGGCAGCCAATAGATTTAGCCCAAAGGGAAGGTGGAAAAGATTAAAGATTTAAGATTTATTTCTAGTTTTGAGTTAAGTTTAACTTTGTAATTTGAATTCCAAGAGGTATTGCACACAAAATTTTTGGAAAAAAAATTCTTAGCATCCAATTGACATTTAGAAATTTTGAATTAACATTTTGGGCTAAGGAAATTATTTTAAAAATCTCAAATTCCAACACGGCTTTTTTAGAAAAAAATTAAAAATGCACTAATTTTTTAAAAAATTCATGAAAAACATGCATGGTTTATTTTGAAGAAATTTGGGTTGTTACAAAGAAGGTTTCATCATGTTTCAAAGTAGGTTTTAGAGAGTTCCACTCAAGTTCCAACAGGTTTCAAGAAGGCTTTATCACATTTCAATGGAGGCTTCAAGAGTTAAATGGAAGTTTCAGTGAGCTTCATAGAGTTTCAAACAAGTTTAAGAGCGTTTGAAGCACATTTAAGAGAATTTGAAGTGATGTTTCAACATATTCACAAAATTTTAGGTACAAGAATGTTTCTTACAAGCTCTGTGATCATCTAAGAGTGTCAACAATCCACCCAGGGAAAGAGGCGATGGTGACTCATTGGCGCTCGGTGGTAATCTACTGGATTTCTTCCTTGCTCCAGGTGTTCTTTGTTTCTCCTTGATTGAATATGTCTTTGCAAGTCTTCTCCATGATTGGGACTTCTCTTTGGGCAAGCGCTTTGAGGGGAGTTCCTTGGAGGATTGGTATGTTGGTTCATCCACTGTCCTCTTCGGTGAAGGATTTTCTATTGATTGCCTCTTTCTCTCGTTTCACTTTTTGACCGTCGTATGGATCTATGGCCAATATTCTCCAATGTTGCCTTGGAGGCATGGTTTTGGGTTTTTGAGTCAAGAGAGCTTATGATTATGGTTATAATTTTTCTGTGGCTTCTAAAGAAGTTGGATTTCTGGTTTATGGTCTCAAGCATTGTGTTACTAAACATTTTTAATTCATTTTCATCTCTAAAGAGATGGAGGTCCAAATTATCATAAGGAATATCAGTTGTGGCTGCAGGAATGAGAATGAATGGACTCTGGTTTCCTCATGTAAGAAATCTAATCCTCTAAAATATGGGCATTGTTCCATGAGAGTTTCTTTTGCTGATAAGCCTTCTGTCAAATTCCTTGATAACACTATCTCGGTCAAAATTGGTTCAGTTTTTTGCTAATTAACAGTGACATTCAAATGCAAGGTTCTACTTCTCAAATTGTGTTGTTCAAATTGAGGCTGGTTCGATCTCATTCTCTCAAGCAAGGAACCTGTTCTGATCCGGCATGATCACAAGGATTTGAATTTCAAAGAAGGTATTTCTATGCAATCTATGCCTATTTTTGGGGAGGACATTAACCAAACCTCATTTTGTGATCTTTTTTTGAGTTGGGACCACATCATTTCTGGATGTACCCGTCCAATTCAGTGTCAGATTTGTTATAATTATGGACACAAATCTTGTCTTTGCTTATCTTCCTATAAGTTTTTAAAACAGATTTGGGTTCTTGTTATGCCAACTAACAGTATAAGGTTGGCCAGCGACGAGGGAGAGAACGCTGCTAGCCCAGCCTATGAAATTAGCATGGTTTCCCATAACATTGGCTCTTCGTCTTTTCCCAACTTCAAACTCTTGCCACGCTGTAAGCCCCAAACACTCGAGCTAACCCTAATGTTGCAGTCCTACTCTGCTCTCATGGCAGCCTTTGAAGTTGATAACCCATGTCGCTTCATCCCAGCAGGGCTTCATATTGAAGATGGTGGCCAATTTCATTTGCCACGGGCTGACTTTGTCTTCCAAGAATCCCCGCCCTAGCAACATTAAGATTATGCCATAGAGGTTTTGAATCCGGCTCCGCAAGAAGAAAATATTGTGTAGGCGGTCATGGATATAAGGGATTTTATTCAGGGTGTTTTGGAACTTCATGTGGTATGATGCTCTCCCCATCCTTTAGGAGTTGGCATTTTCCAAATAAGTTTGGCAATTCAGCACGACATTCTTATTTTTAGCAACCCTCATCAACTAGGTGATCATCATGAGATTAGGTTCTATAGGCATACGTTAATTGCAAAGGGGTGAATTTTATAAGGGTTGGCTGGATAATGTTGTGGGATACCCTCTTGACTATCTTAACCAACATTGCATTGCTCATGTGGTGTCCAATTTTGGCAAGCTTCTAGATTGGCATTTAGGACTGCTCTGCTCTAGTTTTTCCAGCTCTGCTCCACCAACTCCACCATGGAGCAGCTCCACTGTGGAGTTTCTGGAGCAGGTGGTCCTGTTTGGCACGCAGCTAGCTCCAGCTCCGGGAATGTGAGGTTTCCCTGAGAAAGGTCCAATGTGCCCCTGAATGATGTTTGGTGTATGTTTTGATGTCTGAGCATATGTAACTGAATTTTTGTTGCCAATTGAAATATGATGTAAAATATTATAATCGCAATTAATTTATTTGAGAAAACCAAAAAACAAATATTTTGGTCAAATAATTCCATCCTTTTGTCCCATAAATTGCAACGTGCATGATAGATAATTAACAAAGTCCATCATTCGAATACAAATAATTGTCCATAGATAACTAGAGAGTAGTTTAAACCAAAATGACTACGAATGCAAGTGTTCCGATACATAATTCTAGCTCCAAGCTAGAGAAATAGCGGTTGCCAATCACAATTTGACCAGTGGATTATACTAGGTATACAAATGGCATAAACGCATCACGATCGTTTTGAAACTTTTTATACCATTTATTCTTGAAACTTCACAAGATACGATTACAAACATAACAAGCACTAGTGGCTATGCATGTATAGCCTTTGTTCTACAAATGCACTAGTAACAAATGGATAATAGTACACCGATTTCCAAGTACAACTTCTTCTAAGTGCTAGCTAACAAAGAACCACCGCTACAACAAGATCAATGTGGACAAGGTCGGCCCTTGCGATGGATCGCTACTATTGCTACCTCCTCTCTACCACCTTGCACGGGACTCTTTGGATCCACCACTCCCACTCTTTGCTACTCACGCTCTTGTTCCATACTCACAAGATTCGAAGACAATTGAGTAATGGTGCGTACTCACACTGACATTTTGAATGTTGTATAGGCGGATTGATTCATCATCACCGGTCATCACGACTCACGAGGTAGTTTGTAGCCTTCTGTGGAAATCCATAGAACTAATTTGGCCATTCGCCATACAATTATGTTATAGAACAAAATCAAATGATTGTAGTGCGTAGAGTATGCAAGTCGATGGATACTGGGTAGGCTATACTTAGTGAAATTTGGTAGCCTTCACATGATAACCGGATGTTTACCAAATAGAAATGTCTCATCTCGCACTACAAACATCATAATTCATAATAGTTGGTCCAATACCGATTGTGTAGCGATTACCATAAATTGTTCAAGAACATGATCTCTAATTCCATCACATATGGTGCTCTTCCAAGCCCTTCCATTTGTACTCTTCCAAGAATCTAAAGTAAAATCGACATATTTTCCAAGATCGACAAGCATCTCAACTCTACTCGATTCATTGAAACGTTATCCAAAGAACTATATCAAGCACCCGTTTACCTTTGTTAAGTCAACTGCAGATGGAACACTAGCATGGTCATTATTAACCCACGTGAGTGAACCGGCCCAAGAACAACTAAACGGCACAAGTAAAAGGGATACATCCAATCCCAATAGGCGATAAGCGGCGAAGCAAGGAATTGAGGAAACGAAAAGAGGTTTACGTAATCCCGGAAGGCCAGCCAGACCTCCATGCTCTTGAGCATCTCGTCGGTGACCTCCATGGTCACCCTCTCCTCCCTCTCTCTGCCTAAAAAGAGGAAATTGATAATATACCCTCCAACTAGATAGAAATTTAGCATATACCCTTCTTTAGTTTACAATTGAGAAAATGCCCCTCTTTAGTTTAACTTGTTCAGAAAATACCCTTTTATACTCTTTTGTACAAGTGGATTATGATACTTCCGTATTCTACCGTATTTGCGTAACGACGGTGAGAGTGACGAGCGCGAGCTGCCAGGCGGCGGTGAATCCGACGACGAATCCAGAGACGAATGTGGCCATGTAGTGGATGAGGTTGCCGAGCTTCTCGCTGATGGCGTCCTGCACGATGACGGCGTCGGCGTTGATGGCGTAGATGACGTCGGAGGTGCGGATGTCGGTGTCGAAGAAGGAGATGTCCTGCTTCAGCGCCGCCTCCAGGAAGCGGATCCGCATCCGCGTGGACTGCCGCTCGCCGGTCCACATCCAGCATGAGATCTCTGCGGGATGGATCCCTCGGGTTGAGCACCAATGCAACTAGCAGCGCGGCAAAAGAAACTTGAGAAGAGGAGGAATCAACGGAGGACTAGTTACCTGCCCAGGAAGATGCCCAGATTGCGGCTCCGACGACGAGGAAGTAGAAGGCGTACGTACTTGACGACGAGGCGGACCATGGTGTCTGGGTCGTCGGCGTGGGAGCCGAAGGAGTCGACGAGGTCGGCGAAGAAACGGAGGAAGACGGGGAGGGAGCAGCCGTGGACGAGGGCGCCGAGCGTGCCGACGGCCATGAGGAGGCAGTCGAGGCCGTCGGCGAAGCGGAAGAGGTCGCGCAGGCCGGCAGCGGGGGCCGGCGGGGAGGGCTTCTCGTCGGAGGAGGAGGGCTTGGCATTGGGAGGCGGCTGCTCTGTCTCCAGTGGCGCTGGTGCTGCTGCTGTTGTTGGAGGCGGCGGCGGAATAGGGGCAGTAGATGCAGTATTGGTGGTGGTGGTGGCCGGCGGCGCCGATGCGGTAGATTTATTTGCGTGACGATGGCGACGCGGAAGCACGCAAATACGGAAGTATCATAATTCACTTGTACAAAAGAGTATAAAAGGGTATTTCCTGAACAAGCTAAACTAAAGAAGGGTATTTTCTCAATTGCAAACTAAAAAAGGGTATATACTAGATTTCTATCTAGTTGGAGGGTATATTATCAATTTCCTCGCCTAAAAATGCACAGCAAAAGAACACCGAGAAATCTCAGGGTCAGCAAAAGAACACCGAATCCATCAACCGTTTGAGAGATTATGGTACAACTGAGGAGCGCGACCGGGAGGTTTGGATTCGTACTTGCCATTCTTGGCCTACACCATATTGGTGGCGGAACCAGAGTCGAGCGCAACTGGGTGAGGCTCCGAGCGCGCGTGCGATGGGCGGCGGCGCGCTTCCGGCTGCCGAGTATCCAGCGCCACCTCCACGGAAGGGCGGCGACTGGGAGCCGCGGCCGAGTTGTTGCCGAGAGAGCACACGCGCGGCGATGCGGCGGGCCGGCGAGCCGTGCAGGGGAGGAGAAGGCGGCGAGGCAAGTGGGGACGGGAGGAGGCTGGAGCCCTATTCCTATGGAATACTCGACCGGGAGAGGGAGGGTTCTAGAAGGTTCTCTCACCTCGGCCATCGCGTGGGTTGGATGGAGGCCGGAGACCGGAGGGGAGGAAGGAATCGCGGCGTCACAGAGCGGATCCGGGCGGGGGGCTTCCATCGGGGCCGTCGGCGGGGGCGGAGAGAAGTCGGAGAAGGAAAAGAAATGCAATCGGTATGGAGGAGAGGAATTGTGTAATGGTAGTGGTGGGTAATTTTTTATCAACTCCACGAGGAGTTTGGAAACCTTTGTTTGTGGAGTACCCCTTGAGGAGCTCCATAAAAAACGTGGAGTTGGCCTCTAACTCCACTTTTTTCTTGGAGCGGAGTTTTTGGAATTAGACCTGTTTGGTTAGCGAAGTAGGGAGCAGAGCTAGAAAACTTGGAGCGGAGCAGTCCCAAACAGGCCCTAAAGGTCTAGTTTTGGTTAAAGTTCTTTATCTCTCTGTTGAGTTTGTGCCCCAGAAATTGGTTCTAAAGTGAAGTGCGGGGTTGGGTGGTGTTTGGGAGTCCTAGGTAGTTTTTGTATTTGTTCTAAATTATGAATTCCGTGATGCTGGTCCTGGTGATGAAGATCTCCCTAAAAATCCATGGTTTTTCAGCAAGATGGACCGCAAAGGAATCATATTGATCAGGGGGGTGCATGATCCCCCTTAGGATATTCATTGGGGTGAGTGGGAGCCCTAGCAGTAGAATGCTGATGGCTGGGACCATACGTTAATCCCACCCAGGATGGAGCATCAGGAATTGGCATCTTTTTCTTTTAACCTAATGCATGATGTGGACTTATCTGATTCAACCTCTGATCAAGTTGTGGAGATTACTGTGTCACCACAGAAGGTCATAGTGCCACAGTTGGCGATTGTTCCTACAGGTCATCACCATTTGCCAAGGGTCCCTAAATCAGCATATCGGTAGGATGGTGCCTTGGGGACTATGGTTTTTCAACATTCTTTCTTTTCTTATCAAAACATGGCTTGCCGAATAATTTCTCAAATTATGGGTTTTCTAACCTCCTCGATTGTGAAGGCCCCAATGGTTTTGTTTGGATGGTCTATGCCTCCCCATCAGGTCAGGACTGATTTCACTGGATTTTGGCCAAAACGAACATGGAGTCTTGCATTTGGTCTAGAGGTTTGGTCAAAAGTGTCCTATAACATATTTGAGGTTCTTGGATGCACTAAACTTATTATTTCAGCCAAGAAAACTACAAGGAAGCTTAATTTTGGAGAATCCATGTTTCATGTGAGCCCAATTTGCTTTGCGGATTCATGGGACAGGTAGAAAACCTCCACAGTACATATTGAGGAAATAGAATCTAAGCCACTAGTGAACACTCCCATGAACAAGATAGTGCAACTGCCTCCATTGCCTCTAAGGCTAAAACATAGTAGAAAATATTCCCTTCCAATTTCAGTTGCTGCATTGCATAGAATCCACACATCTATGAGCCTGCTAGTGGCTACTATGATGGACAAGCTACCGTGTCCCTGGTGCAAGATTGGGGAGAGCGTCATTGTAAAGTTCCTCCTATGGAGCTACTTGAAGAGAATTTCTATGCTAAGCCCAAGAAAAAGAATGAAGATCATCAGGATGGAGGGCATGTTCTTTTTGGCTTCGGCTTATGGCTGCGGTTTATGGCTTTTAGACTATTTATGTGAGAGTATGGAGTAATAAAAACCCGTGTGTGGTTTTAGCCTATATAAATGAATTCACTATAGTGCATACTACAATCAACTTGTAGACCCCACCTTGAAAAGATGTTCATTTGAAAACTAGTTACTATAGAAAAGCCAAAAGCAGCTTTTAGAAGTTGAAAAGAAGTGAGTGACCATGTGGAGGTATCCCCATGTTTGTGATGAGTAATTGACGGTTGTGTTAGTGAGTTTGAGTTTGTTTTGGGTATTCTAGGTTTGAGTACCTCTCATTAATGCTATTGTTGATTATGCTGTTTCGTGCGGTGCTATGTGACGGTTTGCTTATTTGTGTGACTGCAAGACTTTGGAGCTAGGTCAGGGTGAGGCGAGGAGGACCAGGACTAGGCACAGGAGGTGTTGAGGTCCAGACGGTCGGTGATGCCGAAGATGATTGAGGCTGCTGAGGTGGTTGCGAGTCGGGAGACGAGGAACCGGAGCTGGAGCTACCGGTGGTGGACACGACGGGCAACGACGAGCAAAATGGGACTAGGCTCCGGGAGGAGTCGGAAGTCTAGACGGTTGGGTGTCGGTTGCGGTCGTGCGCGATGGAACAGACCAGGACTAGACTCGGGTGGAGTCGGAGGTCTCAATCGGTGTCAGGTGGACACGACGGGCAACGCCGAGGTGGACCGGGACTAGACTCAGGGAGGAGTTGAGGTCCAGATGGTCAGGATGCCGGGTGCGGTCGTGTACAGTGGAGTGGACCGGGACTAGGCTCAGGGAGGAGTCGAGGTCCAGACGGTCAAGGTGCCGGTTGCGGGAAGCTTCCGGGAAGGTGCTTAAGGGCAATTGCATATGGGGACGTAGTGTTTGTAAACCTTATGTAACCATTCATATCTCAGAAATGAATCCATTTGGGAATGTCAGTTTGTTTTTCTGCTCTCTGTTGATTCTCTGTTCATTTCTGCTCTTTTGAGTTTAAGCTGATTTCTTGCTTGTGTAGCATCATTTCTTTGCTCTCAATAGTGGGAATTAGCCTCCAGGCCATTTGGCCAGTTCATCCCTGAGAGCAATTCTTGAAATCAATGTGTATTGCTTTGAGGCTTACTTCCTCTGTTTTGATTCCCTAGGGTTTGAAGTCAGAGCAACTTGAGCTTTCTTTGTTTGGCCTGGGAGAAGTAGTTCTAGCTTCATATTTGCTTGATTGAGATTGTTTCTTAGGTGTTTTTCAAGTCTCATAAGCAAAGAATCTCAGAATCTTGAGCAAAAATGGATTTAATCTTCTCTGCAGATATCTTTTGAGCTTTCTCAGTGTGTGCAGTCTTCATTTAATGTTTGAACTACATTTCTCCTCTCCTAAGTTCCCCATGTTATTAAGCTTGCAGACCAAATGAAATGGCCTGAGAAAGAGCTGCAGCAAATCATCAATTTTCCCAGGATTTGAAGTTTCAATTTTTACTGTTCTTTTTCAGTCTGCTCGCTGGTCTTCTGCACCTGCCTGAACCGAAGGCCGGTCTGACCGGTTTCATACCGGCGGTCAAACTGGAGGTTGAAGGGCGGTCTGACTGCTAACCCTAGCAGTCAGACCAGAGGGACTGAGGCGGTTTGACCGGCCCTGAAGAGGCGGTCTGACCGGCCTTGGGTAGGCGGTCTGACCGGCCTTACCCAGGCGGTCTGACCGGCCTTGAGGATGCGGTCTGACCGGCCTGCTGTCTTGTGTCTACTAATTTTCCTGTTCCTTGTTTCCTGTTGCTTGCTGTGCTTTGGTATTCTTGGCCATGCTTCTTTAGTCTAAGTTTCCAGAGAGCATGACTCATTCTCATCATAGTTCTTATAGCTATTTGTGAGAAGAGAATTGTTGAGTGGATACTTTCGGGGGAATTTTTTTTAAAGGTTGTTAGGGTGATCTCAAGCATTTGGCCCAACGGCCAAATGCCCCCCCTTGACCGCGCCCTGATCGGGGGCGCCCAGCCCAATAGGCTGGTGGGTCCCTGTCGCCAGCGCCACATAAATAGAGGTGGGGGCCGGGGCGGCACGCACGACGAGGTTCACCGTGCCGCCACACACCCCACCGACAAACCCTAACCCGATCTGCAGGGGCGCTCAATGACGGAAGCTCCATCACCGTCCCCACACGGATCTCACGCCGCCGCCACCGTCCTCTTCTTCGACCGTCGTTGCGTGCGCGAGACTTCACCGACGAACGCGATGGCCAACCCTCCTCCTCTACATCGGACGGTTGGTACCCCTAACTCTCTCCCTCTCTGTTTCTCTCACGAACCCGAACAGAAACCCCGCTAGATCTAAACCCTAGGAGATCCTAAAGCCAATCTATCAATGGTATCAGAGCAAGTCCTAAGGGTAGATCTAGATGGGGGAAAGAAAGAAAAGAGGGGAAGGACTCGATCTAACCCTAACCCTAGAAAAGAAAAGACCGGGACTTACCTGGACGTCGTCGTCGCTGGCGTGCGGGAGACCGATCGGGCCGTGGGCTCGCCGGCGCTCCACGTGCGGGCCACCAACGACGCGCGGGATAGATCCGAGCGGGCGCGCTCGAAGCGCCGACACGGAGCCGCTGACGGCGGCGCGCTCCCTCTCGGGAGCGCGCACACCGGGCGAGGGGCCGCGGCGGCGCCGGTCTTCTTCTCCTTCTCCGGCGGCGTGGACGTAGTCACCGCCGCCGCTGCGTTCCCTCGAGCGCGAGGCAAGACAGGGGAGAGGAGAGAAATGAACTAGGGTTACGGGGGCGTCCGGCCGCGCGCGAGTTTTGATCGGGCGAAAACGACGCTCAGCCGTCGGACGGCGACGGACGGTTCAGATGGCGCCGAGGGCGTCGGGCTGACTTTTGGCCCAGGCGGGCGAGCGCTTTCCTGGCCCAGGCCCAAGTTGTGGCCTGCGGCGTGGGGAGCGAGCGGCGGCGCGTGAGGCGGCGCGCGCGGCGCGTAAAGCGCCGGCGAGCGCCGCACGTGGGAGTGAGGCGCGCGCTCGGCCGGGTGAGTGGCCGCCGAGCCGCTACCGAGGCGGGCGTGGCCGTGGGTCGTGGCGGTGAACAGCCGAAATGGCCAATTAAACAGTGAATGATTTTTATTGTTTTTCAGAAGCATTTTTTAGTGAATTTGATTGAAATTTGATTTAAAATCTCTGTAGATTTTGCACCAACGTGTTAATTTTTCCAGAGATTGATGAGTACAGTAATAATGCTTCTGAATAATGAATTATTTTTGAATAATTACATGTTTCCGCTGCAAAAGTTAATGTTGATTACTCTTAAATTAAATTCAAACCAACGGGAGAATTTAATTTTTTTGAGAATTGTTGTGAATTATGATATTGTTATTTTCTGACTAATGTTGATAATAACAGTATTATAATTTTAATTGATGATTTTATGCATTATTTCTATTTCTGCCCAACGGTGATGTAGATTTAATGTATAGATAAAATTGTATGTCGTATTTTGACCAACGTTGGAAATAAGGCATATAATTTTGCTGTTAACAGTATTATAATTTTAATTGATAATTTTATGCATTATTTCTATTTCTGCCCAACGGTGATGTAGATTTAATGTGTAAAACAACTGTATGTTTTAATTTTAACCAACGTTGAAACCAAGGCATGCAGTTGTTGTTATTATGTTTAAATGTTCTCACTGTATGTGAATTGTGTTTTCAGGAGGATACTCTTTGATGGGCTACATCAGAGATATCCCGGTTCTCAAAGGAGACAACTATGGTGAATGGAAGAAAAGATTGACTGCCTTCATCTTGGTGAGGTGGATGGTAGTCACCACACCGTGTCCCACAGAGCCTGTGGCACCGGTGAGAGATGAAAATGAGGCTGATGCTGCTTGGCGGACCAGACAGAGGGACTTTGCTCCCATAAAAATGTCATATGATCTTGATCATAAAAAGTGGGTCACTGCCAACAAGAAATGTTTGGCTGTGATAAAGAACACGATTGAGCCTGCAATTGTGGGTTCAATCGCAGAGTGTGACACTGTCACAGAATACCTTGAGAGAATAAAGAATCAGTTTACTGGGTCTTCGAAGACTTATGCTACACAGTGATTAAGCGACTTGTGGCATGTAAAGGTACTCTGGTGGTGGCGGTGGCATAGAGAGCACATACTAAGGATGAGCAACTTGGCATCCAAGCTTAAACCAATGGATTTGGCTCTCAAGGATGAGTTCCTTATTCATTTGATTTTTGCTTCCTTGCCGAAAGAGTTTGACACCTTTGTTGTCAACTACAACATACAGCCCGAGAAATGGGACTTAGAAAAGTGCATAGCTATGTGTGTGCAAGAGGAGGAAAGAATTAAATCTTCACATGGTGAAAGACAACAAAATTGATTATGTGAAAGACAACAAGAAAGATCAGTGCCTTCATTGCAAGAAAAAGGGACATTACAAGAAAAAGAACTTTAATCATTTCTCCTCAAAGACAGGAAAGCCTCAGCAACAAAATTTCACAGTGGAGAAAGATCAGTGCCTTCATTGCAAGAAAAAGGGACATTACAAGAAAGATTGTCCCGATTTCTTGAAAATGATTATGTCAAAGAAAGGTGAGAACATTATTACCTTTATAAATGAATCCCTGTATGTGCAATATTCGAAATCTACTTGGTGGATTGACTCAGGAGCAACTGTTCATGTTGCTAATTCTTTACAGGGATTCCGTTCGACGAGGACTACGCAAAGAAAAGAAAGATGCGTTAAAGTCGCAAATGGAGTCCAAGCTGAAGTTGAAGCCGTTGGCGATCTTTCATTAGAGCTAGCTGATGACTTCACTCTTTTACTTAGAGATGTTCTTTATGTTCCCTCTTTATAGAGGAATTTGATTAGTGTTTCATGTTTGGACAATGATGGTTATGATTGTCATTTTGAAAATGGCAAGTGTGAAATAATGTTTAATAAAGAATGTGTTGGTCTTGCCATCTTACAAAATGAACTTTATTTGTTATCATTACGTGATGATGTGAATGTCGTATGCGATAATGGGAACGTCGCGTGCGAGAAAGAGAATAAATCCTCGTCTACGAATGTAAATAGGAAACGAAAGAGAACTCTCGATGCGTCGTCGAAATTATGGCACTGTCGTTTAGGCCATATTTCGAGGGGGAGAATAGAAAGACTAGTTAAGAATGATATTCTTCCTCCATTAGAGTTCTCAGACTTAGAACAATGCAGAGAATGTATTAAAGGAAAATATGTAAAGAAAATTAAGAAAGATGCCAAAAGAAACACAGGAGTTCTACAAATTATTCATACAGACATTTGTGGTCCTTTTCCTGTGAAAAGTGTGGATGGTTATGACTCGTTCATAACATTCATGGATGATTACTCCCGTTATGGATATATTTATCCAATCAAAGAAAGAAATGAAGTCTTGGATAAATTCAAGATATTTAAGGCTGAAGTTGAAAACCAACACGATTTAAAGATTAAGATAGTCCGATCGATCGTGGGAGTACTACGATCGACATACCCCATATGGACAAGTTCCTAGACCTTTGCAAGGTTTTACAGAAAATGGTATAGTGGCCCATATTCTACACCGCGAACCTCGGCAAAATGGAGTAGCTGAAAGACGCAACCGTACCCTGATGGATATGGTGCGAAGCATGATGAGCTATTCCACACTCCCATTGAGTTTATGGATGGAGGCGTTGAAAACCGTCATTCATATTCTCAACAGAGTGCCTAGTAAGTCGGTGCCCAAAACACCGTACGAGTTGTGGACAGGAAGAGTTCCCTCACTAAACCACTTACATGTGTGGGGGAGTCCTGCTGAGGCTAAAGTATTTAACCCAAACATTGGGAAGCTTGATCCCAAAATAGTGAGTTGCCATTTCATTGGCTACCCTAAAAAGTCAAAAGGTTTTCGTTTCTCTTGTCCCGACAGGATATACAAAGTTTGTAGAAACGAGACACGCTGTCTTCTTAGAGGATGAAATGATGAGGAAGCATGGTAGCTCGAGAGATTGACCTTGAAGAGAAGCGGGTGTATGCGCCCACTCCGATGATTCAAGAGCCATTCTTCACACTACTGCTGCCGCCTTGCCGACGGTGCAAGACACGTGGTGCCAAGACTGTTATTATTCCTCCCGTGGCAACAATGAATGAAAATGAGGAACCTATTCTTGAGATCCTATAGAACCCATTGCCACAGATGAGGGGAGCAACAACACCTCAAATGAAGATGTACCAAATGAGGAGGCCCCAGGAGGTCTCAAAGAGTAAGAAGATCAACTATTTCTGATGATTATCAGATTTATCATACAGAGGAATTTCAAATGGAGGATGATCCCACCTCATTTGAAGAAGCCATGAGAAGCGAAAATTCTTCAAAATGGCTTGAGGCCATGGAAGAGAAAATGAGGTCCATGAAGGCTAATAAAGTCTGGGACTTGAAAATTATTCCTAAAGGAGCCAAAAAAGTAGGCTGTAAATGGGTCTACAAGATAAATCTTGACTCCCAAGAGAATGTAGAAAGATACAAAGCGCGACTTGTGGCAAAAGGCTTTACGCAAAGAGAAGAGATTGATTACAATGAGACATTTTCTCCAGTCTCATGTAAAGATTCCTTCAGAATCATAATGGCATTAGTAGCACATTATGATTTAGAGTTACATCAGATGGATGTAAAGACGGCATTTCTTAATGGGGATTTGGAGGAAAATATTTACATGGCACAACCGAAAGGTTTTGTCGTGGACGGAAATGAAAGAATGGGATGCCGCCTAAAGAAATCGATTTATGGGTTAAAGCAAGCTTCAAGACAGTGGTACTTGAAGTTTGACAAGACAATAAGAAAATTTGGGTTTAAAGAGAACGTGAGGACAAGCTGTGTTTATGCAAAGTTTAAAGATGGGAAGTTTATCTTCCTAATCCTGTATGTGGATGATATCCTCTTGGCTAGTAGTGATGTCGATCACACTCTGGAGACAAAGAAGTTTTTGTCCTCAAACTTTGATATGAAAGATCTTGGTGAAGCTTCGTTCGTTCTAGGGATCGAAATTCACCGGGATAGAAACAAGGGGATATTGGGACTGTCACAAAAGGCATACATAGAGAAAGTCTTAAAGAAATTTGGTATGCATAAATGTAGTCCTTCACCTGCACCTATAGTCAAGGGCGACAGATATGGGGATTTTCAATGCCCTAGGAACCAGTACGAGCTCGATCAAATGAAATCGGTTCCATATGCTTCAGCTGTCGGAAGCTTGCAGTATGCTCAAGTGTGTACGCGCCCTGATTTAGCGTTTGTTACCGGGTTACTTGGCAGATTCCAGAGCAATCTCGAATAGAACATTGAAATTGGTAAAGAAAGTCTTGCGTTATTTGCAAGGAACAAAAGGCCTCATGATGACATACAGAAGATCAGATTCACTCCATATAGTGGGGTATACAGACTCTGATTATGCGGGAGATGATAGAAAGTCGACATCCGGATATCTGTTCACTCACTTGGAGGAGCTATATCGTGGAAAAGCTCAAAGCAAACCGTCACTACATCATCCACAATGTATGCCGAGTTTGTAGCATGTTATGAGGCTACGGGCGGTGAACGCTAAAGAAGTTCATACCCGTTTAAAAGTGGTTGACGACATCAATAGACCACTTAAGTTGTATCTGCGATAATGAACCCGCAGAATGTATGCCCACAACAATAAGTCAAGTGGTGCTGCCAAACATATTGACATAAAGTACTATGTTGTGAAAGATAAAGTTCGGGATCAAATTATAAGTCTTGAGCATATAAGTACCGCAAAGATGTTAGCGGATCCGCTTACTAAAGGCTTACCACCCAACGTGTTCGAGAGAACATGTAGCGGCATGGGTTTAAGGAAAGCCTATAATTCTGGACTAAAAGATGGCCCAAAAGATTAAAGTAACTATTTCAGAACAGAGAGATGTATTGTAGCTGTTAAATCTATCGGCGATTGACCGTGACGATGAGACATGTTCTATGCACTAATCTGCGATGGAATGAGTAAAGTCAAAAGTAATTAAAGTTAAAGCATAGATTGAGATCAAGGGGGAGAATGTTAGGGTGATCTCAAGCATTTGGCCCAACGGCCAAATGCCCCCCTTGACCGCACCCTGATCGGGGGCGCCCAGCCTAATAGGCTGGTGGGCCCCTGTCGCCAGCGCCACATAAATAGAGGTGGGGGCCGGGGTGGCACGCACGACGAGGTTCACCGTGCCGCCACACACCCCACCGACAAACCCTAACCCGATCTGTAAGGGGGGCGCTCCAGCGACGGGAAGCTCCATCACCGTCCCCGTCACCGGATCTACGCCGCCGCCGCCGCCACCGTCCTCTTCTCCGACCGTCGCTGCCCGTGCGCAGACTTCACCGACGAACCGCGATGGCCAACCCCTCCTCCTCTACATCGGACGGTTGGTACCCCTAACTCTCTCCCTCTCTGTTTCTCTCACGAACCCGAACAGAAACCCCGCTAGATCTAAACCCTAGGAGATCCTAAAACCAATCTATCAAAGGCACCATTCACCCCCCTCTATTGCCATTTCCGATCCTACAAGAAGAGGCATGGAACAATGTGATTTGCTACTTCTGTGTTGATGCTTAACACTTTTGTCTATTTTCTGGCCCTGGTTCGGACTCCCTTGTAACTACCTTTTGGATTGTGTGGCTATATGTCCTAGGTCTTTTGGGTGGGTCTTTTATTCTCTTGCTATTGAGACTTGACATATTTGCTATAGTGCCAATTTTGTGGGGTATACTGGCTGGTTTAGATTCTTTATAGTATTGTTATGGTACTTTCTCTCAGCATGCTTTCTATCGTGGAAAATGAATTTGGCTCAACAGTTTAGAAGCTAGAAAGTTCTATGTTGGAATGTGCGGGGTATTAGCTCGCCTGGAAAATGGAGGTCAATTAGGGACAAAATAACATAGCGAGGTTGTTCTATTGTCTGCTTGCAAGAAACTAAATGGGAGAGTTTTGACTACTCTTATATCAGGAAATTTGTTCCTAATAGTTTTGATAAGTTTACTTACTCTTCCTCCATGGGTGCTTCTGGGGTCTAATTACCCTTTGGAAAAGTTCAGTTTTTCATGGCAATTTACTATTTAGTTCATATTTTTACTCAAATGATACAATTCATGTCTGTGGCAAATTCAGACCATTGGACTCTTACAAACATTTATGGTTCTTGTGAGGGGGGAAAGCGAGATGAGTTTGTGAATTGGTTATATCACTTGCATATCCCGTTGGGTGAGAAGTGGCTTTTCATTGGGGACTTTAACTTCATTCGCTCAGTCTAGAATCGGAATAAAACCGGGTGGGGACATAAATGATATCATGATCTTTAATAGCATCATTAGTCATCTTGGGCTTGTAGAGTTGCCTCTTAAGAGCAACTCCATCCCATTAGTCATTTCTCCCTCTCTATTTCCTAGGATGAAGAGGCTAGCTATTATTTTCAGCTCTCTATTTGAGTTAGCATTCCAATGGCCTAGCTATTTGAGAAGCGAGTGAGGAGGCGCTCGCCAAATCTAGCTAGCGGCCGGGAGAAAATAGCGACTCGATAAAAATGAAGAGGAGGATAAAGAACCGGTTGGAGTCCATTTCGTGAGTCATATTAGGTAAATATACAATGAAGAGCAGGATAAAGAACCGGTTGGAGTTGCTCTAAGGGACGTTCCTTCACCTGGAGCAATATGCAAGATGACCCATTACTGGAGCGATTGGACTGGTTTTTCACAGCAAATGATTGGACCATCTCATACCCACATACTAAGGTTCAAGTTCTCTCTAAAGTTATCTCGGATTATGCTCCCTATGTAGTGAATATAGACACTATCATTCCCAGATCCAATATTTTTTAGTTTGAGAATTATTGGGTTGATCATCCTGGTTTCCTTGATGTAGTTAAATTATATTGGAGCTTGCCGGTTCAATCAACAATAGTGCCAATAAGCTCACGACCAATTTCAAAAACCTCCATAAGGGCCTTAAGATTTGGAGTAAGTTTATCTCTCAGTTATCCTTGGTTATTTAGAATTGTAATACAGTTATCCTTTTTTATGGATACCTTGGAGGAATAGCGAACTTTACTTAGAGAAGAGAATAACTTTAGGATTAACCTCAAGAAACATTTATCTATACTATTGAATTACCAACAAGTCTACTGGAAAAAAACATTGTACTATTTTAATGGGCTAAATTGGGATATGAAAATACTATGTTTTTTTCATGCTATGGCAACTGACTACCATAGAAGAAACTCAATCTCTTGCTTGCAAATGGATGGTGGTCGATTAGTTCATTCTCATGAAGGGAAAGTGGCTATATTATGGTCTTCTTTTAAAGGAAGAATGGGTATAACAATAGAGCCAATCATGCATTTTGATTTGAGTGAGTTGATGCTCACTTTTATGTCTTTACATAATCTGGCCATTGATTGTTCTAACAAGGAAGTGGATGAGGTAGTTAAGCTATTGCCACTGGATAAAGCCCCTGGACCAAATGGATTCAATGGATTATTCATAAGAAAATGCTAGAATCTCACCAAAGAAGATTTTTACTCGCTTTGTGATGATTTCTTTAATGGTAGATTTGATATTAGAAGTATCAATGGATCTTATATTACTCTAGTGCCCAAGAAGTTGAGTCCAGAATCAGTTAATGACTATAGACCTATCTCCCTTTTGAATTCAGTTTTAAAACTTCTAATGAAGATTATGGCAAACAGGCTGCAGAAGGTAATTTAGAAACTGGTTCACAAAAATCAATATGTATTCATAAATAATAGGACAATTCAAGATTGTTTAGATTGGGCTTTCAAGTACATTCATCAGTGTCACTAGAGCAAAAAGGAAATTTTAATTCTCAAGTTGGATTTTGAGAAAGCCTTTGATACAATAGAGCATACGGCCATCTTAGCAATAATGCATGCAAAAGGTTTTCCAGATAGATGGATTTTCTGAAACTCTGATAACTATCCTCGGGATTTTCTTTGGTGCTTCTAAATTGAGTGCCCAGAAATATATTTCAATGTAAGAGAGGCGTGAGACAAGGGGATCCACTGTCACCTCTTTTGTTTTTACTGGGAGTTGACCTTTTACAATCCATAGTCAATGAAGCAGCAAGAAGAAAATTACTACATCATCCCATACTAGTTTCAAGTGTTCATGACTATCCAATTGTCCAGTATGCTGATGACACCCTAATAATAATGCTAGCATGTGCAAAGTAGTTGTTATGCTTGAGAGGCTTACTTCAAACGTTCACTGCATCTACTAGTCTCAAAGTTCATTTTCATAAATCTTCCATGATACCTATTAATGTCAACATGGAAAGAGTTGAGCATCTGGTATGATTCTTTGGATGTAAGATTGGCTCTATGTTGTTTTCTTATCTACGACTACCCTTAGGAACAACACGGCCAAAAGTGAAAGATTTTCCCCTTTGATGGATAGGGTGGAAAGAAGACTTTCTAGTGCAATAGCTTTTTGTCATATGGGGGACGGCTTACGGTGGTTAATGCAGCACCCTCGCTCCAGCCAATTTATTATATGTGCTTGCTGAGGTTACCCAAAAAGTTGATTGATCCTATTGATAGAGCTCGGCAACACTGCCTTTGGAGGGGATCTAAAGAGTTACAAGTGCGCTACAATTCTCTGGCATCCTGGGATAAAGTATGCCAGCCAAAAAAGAAAGGGGGTCTTGGGGTGCTTAACTTAAGATTGTAGAATGACACTTTGCTTATGAAACACCTTCACAAGTTCTATGGTAGGCATGAAACTCCATGGGTGCATCTGGTTTGGGAAAAATATTATGGACACATAGTTCCTCATGCTGCCAATGTTTGCGTTTCTTTTTGGTGGTGAGATGTAATGAAAGGTGTTACATTGTTTCATGGTATTGCCATGGGGAAGCTGGGGGATGGTCATGACATACTTTTCTAGAAGGATTGCAGGGATGGGCACCTTCTTTGCCAGAAATACCACAAACTCTATTCTTATGTCAGAAATCATGATATTTTTGTTCGGCAGTTCACGAATGAGAATGATCTTTCAACTCTATTTCAGTTGATGTTCTCAAAAAAAGCTTACCAAGAGCATATTGACTTACAACAATTAAGATCTTATGTTGTAATTCAGCCACAACAGAGTGATCATTGGATTTATATTTGGGGCAATGATGTATATAGGTCAAGGCAGTATTATGCTCATCAGTTCAGCCAACTCCAAGTATTATGGTATTTTCGCACATTTGGAAAAGTAAATGTGTGATGAAACTCAAGGTTTTTGCTTGGCTTCTCATGATGGATAGACTGAACACAAGAAACATTTTAAAGAGAAAAAATTTAATATTGATGGTAACATAAGATGTGTCCTCTGTGATAATGGCGATGAGGAGACCTCACATCATTTGTTCTTTGTCTGTTCATTTAGCTTGCAATGTTGAAACTCTATTGGGATTAATTGGACTCATGATGTTGATGTTCCACACATGGTATTATAGACAAAATTAGCTTCTGGAATGGGTTTTTTTATGAAAGTATTTATTATGGTAGCTTGGCATATTTGGAAGTAATGTAATGAGTTTATCTTTGAACATCAACGTAGCTTAGTTGTTTGGAAGAGAAGATTCAAGTTGGAGGTTACTTTGCATTTGCACAGAGTAAAAGAATTATTTTGGGAAGCTATTTGTAATTAGGTAGAGATAATTTAGTTTAAGCTTCTGTTTTGTACATATTGTACATTATTTTTTAATTTAATATATCATAGTCGGAGGCTCTCTTACTATTTTTCGTCAAAAAAAAAGAGAATGTTTCTTACTAAATGTTGCTATTACGAATTGAGTCTAAATCTGACCACAATTACAAGAATTTAGATCAAATCTTCATCACAGGTATAAGAATGTTTCTAAACTTTTACAATTCCAACCAAACGATAAACAACCACCAACACTAGGATATCCCCACACACTGCCATTTACAGGAGGTCTATAAATCCAATCTTCTTAACATAATCCTTCTGAACATGATAGAGCCTCGATTATATTGGGAATACGATGGAGTTTTTTTAAATAATTGACTGTTTTATTAATATTACAAAAATAACTAGTCAAAAAATTACAAAAATAGTACTCTACTGCCAAATGAAATGGCAACAGAGCTTCTATCACCAAATGAATTGGCAACAAGTTGAGAAGGCACCTTCTGTCACCATTTGAAATGTCAACAAAGGCCTATGGACCAATCGAACAATATAGGCCAAATAAATCAATGGCAAGGCACATGTCGGGTAATTGCTCTATCGCCAAATGAATTGGTGATAAAGGTTATCGGCCAATTGAACAATGTATGCCAAATAAATTGACGGCAAGGCTCCATTGGCCCATTGACCCATGCCAAATGAATGGATGATAGGAGCTTCCACGTCAGCCTGTCGTCGATTCATTTGGCAATAGAAGCCTATTGCCAATTCATTTGGCGATAGGTGATTATTTCTGTAAATTCTTTTTTGACTATTTATTTTTGTAATATTAATTAAAAAGTATTTTAAAAAGTTGAATATGTGTGGAATGCAACTAGAACCTTCTTTCTGACCCTACATTTGTAACAACATCATAATTTCACTGTAGAAAAAATTGAAAGTATAATGTTGAAACCATTGATGATTTATGACCATCCCTTTATTTCGACCTTGGTCTCCTTCCATTTCTTGTCACGACCAGCAGGCGTTCGCTTCTTCCCTGAATTGCTTGCAAGTGATTATGCATACACACATGAATCCTTCAGTAACATTCAGGAAGAAGGCTTTGGCATGTTATTGAAACATCTTGAATATAGCTTACAATATGTTAACATGTAGCCAATTTCCCTTCCATCGGATCAATGCATAGTAGGACAACTAAAATGGGTGCATATATGTGTACATTGTCCACGGGAAATGGCCATACTTCCTACAAACACGATGTGAGAAATATTGCAGCTGCTACCCAAGATCATGTTGAACACTTCATGAATTACATACCAAAAAAAGGTACCATCTTTTAAAATTTAACATCCTAAGTATATGTACAGTATGTGTAAACTATTTCCCCTTTTTTGTCTATCCATCTTTTGATAGCTACTAAACGATCTTCCAATTTTGCGTGAGCTTCTCTCTATTGTTGACATGCAATGTTGCAGGCATTACCTAATCTATTCTATTGTCTCCTCTACAAGAATCAACAGAGTAGGTATATCTGTAGTATAGACATCAAGGTGTTCAGACAACAAATGCAAACATTAACAAGGGACACTTAGTGGACATGTTAATGAAATGATAGCATTTTGTGGAAAACATGAGTTATAGATGCATTTAAGTCAAATGATCGCTGCTATATATATAGTCGTACAAGTAGTTTGGAAACGCTAATAACTCACAAATGACACGAACTTTGTTATCAATGATGTTTGCTGACATGTAAGCAAAAAAAGTTCAGTAACTTCAAGAATCAATACTGTAACTAACTGGTCACACACATATATGATATATGTGAGATGCCTACAGTAGTATGAATCCAGTCAAAAATCAGAGCTAGATGCCTTTCTTAACAATAGGAGTACAAGGTAAGTACCTACATTTCTAAACATGTGAATCAAGTTTTAGCCTATCTTCCTAAGTGTTGTGAGCAGGGTCAAAATTCTAGTTAGAGACAAAGAGATGCAGTTTTGCACTATTTTTTACCAGATTGCAAAGCTTCCTCTCTCTAGAGATAAAACAGGACATAGAGCAAGAAAAAGAAACAAAACACAACTCCATTCTTTCGGAAAATATACTTGATTTCCATCCAAGCTAATCATAACATCCACAAATTTGCTCACATAGACTGGGATCCCTACGAGAAAGGGAAAAAAAAGATGGCTTAAGAGAGTTTGAGTGAAAGAACCAGTGCATTCCAGGCATCCCACGCAGTGCTACCAAACTCAACCTAGATTGGTTCCCCACCACCCACAACAGCCTCAGGATATCCAAACGTAGCTCCTTATTTCCCAATCCCAATATCCAAACACCAGATTAAACTCATCCTATCCCGGTTTCATGTATCTCACAATCTAAACACCCAGTAAAAAACCTAATCCCCACCTGCTGAATTTGTTCCAATCATTTTTTTTTGGACTTCCTCCCTCCACCTCACAACAACACAAAAACTCTGCCTTCCGCTAGTGGCAGATTTAGGATTTTATAAATGGGTGTTCACTAATTACATTATATTACATTTTTTAATATATACTTACATTGGTTTATAAAAAATAAAGATAAAAGTCACATTTTAAAGTCTAATAAAAGTCACATTTTAAAGTCTAATAAAAGTCAATAACACTAAAAATTTCGAAGTAATAAACTAATACTAACACTTTGTTTGGTGACAATATAATTACAACTTTTTAGAGTAAAACAATTACAACTTTAGGTGAAATCACAATGGTGCACTTTATTCTTAAATAGATATTAACTATAACCCTCTTCTCTCTTCTTATTTTCTATGTAAGCGTATTAAATGGTGTTTTTTCACACACATCGAATGAAGTAGTACATATTTTTGTTTTTGACATATGTTGTCTCTATTAATGATTTACTTCTCTCTGAGAATAAAAAATAACATGGACATTTTGTTGAACATATTGCTTCCAAAAAATAAAATGTAAATATTTGCAAACCAAAACCAACTTTCTCAAATGATGTATATTTTGGATTGAAAAGACTATATAAATTCTTATGACCACTGGATCATGACAATTGTCACCTTCAAATTCCTTTGAATAAAACATCTAAAGTATCTAGATATTGCTAGGAAACTATATGGTTTTTAGAGAGATTTTCAAATATTTTAATTGGGCCTTTTTTTAGGAAAAACAACTCTATCAGTTTTGATAAAGTAGTTGAGTGTGTGTGCTTGATAAAGTAAGCTAGTATTGCACTTTCGTAATCACATTTTTTCTGAATTGAGTATTAACTAAACAAATACTTCCTTTAGTCATAAACACATGTCATTTTGGGATGTTGTAGTCAAACTTTAAAAACTTTGACTATCGATAACATTTTATATATCTACATTGAATACATAAAAATAATATGTATAGATTTATCTTGAAATGTACTTTCATAATATTATTATTTTATTGGGTTATACAAATATATTAGAATATAAATTAGTGGTCAGAGTTACATTTTGGAGATCGTGTCGATATCCAAAACAATATGTATTTGTGACTGGAGGAAGTATATTTTGAGAGATACATCTTAAAACATTTTGATCCTTGTCACAAATCATGACCATATGTATTTATTCACATGCACCCATCCACCAAATCCATTAGAACATAAAAGGAAGAAAATAATATGAGACCAATACCCAAATTCAAGACCAAATCAAATCAACCTGGTATTTTAAAAAAAGGTCTCAATCAGCTTGGTTGTTGGGATCAATCCCCTAAATCTATTTGTCTATCCAGACCATACAGAACAATGATAGAAAGTAACGTTCATGCAGTAGTAGAGTTGGGTTTCAATGATTCCACACGATGCATAGGATGGTGCCATGGATCTAACCGACCTTGTTGAAGGGGACGTTGAGAGGGTGTCAGGAGGAGCCTCTAGTGACGGTGATGGTGCAACCGTGCAAGGCTCATGAGCTACTTGCGTGGTGGTATGTGATAATGACCGATTACTTGCATGGTGGTATGCAATAAGGACTGATTGTTGACATTGATTTTGCACTAATATTCATGCCCTTTTTCCTCTAGTTTATTACATAATAATTGACCATTTAAGCAATTTGGCTACTAACCCTAAAAAATTTCTAAAATGTTTGCAAATGAGCCGGTGATGCAAGTACCATGCAGAAAACATGTCATGTTTAGCTATAAAAGAGCTGAAATACTGCTTCCTTAGAAATTGTGCCAAAATGAACTTCACCAAATGACAAATTGGAGGTTACCATGACATATAACTTGTCAAAATGATCAAAATGCACATATTATTTACCAAAATTAGAAGTCGAACGCAAAAGTTATGAAGCCCGAAAGCCATCAGAGCCTAGCTGCGAGACCCCCTTGCATGGGCCGGTGCGCGGGCCACACTCAGAGGCCCAAAGCTCCCATTTGAAGCCCAATAATCCTAGTTCATCTTGGTGCAAGTCTGGAAGGTTCTAGAAAGGAGAAACGTGACTTCGACGTGGTACATGAACTATTCACCCTTTAGTACTGTAGCCATTTTTTCAAATTTGGCCCCCGGACACCCGTTTTTGCAAAAAAGAGCCCCAGCCCCAAGCTCGAAAGGTATGACAGTTGACACCTATCACCTGCCACACCACTAAAGCTTGTCAGGAGCAGGTGGTGCAATTACCACATAAAAGTTCATCATAGACGGTTCCTTAAACCGTCTGACTTCATGGGGTCATTGATAATAGGGGTAATTCTTAGACGGTTTTTGAATCATCTGTGAAAACCGTATCACAGACAGTTTAGAACTAGAACCATCTATGATCATCCGTTATTATAGATGGTTCGAAACTAGAACTGTCTATAATAGTCAGTTATCATAGACAGTTCTTAGTAAAAACTATCTGTGATAGCTGTATCAGAGTTAAAAAATAGGTAATTTTATCATGGCTTGGATGCCCAAAAATTGGCCAAGTCTTCATTTTTACTGTGGCTTGGATGCCCAAAAATGCAGACTTAGCCAAATTTTTGGGTATCCAAGCCATGGTAAAAATCTAGACTTAGCCAAATTTTTAGGCATCTAAGCCATAGTAAATCCAGACTTAGCCAAGTTTTTTGGAGCCAAATTTTTGGGCATCTAAGTTTAGCAAAATCGGATGGATGGGTTGAAGAAGAGGCGGGGAAGCAGAGGAGGAGTAGAGGAGAAGAGATGAGGAGATGAGGAGAAGAAGAGTCCATTGAGCCTTTCTATTTTTAAGGAAAAATTTGGTGAGGAGAAGTGAGAAGAGAGAAGAAGAGATGAGGAGAGGAGTGGAGGAGAAGTGAGAAGAGAGGAGAGGAGATGAGGAGAAGATCAGCTGAGCCTCCGATTTTAAAAAGCAAATCCTGCAAGCTGAGCAAGAAATTCAAATTTGACGAGAGTGGGTAAGTTGAAATTTTTATCATAGATGATTCTAGGTAAAGAACCGTCTGTGATAAGTAGGTCATCACATATGGTTTTTTAGAACCGTCACAGATGGTTGAGATGGTTCAGAACCAAAATTATCTGTGATGTATGTACTTATCACAGATGGTTCAGAACAAAAACCATCTGTGATAAGTACAGACATCACATACAATTTTGTTCTGAACCATCTCTGATGTATCACATACAGTTCGGAATAAAAACTGTCTGTGATAAGTAGGTCATCACAGATAGTTCTTTTCATCGCGGTGAACTTAGACAGTCTATCTTGTAAAACCATATGTGGTAACTTTATCACTGATAGTTTGTGTTGAACCGTCTGTGATGAGGCATCCAAAATAACCCATTTTGTAGTAGTGCTTGGCTTACGTAGGCAAGGGTGCAGCGTGGCAGTCGGATGGGCCCATGACGCTGTTGAGCTTTCGCTGCTCGATAGCTGCCTCCTAAGCCTACATAGCTCGGTAGCGTGTGCTGACAGCTCGGCGGGTGGTGTGGCACACACGCACGGGGAATGGGGTAGGGTCCCTTGGTTGGCTGTTGGTGTGGGGAGAGGGAGATTCTTGTGTGGCCAATCGAGACAATGCGGCAACGCGATGTATGATTCCCATTTTATTCGCCTAGGGATTCTACAAACCTCCGTGCTTGTGTGCACCTGCATGAGAATGTCGTCATGAACACCTTCCCATGTGCATGAAATGGGAGGCCTCATGGTCTGCCGTCCCATCCGAAGCCATGCTCGATTTCTTTCTTGCCGAGCGAGAGAGTGGCGAGGGAGGGGAAAGAAAGTAAGATTGAAAGTTGAGTTTGTAATATTTTTTGAGGTGATTTAGCTATGATTTATGATCTTCTGTAATAAGAAGGATTGTAGAGTGGGTGAAGACATTTACGAAAAGGTATGCTTCATTTGCATGCGTGCAATGCGCTTAATATGTCATTAGCGTTTCATTAATATAATGGTGGTATGGTATTGTGGAATGCACTTGGTAACCATGTTTAGTTGGTGGATATGTTTTTATAATTAGCCATGTTTAGGACGTATTAGTAGCGACAATGATTATTTATTGGAAATAGTTGAAAAATACAAGCTCAAAAAAATAGTTGCAATATGTATAAACCATAGTTAGAATGGTCGTTAGTCAAATCCGGGTTCCCACAAAGGTAGTATCAAAGCCATATAGACTATAGGATGATCCCTAGTTAGAATGGATGTTAGTCTAAGGACTTATTCTATGGAAAAAGACTAATTTCCTTAAGCAAAAACCTTTAGTTAGAATGGATGTTAGTCTATGGACTTATTCTGTGGAAAAAGGCTAATTTCCTTAAGCAAAAACCTTTTGTGAAAAATATAGCGTATTATTGCAATTTTCTTCTACCTTTTTCTTAGTATCTTGTGCTTGTTCTACTTCCCTTCTATTTCCAAAATTTGTTACTGATCTTTTCCACTCAAATTCTTTGTAGATGCCAGTGCTTCATACCTACGAAGAACACCTAGGAGGATATTCTGTCGAGCTTGCAGACATTGGGAGGCTATGATAGGCCCCTGTACTATGACACAACCTAGATAGTCGATGGTACCCAATACAAAGTAGGGTGCCAGATCACCATCTACACTCGTTGAAACACTTGAGCTAGTCGCCCTTACCGATACACCGCCAAGAGGGTTAACTATGAGGAATGCATCCAAGTGACTTCATGCATCACGATACTCCATCTATGTAGCATGCACCGCTCCGAGCTCAAGGAGACCATTTTTTGTTTCCACCCTTATGCCATGCAATGTAATCAGCCAGCTCAGTCCCGGGACACTTCTGGCAAGACGAATGCCACCATAGTCCACTTGGCTCGCTTCACACTTGCCCAGGAAGAAACCATAAGGGCCACGCTCATAAAACTCCAATATCTCTATGAAATGTGGTGGATAGCTTCAGATAGAATTATTGAACTGGAAGAAGCTTTGTACGATCGTTAAGCAATGCCTCAGGTAGAGCCCATCCAGGAGGAACCAGCCCTACCTCATGAGGAGCCCCTGGCAACAGCAGAGCAGGACGTGCTGTCTTCAATGCCGCACCACCATAGCTAGTTTGCACCAGCGCTGCCACACCCGCCCACTTACACTCCAAAGTAGTGCCAGTACGGCTGTGGAGGATTCCTATATGAGTAGGACTATAGCTTCCTAGGTAGGACCTAACCTATGGGATAGGCCGTTAGAGTTCACATTCTAGTATTTTTGGTAGTGAGCTATTATCTTTATTTTGCACATGAAGTCTAGACCTGTTGTAATGATGTTTATAATATTTTAGCTACCACATGAACTACATACCACCTAAGTGTGTTATGCATGGCAGTCATGTAAGACATATGTTATGCAATTGTGTGTTCCACTCCATTGAGTGTTAAGTTCTTTGCGCTCTTGTGTTAATAGAATTCCCCTAGCTACTCTCTCTTCTTGTAGCTTCTATTCTCATCGACTTCTATGCCCTCAATAGAATGGCAGGAGGCCATCACAACCAAAGCGTGCCACCACCACTAGAGAACCCCACCATGACTGATGTCATAGCCTGCCAGACCCCGTTACTAGAAGTTCTCACACAAAACTTAGCAATATCAGGAGGAACATCCAAGTTAGGATAGTTTATGAAAACCAAACCTCCCACTTTTCTGGCCTAAGGAACCCCTAGACTCCAACGATTGGATCTGTACTATTGAAAAGAAGCTAGAAATCACACGATGCACCACCCACAAAAAGGTACTCTTCACGAGCCATCAACTAGAGGGACCCACTAAAGATTGGTACGATAATTTCAAGGTAGCATAGGAGGAAGGCCACAACATCACAGATGCCCCCACTGAATGCCAGGTTATTTCTAACAGGGACAAACCTACGCAAGTTGTGGACACCGAATATTTGGTGCATGTTGCGAGGGCTTAAGCCCGCAAAGGAGAAAAGGAAAAGGCACCGATGGATCCAAATATATATGATGAATGACTGTAAGTGTGACTTCCAAAAAGCGCATATGTATCTTAGCTGTAGTTAGGGTTGATGGTTTGCGCATGTTGCCATTTATATCGTACGAGTAGTGAGGCAAACATACGCACATAACCAAATCGTATGAACCATATAATTCGCACCTTCATTGTGAAGTGTTATGTCGGGCTACACACATGGTCTATTATGATAATTTTTTGCAATAATGAATCTCTACTACTTAACACAAGGAGCTGGTGATGGTGGTTTATCTACCCCTCCGAACCTCCCTTGCACCTTCCTAAAATATTTCTACCCTGATACAAATAGAACATTGTCCAGATAATATGACTTTTTAATACGTATCAAAGCACGAGTATTCATCTAACTACAAAAAACTAAACTGATTATGTGGCACTGCTGAACTAGTGCTGCTCGGCAACACCTACCGAGCCAGGTCAGCTCAGCAACACCGTGGGCCCACCCAACTGCCACGATGTGCCCTTGCCTACTACCACGCCCACTTGCTCCCATCGAGCT
>CM070652.1:20439309-20831431 GCA_036346575.1 Dendrocalamus sinicus
ATAGTCGATCCCATCGAAGACCGAGGGCTTGGTCGCGTACTTATCCGTTGCCATGGCTCTAGAGACCGGTTAAGATCTATGAAAAAGAGCTAACCGGCTCTGATACCAATTGTTGGACCGGAATGGCGATAGAGAGGGGTGAATGTTGACTTTTAAAACATGCCCACAACAGTATCAACCAAAAGACCTATGAGGAGCTATGAAGAAAATGATCATACTCACTGGAAACTTATGGATACTGGGACTCTGGAAAACTTCAACTCATCAACGAAAGAAGGATCAAGTACGCATACCAAAGAAGAAAAGGCAGGGACAAACTAGACCAAAAGCAACGGGCGGTCGATCGCAAGTGGTAGGCGATCGACCGCTATTCACCCGCCGGTCTGACCGCTTGAACGTTGCCAGTCTGACCGGTGCTTACCGGCCGGTCTGACCGCCAAGTAAAGCCCGGTTAGACCGGACTCCCTGAAAATCCAGCCCGACAGACTGAAACAACTGCGCAGAAGGACTCAAGAATTGAGATTTCGACCAATTAAAAGACTTGCAGACAATTTCCCTTTGCCAACAATAAATACACCTATTCTAAATAGCAGAGAGGCATCACTCAACAAGAAGAAATAACAATAGCTCAAGAAATTCAGATTTGATCTCAAAACTGAAAATTACAGAGAGCCACAACAAAACTCCAAATTGCCATATCAATTTAGATCCTTTGGTCCAGAAACTTTGAGGATAGCTACTTAATAGCCACAGGACTTACCATGCCAAGTTTCAAGCCATCTTATGAGGGGAATCACGATTTTCACCAAAACCCTAGAAATGCCAAAACCTGAACAGCTACAGAGGCTTCACCAAAATCCAAACTCCTCACAAATCTTTGATCCTCTGGCCATGAAACTTTGAGGGAAGATAATTGATAGCCTCAGGATTCTAGAAGCCAAGTTTCAGGCCATCACACGAAGAGAATCAAGAACAGCACCAAAACCATAGAAATGCAAATGAAGAACAGAGAAGGCTCCAAATGGAAGAACTGAAATTAAACTTGGTTTTCTCTGAGGATCAACTAGTCAAATGGCTTTTGAACATCTCCCATGTCATAGCAACACATTTTGGACCTTTCCAGTAAGAACCAACTCAAAAAACAGAAAAATCAAAAAATCACTCCAAACAGGAGAACGAAGGAAAACAGGCACGAACAGAAGAGATAAACTTCAGATCTTCATTCCAAATCAAAAGAGGATTACAGAGGAGTTCCGATACACCTGGACATTAGAACAATGGATGATTACATGGTGGCTCAACACATCTCCTACCTCTCCCTCTCAAATCTCTAGAACTCAAACCAAGAACACAAAGAGGGAGGAGAGAGCTACGGGAGACACATTCTGCAGTCCACAACAACTCTCCAACCACTAAAGAGCAAAGGCAAAACAAACTCCCAAAGCCTCTTTTGACTCAAGAAAACCCTAACTCTCTCCCAAAGCCATGAGGGGGCATGCAGCCACTCCCTCCTTTATATTGCCCTTGGCTAACGGGTCTCCAACTCGTTACGCCCGCTAAACCCGAATGGAGCCCGCTCCCGCTTGTGCAGCCTCGTGAAATTACCATTTCGCCCCTCCTGCACCTTCCGGGAAGCTTCCGCGCTCCTTGTCGTCCAAGCCTCACAACCACCTCGAGTCTCCGCCATCTTCGACACATCTCGACCGTTCTGACCTCGACACCGCTCGTGTCTAGTCCGGTCACCTCGTGTCTCACCACGACTCCGCCTCGACGTCCTACAGCCATCACAGACAAGAAACACATCAAATAGCACCGCTCGACACATGAAAGCATAAATAGCATCATAGTTACCCATGATGAAGTCCAAACCTATCGAATCAAAGAATAAGCATCCTAATCCCATACGACCAAGTTTGACCAAGTCTGACCGAGCCCGATTGCACCACGCAACGTCAAGGTCTGAACCAACCAAATCAAACTCGACTTTCCTAAACCAATGTCAATTACTCATCACACACATGGGATGACCTCCACTTGGCCTCTCAATCTCCCCCTGTCGTAGGGGTGGCCCCCACCTAAACCCAGCAGGCCTAGTAGGAGATTATAAGGCCCAGAATAGGCCATGTGTAATGACATAACTGCCCCTGCAGAGGATAACTTTGATGTAAGGGTATAAGCGTAAAGCACTCCTCATGTGTGTATATATATACGAGCAAGCCATGGGGAGGACCCAGGCCATTACACTTATCTTCATCACTCTCCACTACCATCTCTCTCTCTGTTTGGTCAGTAGCCACAACAGTTGGCGCCGTCCGTGGGGAGGACGAAGACAAGCCCGAAGACCGAAGGAAAAGATGGCAGAAAAAGCTTCACCGCGGCGAAGGAAAGAAGGCGAATGGGCGGGCGCGCGTGAACACGGGGCTTCGCATCGGCCGCCGAAGGAGTTGGTGGCGGCGTCGCGCGCCGTGGTCGCGGCGCGATGCCGCGCGGCAACGACCAACCCGCCAAACACCGCTACGGCGACATCAACCCGTCGGCGCGCAGCGGCAGACCCTGGCCACCCTTGCCGGTAGCGCGAATCCGGCGGCCGGGGGTAGCCGCAACGAACCATCCGGTGGATCTGGGGATCGTGAGGCGATGGTCCCCGCACCGGCCCGTCCACTGGGCGTTCCGGCGGCCCCAACGACACCTGCGGTGGAAAGCGCCCTACTAGCGACCCTCAGCGCGTTCGGCGGGAGCTAGGGGACCTTCGCGGGCCGTCGAGATATACAAGAAGCTCGGAGCCAGCAGTCGCGCCGATGGTCGCGCCCGAGCCCACGCCAGAGAAGGTGGACAGCCGCGAAGCCCCCACATCTAGCCGTGTCCCGCTGAGACGCGTAGATCCGGAATCCCCGCTTTCGGCGGGGCTGCAGCAGCGGCGTGGCGAAGACTTCAAGTTCCTCGCATCACCGAACCGTACAAAGGTGACACGGATCCTCGCGAGTTCGTGTGCGCGTGTGAAAACGCGATCGAGGCGCGGCGAGACGACATCGCGAAGGCGAAGGACTCCCCGCGCCTTGCACGGAGTGGCGCTCTCTTGGTTTTTACCATAGAGCGGGCTCCATCTGGCGTGGGAGCAGCTTCGCGACCGGCCGTAGCAACTTTCAAGGACATTATGTCGGCGAATCGATGCGGACCAACTCTTGGCTGTGAAGCAAGGACCCTCGGAGGCGCTCGGGGCTACTTCAAGCGCCGCCAAGATTGAAGCTAGGTAAGCGATGTTAACGAAACTACGATCGTTTGTGCAGCCATACGGGGCCTTCGCCGGGCCCAATGGCCGAGTACAACGCGGAGGCCAATCACGGCGGTTGCCAAGCTCTTCGACAAAATGGGCCAGTATGCGCGGGCGAGGAGGATGCGCGAGGCGCAGCATCACCGCCTCGGCCTCGCCGTGAGGCGCCCCGCGCGAGGTCGCGCGGTGGTCCCTCCTCGGCCGAGCCGTGGCCGAAAGCCCGAGGAGGCCCTCCCGGCGGTGGGGCGAGTGCAGGAAGGCTCTTCACGGTGCAGGCCTAAACCTCGGCGTCGCCGGCGCCGGTCGCAGCGGCCCACCATGTCCTCGCCACCGAGCCCAGCAGGACCCGACCCGCCTCACCGAGGGGAGACCGGGATCGGAGGCGGATTTTTCTGCGGCGGCCAACCCCACGCGAGCAAGAGCTCTGCACTATGGCAAGTGGTGCGAGGTACACGGCTACGGCGATCATTACACAAGGGCATGCATCGCGGTGATGGAGCTGCGGAGGTGACGGCCGGATCTCGGGCTCTGCCTCCTCGGCCCCGCCGAAGCCCGTGGGGCACCCAAGGATGGCCCCATTCGGGCCACCGCAGCGGAGGCGCGCAACATCACACCGTCAGCGTCATCACGGAGGCTCCTCTTCAAAAGCCCGGGAGCAGCGCATGCGTGGATGCCGCCCGCAACATCACCTTCGACTTAAGCGATGCGGGCGTGGGTACCCTCACCAAGACCCTCTAGTCATCCAGCCCACATAGCATGCTGCGAAGTCGAGCACATCCTTGTCGACGGAAGCTCGCGAACATCTTATTCGCGAGAACCCCTCGACCGCATGGCAATCCCGGCGGCTAGAGCGGCCGGGAGCTCCGTTTCAAGGCCGGGGTCAACCGTTGCGAGCCACAGGGCACGTGTCCCTTCCTATCACTTTCCGTCGGGGGTAACAAGGGTAACATCCGGACCGAGCATGTCACCTTCGATGTCGTGGATATCCCGCACCTACAACGCCGTCTTTGGGCGACCGCCATCAACTCTTTCGAGGCAATCCCGCACCGCCTTTTGTGTGTAAAGCTCCGGGCGGAGGTGTCATCACCATCTTGGCGACTCGGGACGGCGAGCGTGCGAAGCGCGCAGCGCGTCCGCATCACCGGTGCATGCCCTCTCGGCGCGCCCGGCGATGGCCCTCCGCTCTGGTGGGCGCCCAAGCCTCGGCCCGGCGGCGTAAGAAGGTGCCGCTCGAGCGGAGGGCGATTTGTGTCCATTGGCGAGGGCTCCCACCGAAGTCGAGCGGGAGCTGCTCGAGTGCTTGAACAACGTTGACATCTTCGCATGGTCCCGGAGGACATCAAGGGCGTAGACCGAGCGATGTCGAGCATCGTTTGGCGGTCCACCCGACGCCAAGCCGGTCAGCGAGGCTCGGCGTATGTCGATGGATCGGCGCAGCGGCCAAAGCGGAGTGGCAAAGCTTCTTGCGCGGGGTCATCGCGAGTCCACCATCGAGAATGGCTCGCTAACCGGTGCTAGTCAAAAGGCCAGCGGGGCTGGCGCATGTGCATCGACTTCACGGCACTCAACAAGGCGTGCGAAGGACAACTACCCTTGCCGCGCATCGATCAATCGGTTGGCGCCCGCTGCTGGGTGCGGACTCATGAGTTTCTGGGCGCCTATTCCGGCTACCACCGGTATACATGGCGAAGATGGCGAGGAGAAGACCGGTTTCATCACACCACTTGGGGCGTTACGCCGTCGAGAATGCCCTTTGGCTTGAAGAACGCGGCGCTACCTTCACCGCCTCATCGCCATTGCCTTGGCGCCCGGCTCGGGAGGAGCGTTGAAGCCTATGTCGATGGCGTGGTGGTCAAAACTTCGGCAAATTGCTCTACGGCCGGGACCTCCGGAGACCTTCGACAACCTCGGAAGGCGGGCATCAAGCTCAACCCGACAAGTGTGTCTTGGGTGCAGGCGGGCAAACTCCTGGGTTTCCTCGTGTCCGGACGGGGCATCCAGGCGAACCCGACAAAGTAGATGCCATCACGGGTATGGAACCGCCCAAGACAACGAGGGAGGTCCGAGGTGGCGGGCGCATGGCGGCATTAAGCCGCTTCCTATCCGAGGCGGCGAGCGGAACTGCCATTTTCAAGACACTCGCGGGTGCGATGGATTTCGTTGGGATGGAGGCTGCGCGAAGGCCTTCAACGAGCTCAAGCGACGACTTGGCAAGCCTCCCACTCTGTCGCCCGGCACGAGGCTCCCCTCTGCTCTATCGGCGCGTTAGCCACGCGGTCGGCGCCGTCCTCGTCTTAGAGGAAGGCGCCATCAGGCAACCGTCTACTTTGTCTCGAAGCCCTTCAAGGCGCCAAGACAAGATACACGGAGCTTGAGAAGCTCACCTATCGCTGGTCATGGCCTCGGGAAGCCGACATTATTTTCTGCTCACCCGATCACGGTGCCTTCCTCGTTCCCTCGGCGAGAGATGCTACACAACAAGGAGTCCACGGGCGCATCGGTAAATGGGCGTCGAGCTCGCTCCCTTCTCACGACGTATGCTTGCGGATGACAATTAAATCCCAAGTCTGGTGGATTTTCTTGCGAATGGACCCGCCGACCCAACTTCGGCGGACGCACGATGATCCGTCGGGCGCTTACAATCGGCAGAGCTTACGGCGTCATTGGCGCGGCGTAGGGCGGTGATCATCACGCCCGAGGGACGGCGCTTCTTTGTACTCGGCGCGCCTTGCCTTCCCGCCACCAACAACACGGCTGAATACGAGGCCTTTGCTCTTTGGCTGGCGAAGCTCAAGGCGATCGGCGCGAGGCAGGTCTTTGGTCGCACCGGTCGCGCTTGGTGGCGGCCATGTGGACAAGTCATATCAAGCCAAGGACCTGAGTTGGCCAAGTACCTCGCGGCGGTGAGGGCGAGGAAAGGCACTTTTGGGTGTCACCGTCAAGGCCATCCCGGGCGGAGAATGAGCAAGCCGCGCCCTCGCCAAGGCGGCGGCCCGACAATTGCCCCGAGGGGCATTCTACGACGTGTTAGCAAAGCGGCCATCGCGCGAGGACAATCGGGGCGTGGCACTTGTCCACCGCATTGATCGGCGGGAGATTGGCGAGCCCATTTTCAATTTCTTACAAGGCCTCGCCAAGCGGAGGACCTGCCGAGCTGCGGCGATTCTGACACGCGCACGGTCCTTCCAGTGTTGAAGGACACTCTACAAGCAAGGGTTTGCGCGCGCTCTGCGCGCCTCTCGGCGAGGAGGAAAGGAGCTCTTGGTGGAAATCACGCGGCGTATGCGGATCCCACACGGCGCCAAGGTCATTAGTCGGCAAGGCGTTGAGACAAGGCTTCTCTTGGCGATTGCCATCACCGGCGCCAGGACCTCGTCCGTCGGTGCCAAGGGTGCCGATGGATGGCGCGCATCATCCGAGCCCCGACAAGCCTCAACCCAATTCCCCGGTGTGGCCACTGGCGTGGCGGGGTCTCGATATAGTAGGACCACTTGCCCGAGCTCCGTGGGACCTCGGTTCGTGGTAGTCGTGGCTGAGTATTTCTCCGGTGGCGGAAGCGATCGCTCGGCCAAAGTAACTTCTGCGGTCATACAGAGCTTCCTATGGCAAAACATCATATGTCGCTTCGGGGTGCCTCGGGAGCTCACGGTTGACAATGGCCTCTGATTCGCGCCACCCTCTTCAAAGATTATTGTGGCAGCATGGGCATCACCCTCCGATTCGCCTCGGTAGGGCATCCCGATCCAACGGGCGGTCGAGCAGGCGAATGGTGCCATTTCTGCCGCCATCAAAAAGCGCTGGTTGGATTGCGAAGGGCAAGTGGCCAGCGAGCTTCACGGCGTTCTATGGTCGCCGCTGCGGTAACACGCCCGACGGGATTCACGCCGTTTAAGCTCCTTTTCGGTGGTGAGCGGTGGCGCGAGAAATCAAGGCCGGCTCGCGGAGGTCTCGTCCAAGCACACGAAGAGGCGCCGTGTGTCCTGGACCTCCTCGGCGGGATACGGGCGAGCGCAGCCCACCATGTCGAGAAATGCGTGCGCGAGCAGTGCGTGCTCGGGACCGCTCTATATGCCCGCGGGGTTCAAGCACAGGGATCTCGTCCTCGAGTGGCGCTCGGCGAAACCGTTGGCAAGCTGGAGTCAAGTGGGAAGGCCGTACATCGTAATGGAGGCATTGCGAAGAGGCGTACCGCCTCACCACGCTCGAAGGACAAGCCTTGGCACACATGGAACACGGACGAGTTGCGGCAATACTACGCCTAGAAGCGGGACAGCGAGCTAGAGCCACCCGGCCGTTGTTGGCGATGCTCGCCCGCGCAAGCGGGAGTTCAAAAAGGTTCTTTGTTCCCGAACATCCCCGTCCGTCTTGGCGCGAACAAACTCCACGGACTTTAAATAAGGCGTGGCGTCGAGCCTAGCTCGCACGCGCGAGTCTGCGGACTATAAATAAGGCGTGGCGTCGAGCCTAGCTCGCGCGCACGATCCACGGACTTTAAATATGGCGTGGCGTCGAGCCTAGCTCCGCGCGCGAGTCTGCGGACTATAAATAAGGCGTGGCGTCGAGCCTAGCTCCGCCGCGCGATCCACAGACTTTAAATAAGGCGTGGCGTCGAGCCTGGCTCCCCGCGAGAGTGCGGACTATAAATAAGGCGTGGCGTCGAGCCTAGCTCGCACGCGCGCGATCCTGAGACTTTAAATAAGGCGTGGCGTCGAGCCTAGCTCGCACGCGCGAGTGCGGACTATAAATAAGGCGTGGCGTCGAGCCTGGCTCGCACGCGCGCAGTCCACGGACTTTAAATAAGGCGTGGCGTCGAGCCTAGCTCTCGCACGCGCGAGTCCGCGGACTATAAATAAGGCGTGGCGTCGAGCCTAGCTCGCACGCGCGATCCACGGACTTTAAATAAGGCGTGGCGTCGAGCCCAGCTCCGCGCGCACCAGTCCACGAACTTTAAATAAGGCGTGGCGTCGAGCCTAGCTCCGCGCGCACCAGTCCACGGACTTTAAATAAGGCGTGGCGTTGAGCCTAGCTCGCACGCGCGAGTCCCGGAGTATAAAGAAGGCGTGGCGTCGAGCCTAGCTCGCACGCACTAGTCCACGGACTTTAAATAAGGCGTGGCGTTGAGCCTAGCTCCGCACGCGCGAGTCCCGGACTATAAAGAAGACGTAGCGTTGAGCCTAGCTCCGCACGCACTAGTCCACGGACTTTAAATAAGACGTAGCGTTGAGCCTAGCTCCGCACGCGCGAGTCACCGGACTATAAAGAAGGCGTGGCGTCGAGCCTAGCTCGCGCGCGCGAGTCCCGGACTATAAAGAAGGCGTAGCGTCGAGGGTTCGCCTCCGCACGCACCAGTCCCCGGACTTTAAATACTGCGTAGCGGTGAGGTTCGCCTCCGCACGCGCCACTCTACGGAGTATAAACAAGATGCACAAACCCGCTCTCCGCGTCCGGCGGCAGGTAACACCAAGCATAAAGTACTACTTGGTCCCATTGTAAAAGCAAAGGGGTTACATGGTCACAAGCGTAAAAACCCGCACATCATCCCCCTACCCTACCCGACCAACCACTCAGCCTTGGCGCGGTGCGGACGAGCCCGCGCCGTCGTCGCGCTGGCTGAGCGACCCTTCAAGCCACTGGAGGAGGTCCCCCTCCCCATGCAACGTCTGCTGCACGGCGACTCTCGCTGCACCTTCCCGGCGCCCCAGATCCGTTGGTGGAAGTTACGCGAGCTAGGCCCGATGGAGCGGATGGCGTCGACATAACCTGCAGTCGGTCGGGAGGTCGATTGGTCGCTAGCTCATGGGTATGCCTACACCCACGAGTATGAAGCGAGGCGGCGGCACGCACCAACATAGCTGCAGTGCTCGCCAAAGGTTACGGCGCCACAAAGAGCAACGGCCCCCTCCTCGATCAGCCCGAGTGTCTCGGCGAGGCCTCCGCTTTGTCGTGGTATCCGGCTTTCGGACGCCGCAGATCTCGAAAGTGCTGGTTCGAGACTCCATGGCACTGCCATGCGAGATATAGACGCATTTTCCAAGGCAAGGTGGTTCTCGGCGGCAGACTCCACCGGTGGCGTTCTCCCCCTCTAGGGTGGCGATCTGCTGCACGGCGAAGCGCGCGCTCCTGCGCGGCGCTCAGAGCCGTGGCGCAAGTTGTGCGGCGCTAGGGCGTCCTCCAGCGCCGCAATTTCTTCATCCTTCACGGCGAGCGATGTTTGCTTCGCGGAGGCTGGCTTCCAGAGCCCTCCGCTCCCGAACGCGGGCCTCGTCAAGGGACCGGCTGAGGGCAAGCGTCTGATAGAAGCAACAAATCAGCAGGCGTCCAGCAGTACCTTACAAGCCGAAGCGCACATACTTACCCTCATCTCGGAGGCCTACACCGCGAGCGCTAGGAGGTCCCCCGCGCATGACGACAGCACCTCTCGGTTGAGGCCGTTGTCGGCACGCTCTGCGGCGGCGGTGAGGTCGCAAAATACCTCCGGGCGAGGGAGAAAGTCCGAGCGAGCGAGCCCCGGCCCCAACACGCCAGGATTTGTCGCGGCCACGGCCACGTCAGTAGTAGTGGACACCTGCGGGGCATCCTACACGAGGCTCCCGACTTCGCGCATACCTCCGCTGCTCGATCCTTCGCCACGTACGGGAGACGTCATCTCGCCTGATGTCGGCGAGAATGGCGAGCGGTCGGAGAGAGTCTCGCAAGTCGGTGAAAAAGGACTCACACCTACCTCCTGCGCCCTCGTCACGGTAGGAAGTGGCGCGGGTCGACCACCCGAGGCGGGCGCCTCGGCGGTCGGGAGAAGGTCTTCTCGGCGCGCCGCCCGCGGAATCGCGGCAAGGCCCGCAACGGCGTGTCGACCCCTTGTCGGTGGCGGGAGGCTGCGTCGGCGTTGCGCTGTGAGGGCACGGCGATTTTTCCGCGGCGACACCAGCTCGGTCACCGTCGCCCCCACGGTTCCCTCGGTAGAGGCACGCCCTCGTCGGCATTGCGGTTGATAACGCACCGTCCCCGTGGTTTGCTCGCCAGAGCAGCGCCACCCACAGGTTGACGGTCCCAACTCAGCGATAGCGCGAGCGAAACGCGGGCTCGTGGGCGTCGGCGAAGGTGCCGGGGATCGCGGCGGGCACCTCCGGCGGTATGGCTGGGCCCACCGCGATCGCGCGCCCCATCTCGGTGGGCTAGCCGCCGAGTGGCTGCTGGAGAAACGGGCGGCGTCGCAAGCAGCCCCGTAGGGCTATCACCGTCTGGCGCTGAAGTCGGCGGAAGCTCTTACGGCACCACTGCGCTCGGGCACGGCAATGCCTACAGCCTCACAGTGCGGTTTATCCGCCGCTAGCCGCCTTGACCGCGGCCTCGCGGCCCAGTGCTCCTTAAGCGTGTACGGGCGAGGCGCGCAACCGTGCGCTCCGCATCTTCTAGCCGAGCAAGCGTGCAGAGATCACGTCGATTAGGCGGAAGCCAAGCGAATCGATGGCGCGGCTGGGCGACTTACAAGGCGGCGGCGGGCGGCGAGACACGGAGGATCGAACCCATCCTCGCGAGGCCATTCGCACAACATACTTCCGGGAGGAGAGTGGCGCCGCCCATGCATCGTGAACTCCTCGGCTGGTCGCGCCACGCTCATTCGGCGGGCGACACCGGCGAGGCTTTGCAGCTTCGCGTGTCGTCAATCTCCGCCGGACTCGGCGTCTTTGTTAAGCGAGATCGGCCCGCCTCGATCGCATTCAGCTCTTCTCGGTCGCGGTGTAATAGAACCACCACGCGTCGGCGGGCGCCATCGCCACGAGCGAGGCTGCCACAAGGAACAACGTCGCGCGGGGCGCCCGAGCACGAAGTCCACACCGCCGAGTTGGACACCGCCCGCCAACCTTTACGGGTCGGCGGTGTGCGTCGTGCGGGGTGGCGAATAAGCTCGTGTTGGGCGCCACCCTCGTCCGCGCTCGCCACGTGAAGACAGCTAGGCGGAGTATCGCGGGGCGTCGGTTGGGCTAGCTCAACTTATAGGCCCGCAGGACTTCACCCACAAACAACGTGGAGGCATCGAAGGCGGCATCCAGAACGCGGCGAAAACAATTGCCTCGGGGCCGGGCCGGCTCCGTCTCGTCCGCCGGGTAGCGAGCCCCATTGCGATCCACGATCTTCCCCTCATCCACGAGTTGTTGCGGCGTCCCTTCCGTCATGCGGCTCTTCCCGGCAGCGGGAGCGGGGCCTCCCGAGTGCTCCATCGCGTTCCACCACTTGTTGGCGCGAGCTCCCCGCGGCACCGGTTTGTACTCTTGGGAAGGATAGGTCACCTCGCCACAGCTGAGCAAGGAACCGCAGCGGGGTGGTAGGTGGCATCGTCGAGGGCTAGCCATCGCTCTTGCGACGAGAGAAGAAGAAGAAGCGAGCAAAGGAGCAAGCGGCGTGACAATTAACAGGCGCAAGCGAAGCGGCAAATCAAAAAGCAAAGCGAGAAAGGGTGCCTCCACCTCAACACTAGCACCTTATAAAGGCGCTCGCTTTGCCTTGCGGCTCGGCGCTGTGAGCGGATCAAATTCCAGCGGTCGGTTGTCCAAGATTTGGAAAGAAGAACCGCTGGGGCCTAGAGGGCCGCGTCGGTAGGTGGACAAGCAGCGCCTGGCGCCCCTACCTCTTCAACACGCGTCCAACTTCTCGGGACGCGGCGAGCGGCGCGATCGCGCAACGCTCACATCCACGGCGCACGATCGTGAGTCGCCACGTGCCCCACTGCGGCATGGCGGGCGCGACGACGCGGCGGCTGACTTTGCCGCGGCGTCGGTGTAATTCCAGCCGCCATTAAAAGCGCACTCACGAGGCGCAAGGTCACAACAGCCGGGCGCAACCATGCCGGCGCCAAGCTCCGATCGCGATCGCCGCCACCCGTTCGAAGGGTAGGGGCGGGCGCGTCGTCGCCGACAGGCGCCGGCCAGCGCCACCCGTTCGAAGGTAGGGGCGAGCGCGCGTCTCGCCCGACTTGGCGCGGCCAGCGCCACCCGTTCGGTAGGGGATGGAGCGCGTCTCGCCGACAGGCGCGGCCGCGCCACCCGTTCGAGGATAGGGGCGGAGCGCGCGTCTGCCCGACTTGGCGCCGGCCATGCCCGTTCGAAGGTAGGGGCGGAGCGCGCGCCTCGCCGACTGGCGCGCCGCCGCGCCACCGTTGAAGGTAGGGGCGGGCGCGCGCGTCTACGCCGACAGGCGCGGGCCGCTGCCCGTTCGAAGGTAGGGGCGGGGCGCGCGCGCCCGACTGGCGCGCGGCCGCGCCACCGTTCAAGGGTAGGGGCGGGCGCGCGTCTCGCCGACTTGGCGCGGCCGCGCCACTCGTTGAAGGAAGGGGCGAGTGCGCGCGCCTGCGCCGACTAGGCGCCCGGCCAGCGCCACCCGTTCGAGGGTAGGAGGCGGAGCGCGCGCGTCTCGCCGACTAGGCGCGGCCGCCGCCACCCGTTCGGCGGTAGGGGCGGGCGCGTCGTCGCCGACTTAGGCGCCGGCCGCGCCACCCGTTCGAAGGGTAGGGGCGGGCGCGTCGTCTATTTCGGCAGGCGCGGCGGCCGCGCCGCCGTTCGAAGGGTAGGGGCGGGGCGCGCGCGCCTACTACGACTAGGCGGCGACCTCGCTACCACCATACGGACTTGGGCCCCCAACCACAAGCTTGGAGAATTCACAGGCGCGAGGGACGGAGGGCCAAAGGACTCGGCGACATGGCTTTGGCCTGTGAAGCCCTTCACCATGAGAGGCTCTGTCGTAGGGGTGGCCCCACCTAAACCAGCGAGCTGGTAGGAGATTATAAGGCCGAGAATAGGCCATGTGTAATGACATAACTGCCCCGAGAGGATAACTTTGATGTAAGGGTATAAGCGTAAAGCACTCCTCATGTGTGTATATATATACGAGCAAGCCATGGGGAGGACCCAGGCCATTACACTTATCTTCATCACTCTCCACTACCATCTCTCTCTCTCTGTTTGGTCAGTAGCCACAACACCCCCTTGATGAGTATATTGACAAACTCCGAAAAAGCACAAAGTTGAGTTTGAAATGCAAGAAAGCAGTCAAACATGGTCCAAAGGAAGAAAATGAAGCTAATGACCATGTTGACAGAAGGAACACTAGAGCAACAACTAAAAAAGTAAATTGTTCTCCAAAGCTCTAAAATGTTCCCAAATGGCATTTTCTCCTCTATTCTCCCCCTTTTGGCAATAAGCACATCAAGGATGCAAAGGAGAGAATAAGGTCACAAAAATGGATGAAATGGCTGAGGTTGGGTTATTTTAAGCATTTAGAGCCATGAAGATTATCCAAAATAACCATAATGTATTACACCAAGCCATAACTCAATAAAAGACTATCTAGATCATGACAAGATATATATGTGCCAGCTAAACCAAAGAGATGACAATCTGGAATGTAATGCATTTTGTGAGCATGTCAAGTCATCAATAAGCAAGGTCTAGCTAGAGATATCCAATGATGATGCAGGCCATGTCAATAAGCTAAGCGGAACCAAGAAGTTAGTATTGAGTCCAATAGAGTGCTATATGCTCAAGAATGAAACATTGGTTCAAGTACTTGGTTCTTTTTGAAGCTTAAGCAAATTGAGCACAAATGACATATTTTCTTTTGAAACTTATGGTCGTTTCCAACCAATATTTTTATCATGTGCTAGATCTCAAGCCTTATGCGACTACTCCAAGCAAGAAGCTTAAGAAGATAGTCTAGGTCATCCAAAACTCCCCCTGAGTTCATGCCTAGTGCAATGGCAAGCTGTCTCATGAGAAAGAATTACTGAGATCAATTTTTCGCACAAAAGAGATCTTTTTGCTTTTTAACATGTTGTACTAACTCATGCTGCATCAAGAGACTAAAATAGCTCAATCTAAGGCTCAATAGAGATTCAATCGCTCAACTCAGCCTATTTGACATGGCATGAATCATAAAAGGATAACTCATGAAAGACTAGTCTCGAGTGCTAACATGACAAGTTTTAGTTCAATTTGAGCAAGTTTAATTAACTTATCATGGCAAAAGCTAGTCTACACATATGAGGTTATGATCAATCTAGCAAATAAGCACAAGTCATGGCAAGATGTAATGCATTGTAAACATGTCATAAAAGGATAATAATCAAGGCTCCATGTATTTATATTACAATGCAGAATGCTAAAATGCAAGAAAATCCAGCTCCCCCTCAACATGAGATGCAACTTTTAGTTCAAGTTGAGTTATGTTAATATTAAGCTCCAGAAGCTCCCAAGTGAACTCCCCCTGAACCAAAGCAATAAACAAGAGAAGCTTGCAAAGAATATCTGAAAGGGCAGTCCTTAAAGCATAGACAAGATATAGAGGATACTAAGGCTCAAACTGACTCTCATCTACCCCATGAGACTCCAGGACTATCAACTGATCTACTAACAACCTAGGGATCAAACACGTACCTGGTCTACCCGAGGGTGGCCCAACCCTCGCTAGAACCCACAAGAAGTGAGTAAGCTCAACCTAGAGAGAAGAGAGACAGCTAACAAGCAGCATCCTAGAATCACAAGATAAGAGATCTAAGCAACTAGACTAGAGAAACACTCTAACCTATGCTAGAAGGACTAAACCCAATGCACCCGTATGCAATGCAATCAGAAGGAAGTAAGAGCATAATCAATATAGTAAAGCAGTAAAGCACAAAGCTCCCCCTCACAACAGTCCATAAGGACAGACCACCCCAAGCTCTCCCCGCAGAGCTGAAAACCTAGAACTATCCAAAGACTTGGTAAAGATATCAGCCAACTGGTGGTCACTCTCCACAAACTGGAGCACGATGTCACCCTGTCTACATGGTCTCTAAGGAGTGATAGCGAATATCGATATGCTTGGTCCGAGAGTGCTGCACTGGGTTCCTAGCAATGTTAATCGCAGAAGTGTTATCACAAAAGAGTGGAACAATGTTGATAACTAACCCAAAGTCCCGCAGGGTCGAGGCCATCCAGAGCACCTAGGCTGCGACAGCGGGTGCGACAGCAACGCTCGACCTCTGCGGTGGACTGTGCAACACCGGACTGCTTCCTCGAAGACTAGAAAATGAGAGAAGTGCCAATGAATTGGCAAGTGCCAGAAATGCTCTTTCTATCTATCCTACAGCCAGCAAAGTCTGCGTCCGAATAGGCTCTCAAGGAAAGACAGGACGAGGAAGAGTACCAGATACCATAGTCAATGGTAGCTCGAAGGTACCGAAGGATGTGCTTCACCGCTTGGCGGTGAGATACACGAGGAGAAGCCTGAAACCGAGCACAAAGACACACAGCAAAGTGTATGTCCGGTCTCGAGGCGGTGAGGTATAAGAGGGAGCCAATCATGTTGCGGTACTCCTTCTGATCAACTAGCTCGCCGTCCTCATCTGGGTCGAGTGAAGCTGATGTAGCCATAGGAGTGGATACCGGCTTACCATCACTCATATCAAAGCACTTCAGGAGGTCTCGAGTGTACTTGCCCTGATGCAAGAAGGTACCCTCCCAAGTCTGCTTGATTTGGAAGCTAAGGAAGAAACTCAACTCGCCCATCATGCTCATCTCAAACTCCGAGCTCATGACATCGGAAAACTGGGAAACGAGAGCATGTGAAGAGCCGCCAAAGATGATGTCATCCACATAGATCTGGATGAGTGGAAGATCAGTGCCATGCCGGCGAATGAACAAGGTTTTGTCTACTTTACCCATCTTGAAACCATGACTCAACAAATAGGACTTAAGCCTCTCATACCAAGCTCTAGGGGCCTGCTTAAGTCCATACAATGCTTTGGAAAGCTTGTAAACATGGTTTAGATATTTAGGGTTTTCAAAACCTGGAGGCTGTCTCACATAGACTTCTTCCTCAATAAAGCCATTGAGGAAGGCACTCTTGACATCCCTCTGGTAAAGCTTGAAACCCTTAGAAGCTGCGAAGGCCAGCAGGATTCTAATGGCCTCAAGTCTAGCTACAGGAGTAAAGGTCTCCTCGAAGACCCTCAGCTAGGGAGAACCCCTGAGCTACCAGTCTAGCCTTGTTTCGAATAACCACACCATCCTCACTCTGCTTGTTCATGAACACCCATTTAGTCCCAATGACATTGTGACCTCGTGGAGGCTCAACAAGTGACCAGACCTTGTTTCTCTTGAAATTTTCCAACTCCTCATGCATAGCATTGACCCAAGACTCGTCTGAAAGGGCATGACAAACGTCCTTGGGCTCAAAGGAGGCAACAAAGGCAGAATGGAGACAGAAATGAGATATGCCAGACTTTGAACGAGTGACTCGCTTAAAAAGATTTCCAATAATCTGCTCAAAAGGATGGTCTTTTTGGATGTGTCTAGGAGGTCCAGGATGAGATGAAGACGTGGCCTCTACCTCGTGAGCTGACGAGGTAGGAATAGAGCCACTAGCTCTAGAAGAAGCAGAGGGCAAGGGCTGATCGCCTCGAGGTGCAGTGGAAGAGGGCACCTCAAGGGGTGGATGAGGGACTGGATTGGGTAGATAACCCTCATCTCCATTGTCTTCATCATCCACAAAGATGGGCTCGGACTGCTCTAAAGAACCTGAGACATCGGGCCTAGTCCCCGGACTGGGCTCGTCGAAGGTCACCTCACAGGTCTATACCATTTTGCTAGGCTCGCAGTTCCAAACCTGATAAGCCCACGAAGAAGTCGAGTAACCTAGAAAGATCCCATCACACGAACGTGACTCGAACTTATCTAGGTTCCCGGACTTCAAGATAAAACACTTGCAACCAAACACACTAAAATGAGATACACTGGGCTTTCGCCCATATCTCAACTCATAGGAAGTGCGGTGCAAGTGTGCCCGAAAAAAAACTCCATTTGAAACATGGCACGTGGTAGCTATAGCCTCAGCCCAAAACTTCCGCGGTGTAGAGTACTCATCGAGCATCGTCCTGGCCATCTCGACCAAGGTACGGTTCTTCCTCTCCACGACGCCATTCTGCTGTGGGACGTGCGGAGAAGAGAACTGGTGCTCTACACCTGTCTCATCACAGAACCTCTCAAAGTAGGAATTCTTGAACTCCGTGCCATTGTCACCGCGGATCGCTCGTAAGGCACCCGAGAGCTCAACAGAAAGCCTACTGAAAAGACCTCGGAAATGTGTAAACGTCTCATCCTTCGAGGCTAAGAAAAACACCCAAGAGTACCTCGAGAAGTCATCGACCACGACAAGGACATACCACTTCCCTCCTGCTGATTGCACTCGAGCTGGTCCAACTGTATCCATATGGAGCAGCTGTCCTGGTGCATCGGTCATAGTGACTGTGACCGGAGGATGGGAAGCGGCGACCATCTGCCGTGCCGGCAAGGAGCACAAACTAGACCTTTGACCATCTTGAGTTTCGGCAAACCACGAATGAGGTCGTGGCCGCTAACTCGGGCCAAATGGTCAAATCCAATATGACCAAGTCTCCTATGCCAGAAAGAAAGGTCGCGGGACTCAGAAGCAACTAAACACTTGAGAGGATCACCAGAAGACTCAGAAAAATCAGCACGAAAGATCCTCCCAAAACGAGAAATCCCGCAAACCAGACTACCCGAAGAGTCAAGAATTTTGCAAGCGTTTTTCTTAAAGCTCACCTCGAAACCGTCATCGGTAAGCTGAGAGACTGAAAGCAAATTATACTGCAGCTTACTAACCAAAGCAACATCTTTCAAAATGAAAGAATCATTAATGTGCACTATACCTTTGGCGATGACGTGCCCAGATGAGGCATCTCCGAAGGTGATCATCTCATCACCTAGAGCACGGGCAAGGGAAGAAAACCAATGGGAGTCTCCGGTCATGTGTCGTGAACACCCGGAGTCTATGAGCCAAACCTTTCCCTTCCCTGCCCGGTGAACCTGAGTCAAACAGAGAGTAAAGTCTCAGTACTGGGGTAAATCAAGAGTGATTTTGGCACCCAATACTGAGTAACACGTCGAGCAGATGAAGTAGTCAAACACGACTGACCTCTATCTACCCTACGCTCTTTGTCACTCAAAAAAGTAGACAGTCTCTGTGTAGACTGAAGGCATTCTTTGGGTCCAAGCGCACGGCGGCGAGTCGAGCACCGGCAACACGCTGAACACGCCGCGGGTAGTCATCTCGACTGGGAAAACGAGATCTACCATCAGAACGGTGGAAGTCACGACCAAAGGGAGCATGAGGACGAAAACCAGAAAACTCAGAAAAACCAAGTCCTCGATGCTGCCCAAACCCATCAGCTAAAACAAACCTAGACCTCGTGTTGGTCTTAGGTGCACTCAAGGTCTGGGGCTGACCCTGAATACGCCTAAGAGACTCAATACTGTCTCTACGCGCGATCTTGGCGTGCCTGAAGCATCGATCGATAAGATGTCCATCCTTCTGACAGAAGGTGCAATGATATTTTACCTTCTGAGAGGTAGAAGTAGCATGATGAGGCTTCACCTTCTGAGAGGCCGAAGTTGCAGGTGGAATCACCTTGCTGTCAGAAATCCCTTGGACAAAGCCTGCAGATTTAAATTGGACTTTCTCGGTCCTGAGCTCAGTCTCGATCACACCTGGTGCTATGGATCTGAGCACAGCAGGTGGATGCTTCCTCATGTCCTCATAGAAATCGTATCCTAGACTCTGATTAAATCTGCAAATCTTGGATTGGTCTAGAATAAGATTAAGCTTCTTCTTGCCGCCTACAAATCTCTCGAGAGTGTTCATAAGATACTGACACTCCCAAAGAGAGAGGTGCAAGAAGAGCAGGGGAAGAAGGAGTAGCAGAAGGTAAGGGAGCAGATGAAGAACCAATAGCAGAAGAGTGAATGGTTTGTGCATGCACAGTCGACTCGGAAGGAACAGTCCTACTGCTAGCAGTTTGGTTCACGTTGCTAAGCGTCTCAACCTTAACCTTGGGCTTCTCCCTCTCAACAGCACACACATTACAAGCAGAAGGTGGCTTTTCTAGTAGGTCCTTAGTTAGCTTCACGCTTTTTTCATCCAATGCAACCAAGTCAGACTTTAGTTTGTTACAATTAATGCATGGTGAGCTAACAGGGTCCTTAGAAGCATTTTGAGCCAATCTATTGTTGTCATCAACTAATTCTTGAAACTGTTTGGAGATAGCTTCAAACTCAGCAGTAAGCTTGGGACAATTCACACCAGAAGCAATAGGCTCAAGAAGAAAAGCTTGTAATTTAGCAATTTTATGATCTGCCCGTTTTAGATTCATCTTCAGATTATTGCAATTTTCACAAGACTCGGGTAGATCCAGAAGCATGGTATAAAGACCTCTAACAGTGTTGTCCTTATCCTCACATGAGGTGCAAGCAACAGTCTCAACAGTAGTAGATGAAATAGAAGCAACCCTACTCATCTCTAGTTCAGCCAAGAGACTAATGTTCTCCACCTTAACAATATCAAGTTCAGAGGACAGACTATCATGCGAGGTCCTTAATTTCTTCATGTCATCCAACAGAGCACAGCATGTATCACAATCATCACGGGAGGGAGCAGATGTAAGTGAAGTAAGCTCCCGTGATAATCTATCTACTTCCTTCTCCAACTCGCTACACCTAGCTCTAGATCTAGCATGGAATTTACCTAGCTTAAGAAAAGCATCATTAAGCTGGTCGTAGGTGGGGGATACCTCGTCGGAGTCGGAGTACAGCTCGCTGTCGCTCAGTTCGCCCTCAAGGGCCATGAAGCACATGCCAGAGAAGTCGTCGCCGCCCTTGGGGTCTTGGTCACCCGTCCCGTCGTCGTCGCTCCATCCCTCCACCTCGCTGAGGTCGAGGTCGTCGAAGGCGATGAGGACGCGGTGGAAGAGCTTCTTGGCTTTGCCAAGGTCACGGAACTTCTTCTTTCCATGGGCATGGACTGGAGGCTTCTTGTTGCGGTTCTTGTCGGTGTAGTCATTCTTGCCCGAACCGCCATAGTTGCTCTTGCCCTTCTCCAGCTTGGGGCAGTTTGCCCGAATGTGGTTGGGGCCACCACACTCGAAGCAAATCACGGGTCCTCCTCTCTTTCTGTCCCTCCTCCTCTTGTAAGCATGGGAAAACTTCCAAGCTAGGAGGGCCAACTGCTCATCTCTAAGCTGCTCTAACTGATCATCAGTTACGTCACAGAGAGCAGCAAGAGAGAAACCACAAAGAGAATCAGAAGAAGAACCAGAAGCCAAGGTGGGATCGGTGACTAAAGCTATCGACTGTGACTTCGACTTACGAGAGACAATGTCAATCTTGTGAGTCTTGAGGCGTGAGTACAACGCATCAAGAGTCAAAGTCGAGAGGTCCGTGGTGTGCTTGATGGTAGTCACCTTCATCTCCCAAACACGCAAGTCGAGAGCCGTGAGCATCTGTCGAGCATTATTCGAGTCGGGGTATGTGAGACCGACCGCTCGGAGGTTGCTCAAGATCTTGTGAAAACGCGTGAAGCACTCATCGAGGGACTCGCCAGCAATCATTTTAAACTTGTTGTAATCTTGCTTGAACTGGTCCTATCGAACTGTCTTGATCTGGGAGGTGCCCTCATGGTATGCATTGAGGGTCTCCCAGATGTCGAAAGCCGACGAAAGATGAGAGATGCGGTCAAACTCACTTCGGCTCAACCCCTGGATTATGATGTACCTTGCCTTAGCGTTTGCCTCAACATCAGCCATATTCTCGGCATTGATGTTCTCATCGGCAGGAACAACATAGCGTACTTTGACCTTACGCCAGATGGCGTAGCCCTGAGCCTGGATGTAGGTCTCCATCCGGCTCTTCCAGAAGGGATAGTCGATCCCATCGAAGACCGGGGGCTTGGTCGAGTACTTATCCGTCGCCATAGCTTTAGAGACCGGTTAAGATCTATGAAAAAGAGCTAACCGGCTCTGATACCAATTGTTGGACCGGAATGGCGACAGAGGGGGGGTGAATGTTGACTTTTAAAACTTGCCCACAACAGTATCTACCAAAAGACTATTCTCTTCGATAGCTATGAGGAGCTATGAAGAAAATGATCATACTCACTGGAAACTCATGGATACTGGGACTCTGGAAAACTTCAACTCATCAAGGAAAGAAGGATCAAATGGCACGCATACCAAAGAAGAAAAGGCAGGGACAAACTAGACCAAAAAGCAGCAGGGGCGGTCAGACCGCAAGTGACTGGGCGGTCTGACCGCTATTCACTCGCCGGTCTGACCGCTTGAACGTTGCCGGTCTGAGCGGTGCTTACCGGCCGGTCTGACCGCCAAGTAAAGCCCAGTCAGACCGGACTCCCTGAAAATCCAGCCTAATAGACTGAAACAACTGCGCAGAAGGACTCAAGAATTGAGATTTCGACCAATTAAAAGACTTGCAGACAAGTTCCCTTTGCCAACAATGAATACACCTATTCTAAATAGCAGAGAGGCATCACACAACAAGAAGAAACAACAATAGCTCAAGAAATTCAGATTTGATCTCAAAACTGAAAATTACAGAGAGCCACAACAAAACTCCAAATTGCCATCTCATTTTAGATCCTTTGGTCCAGAAACTTTGAGGATAGCTACTTAATAGCCACAGGACTTACCATGCCAAGTTTCAAGTCATCTTATGAGGGAATCACGATTTTCACCAAAACCCTAGAAATGCCAAAACCTGAACAGCTACAGAGGCTTGACCAAAATCCAAACTCCTCACAAATCTTTGATCCTTTGGCCATGAAACTTTGAGGGAAGCTAATTGATAGCCTCAGGATTCTAGAAGCCAAGTTTCAAGCCATCACACGAAGAGAATCAAGAATGGCACCAAAACCCTAGAAATGCAAATGAAGAATAGAGAAGGCTCCAAATGGAAGAACTGAAATTAAACTTGGCTTGCTCTTAGGATCAACTAGTCAAATGGCTTTTGAACATCTCCCATATCATAGCAACCTATTTTGGACCTTTCCAGCAAGAACCAACTCAAAAAACAAAAAATCAAGAATTCACTCCAAACAGGAGAACGAAGGAAAACAGGCACGAACAGAAGGGATAAACTTCAGATCTTCATTCCAAATCAAAAGAGGATTACAGAGGAGTCCCGATACGCTTGGACATTAAAACAATGGATGATTACATGGTGCCTCAACACATCTCCTACCTCGCCCTCTCCAATCTCTAGAACTCAAACGAAGAACACACAGAGGGAGGAGAGAGCTAGGGGAGACACATTCTGCAGTCCACAACAACTCTCCAACCACTAAAGAGCAAAGGCAACACAAACTCCCAAAGCCTCTTTTGACTCAAGAAAACCCTAACTCTCTCCCAAAGCCATGAGGGGGCATGCAGCCACTCCCTCCTTTATATAGCCCTTGGCTAACGGGTCTCCAACCCGTTACGCCCACTAAACCCGAACGGAGCCCGCTCCTGCTTGTGCAGCCTCGTGAAATTACCATTTTGCCCCTCTTGCACCTTCTGGGAAGCTTCTGCGCTCCTTGTCGTCCAAGCCTCACAACCACCTTGAGTCTCCGCCGTCTTCGACACATCTCGACCGTTCTAACCTCGACACCGCCCGTGTCTAGTCCGGTCACCTCGTGTCTCACCACGACTCCGCCTCGACGTCCTGCAGCCATCACAGACAAGAAACACATCAAATAGCACCACTCGACACATGAAAGCATAAATAGCATCATACTTACTCATGATGAAGTCCAAACCTGTCGAAGCAAAGAATAAGCATCATAATCCCATACGACCAAGTTTGACCAAGTCTGACCGAGCCCTATTGCACCACGCAACGTCAAGGTCTGAACCAACCAAATCAAACTCGACTTTCCTAAACCAATGTCAATTACTCATCACACACATGGGATGACCTCCACATGGCCTCTCAAAGACATTTGGCCAAAGCGGCCCTTTTGTAAACTGTCACCCGATGTGGTGTATCTTAAACTCAGTAATGTTATTATGCGATGTATGACATGATTCAGCAATGTACCTGTGTGCACTATCTACTGATTCAGGGAATAATGCAGTGAAACACAGTAGATTCTGGATTGAAAAATCCGGGTCTGACAGAGCTGGTATCAGAGCATACGACTGTAGGGTAAAAAGGCCTTAGGATTGGTTTAGGACCACAATATTTGTAAAACTTATAAAAAAGATTTGGAAAATATAGCATACTATTTCTTTTCGTATCCTTCTTAGATCTGCTCTACTCTACCTTTCATTAAATATTTTGAAAAGTTACTAACACTAGTAATTTAATTTACAGATGGCAGGAGTAGGCGATGAGGGCAACTAGGACTACTTGGCCCATGGTGTGTATGAGGGGGAGTTCGCCAGCATACTACGCAAGCTCCTCCACTACCTGGGCTACAAGGATCAACCCATTTACCGTGGGCTCAAGGCCACTGCTGGAGGAGAGGAGTCTTGGCTGATTGAGGTGTTTATCTACCCCAAGAGCGAGCACGACCCACCTCACGTCTTCATGACGGAGCACCAAGACTGCGGCTCTCCAGGATGCTGCATGCCTAGCCACCGCACGGCTATGCGATATCTACAAGACCACCCCGCGCGTACCCCCTACTGCTACTATCCCTCGCGCCAGGATGGTGCACGCTACAACGAGACCTACATGCCGACCAACGAGGATGACCCGATGATCACCCATCAGGTCGACCTTATCAGATCTATGGGGGCGGCCCACACTGTCGCCCTGGAGATCACAGCCCTCCGGGTGCACCTTGTCGCCAGGCACACTGAGGTGGCGACCCTCCGCGAGCAGCTCGCCCAGTGCGAGCCGGCTTTGGCCCAGGCCAAGGCGGAGGCAACATCAGCTCAGGCCCAGCTCCAGCACGCTCCTGCACCCCTGGCAGCTCCAGCCCCACCCCCGCTAGGGTCAGGCCCCCGCACTCGACTGACCGCACGCAGGAGCGTGTGACCCCCAGGGCCTCAGTCAGCTCTTCGCCGGGGAGAGCCACATCGCGGCCGCAGCCGATCACGCTCATACTCAGACTCCGATCCATCGGAGTTCAGCGGCAGCAGGTCCCGCTCTCAGTCGCCGAACTACAGCCCCTCTAGCACCTGTGCCGGATATATGGAGGAGTAGGCAGGGTAGTGTCATACTTGCCATGTGTAGTGCAATCAGTCCCCCAGTACTGTAGTCGTTATCATGCCGAACTTTAATTATCATGTTGTAACTATAAGTCCAACATTAAAGCTGGCTATGTGGTGTTTGTATGCATAATGCAGACTTTATGTTGGAAGTTATCTTGTCATTTACTTTATTGGCTTTTATTGCATGGACTGGTACCTTTCTTTTAGCTGCCTAGTGTTAGTATTAAATTGCAGAGCTATAACTGCAGATGGCCAGCCAAAGGACAACGAGGGCTCGGGCCAACGCTAACCTCAATTAGACCGAGGTAGACTCTACCCAGGGAGCCTTTCTCGAAGGGCAAGGCAGGAGCCAACATCAAGACGATAACCTCCCGACCCCTCCAGTTAACCCCACAATGGCTCAAGTAATGGCACAATGAGACTCGGTGCACTGGGCTTTTCATCGGCCGGACATAGAGTGACTTCAGCGGCTCTATAGAGCGCACTCACCGCTGCAGCTTTTCATCGATCAACAACAAGGAAGCTCCAGCAGACATAGAGCTGACTTGGCTGACTTCCATAGAACGAGACCACTTACTTTTTCATCAGCCGATGAGCCACTCGAAGCTGAGGATTGGCTTCGGGACACTGAAAGGAAGCTGCGCCTGGCCAAGTGCGTAGAGGAAGACAAAGTCATATTCGCCACGCATCAGCTCCAAGGAGCTGCAGCAGCGTGGTGGGAAAACTATTTGGCTGCCAGAGGCTAAGAAGATGGCACTACAGGGAATAATATGGAAGCCATACCCTGGACGGAATTCAGAACAGCCTTCAAGGCCAACTTCATCCCAGCAGGAGTAATGAGGATGAAGAAGAATGAATTTCGCACCCTCAAGCAAGGCAACATGTCAGTTAATGAATACCTTACAAAGTTTACACAACTGGCCCACTATGCCCCGAAGGATGTAGCGGAAGAAGAAGAAAAGATCGATAGATTCTTTGAAGGGATGAATGAAGAGTTGAGAATCCAACTGATCATCCAAGATTTCACCAGCTTCCACCAGCTGGTGAACAAGGCCTTAATCTTGGAAAATAAGAGGAGAAATCTAGAAGCCAGCCGCCAACGAAAGCTGCCGGTTCAGCAACCCCAAGGGAGGTTTATCTAAAAATTCTTCAACAACCCTTCCTTCTCAAGGCCCAGTCAACCCAAGAATTTAACACCATCTTCCCATCCAGGGAGCAGTTCCCTGCAAGGTGGTCAATCTGCAGGGTCGAACTTTGCTGCAAGCTACAATGCTTCAACTGCAGTGAAAAGGGACATTTTGCCAACAGATGCCCGCAGAAGCAGAACACCACCGTCCGCAGCCAAACCTCAATACCCAGCAAGGGACATTAGAGCTCGCAGGCTAGCAAGAGCACCCCAGCGCCCAACCGCGGACGAGTCAACCACATCACAGTCGAGGAAGCCCAGCAAGCGGTGGGAGTTCTTATGGGTACGTTCTCTATCAAGTCCATACCAGCACAAGTACTATTTGATTCGGGAGCTTCTCATTCATTTATATCCAAGGGGTATGCTGATAAGTTAGGGTTACTTGCCTATCCTTTAAAGAAACCATTGGTGCTTAATTCACCAGTTGGTCCAATTACTACTACCCTAGTATGCCCTGAGGTGACAATTACCATGGAAAAATGTGACTTCCTAGCGGACCTGATAGTACTAAGCTCCCAGACCTTGGATATTATACTAGGAATGGACTGGCTAGCTAGACATAACAGGGTCATAGAATGTGCCACCAGGATGGTGAAACTAGTCAAATGTCCTGGGATGACTATAGAAGTAAAAGTGGACCGACCATATCATTGGGGCCGTGCAATATATTACTGTGAGGACATACCCCTAGAGGGAATGATGGTAGTACAAGACTATCCTGAAGTATTTCCTAAAGAGCTACCCGGCATGCCCCAGATAGAGACATGGAGTTTGTTATTAACTTGAAGCCAGGAGCTGCTCCAGTGTCAAAGAGGCCATATAGAATGATGGTAGAAGAGTTGGAGGAATTGAAGAAACAGCTCCAGGAAATGCAAGAGAAAGGATTCATCAGACCTAGCTCATCACCATGGGGATCTCCAGTACTGTTTGTGAAGAAGAAGGATGGTACTACTAGGATGTGTGTGGATTACCGAGCCCTGAATGAGGTGACCATCAAGAATAAGTACCCCCTTCCCAGAATTGATGATCTATTTGATCAACTTGGTGGAGCCACCATATTCTCCAAAATAGACCTGAGGTCGGGATATCATCAGCTAAAAATCAGAGCTGAGGATATACCCAAAATAGCCTTCACCACTAGATATGGACTGTATGAATTTACGGTCATGTCTTTTGGACTAACAAATGCCCCAGCATATTTCATGAACCTCATGAATAAGGTATTCATGGAGTATTTGGACAAGTTTGTGGTGGTGTTTATTAATGACATCCTCATATACTCCAAGAATGCAAAGGACCATGCTAAACATCTACGCCTGGTATTGGAGAAGCTAAAGGAGCATCAGTTATATGCCAAGTATAGCAAGTGCAAATTCTGGCTAAATGATATTAGCTTCTTGGGGCATATAGTGTCTGCAGGAGAAGTATCCGTTGACCCTGCCAAGATAGCAGCAGTAACCGAATGGCAACAGCCCACCTCCGTCACTGAAGTGAGGAGTTTTCTCGGATTGGCTAGATATTACAGACGGTTCATAGAGGGATTTTCTCGGGTTGCCAGGCCAATGACTCAGCTGCTTAAGAAGGAGCAGAAATTCGAATGGACCAAAGCCTGTGAGGAGTGCTTTCAGGAGCTGAAGAAGAGGTTGACCACCACCTTGTGCTAGTATTGCCAGATGTACGCAAGGATTTTGAGGTATACTATGATGCCTCACATCAAGGACTTGGATGTGTACTGATGCAAGGAGGCAAGGTTGTAGCATATGCATCTAGACAGCTTCGCCCCCATGAAGTCAACTATCCAACCCATGACTTGGAACTAGCTTCGGTGGTTCATGCCCTAAAGATTTGGCGGCATTATCTGATTGGCAACCATTGTGGTATATATACAGATCACAAGAGCCTCAAGTATTTCTTCACTCAGTCACACCTCAACTTGAGCCAGAGGAGATGGTTAGAGTTGATGAAGGATTATGACCTGAGTGTCCACTACCACCCAGGAAAGGCTAATGTGGTAGTAGATGCTTTAAGCCGTAAGGCCTATTGTAATAACCTCATGGTCCAAGAGCAACAACCCGAGCTGTACAAGGAGTTACAGGCCTTGAACTTGGAGATAGTAGAGGAAGGCACCTTGGCTGCAATGGAAGTGCAACCAAGTATAGAAGAGAAGATCATAGCAGCACAAAAGGAAGACTCAACCGCTTTGAGAATGAAGAAATTAATGGAAGAAGGGAAGGCTCCCAAGATGACTGTGGATCAACAAGGAGTACTGAGATATGGAACATGTATCTTGTACCCCACCAGAAGGACCTCAAGGACCTACTACTCAGAGAAGCTCATAGCTCTGTATATCCCTTCACCATGGAAGCACCAAGATGTACTAGGATTTGAAGCAGTGTTATCGGTGGCCACGAATGAAGAGGGACATTGCTGAGCACGTGGCATGCTGTGATGTATGTCAGAGAGTTAAGGCTGAACACCAAAGACCAGCAGGATTATTACAACCATTGCAAGTACCTCAGTGGAAGTGGGAAGAAGTTGGAATGGACTTTATCATAGGACTTCCACGAACCAAATCGGGATATGACTCTGTATGGGTCGTAATTGACAGGTTGACTAAGGTGGCACACTTTATTCCAGTCAAGACAACCTACAAGGGGGATAAGTTGGTAAAATTATACATGTCTCGCATTGTGTGCTTGCATGGTGTACCAAAACGGATAGTCTCAGATCGAGGTTCCCAATTCACCTCGCATTTCTGGGCTAGCCTACATGAAGCTCTTGGTACCCACTTGGATTTCAGCACCGCCTACCACCCCCAGACAGATGGTCAAACAGAGAGGGTGAATCAGATATTAGAAGACATGCTTAGAGCTTGTGCCCTGGATTTCTCCAAAGATTGGGACCAATGCCTGCCATACGCCGAGTTTGCTTACAACAACAGCTATAAAAGCTAGTCTTCAGATGTGACCATTTGAAGCTTTGTACGGAAGAAGATGCCGAACCCCTCTACACTGGTCAGAAGTAGGGGAAAGCTACATCTTTGGACCAGACACTCTAAAGCAGGCTGAAGAAAAAGTTCGCCTCATCAGAGATCGATTGTTAGCCGGCCAGTCCAGGCAGAAGAGCTACGCAGACAAGAGAAGGAGACCGCTGAGTTTTGAGATAGGGGATTATGTCTATCTGAAGGTATCACCATTACGGGGAGTTAAGCGATTTAAGGTTAAAGGCAAGCTTACCCCGCGATATGTTGGACCATTCCCAATCGTGGCTAAGAAAGGAGAAGTCGCCTACAAGCTAGAACTACCTCCAAATCTAGCTAACGTACACAACATCTTCCACGTGTCCCAACTCAAGAAGTGTCTACGAGTACCAGAAGACCAAACTCCATTGGAGGCAATTAAGCTCGAAGATGATCTAACCTACAAGGAACGCCCAATCAAGATTTTGGATACCGTAGAAAAGAAGACAAGAACTCAAACCATCCGTATGTGCAAAGTGCAATGGAGTCACCATTCCAAGAAAGAAGCCACCTGGGAACGTGAAGATCAACTACGAAAAGACTACCCCGACTTGTTCACTAGCTAGGCTGAATCTCAGGGTCGAGATTCTTTTTTAAGGGGGGGTAGGTTTGTAACATCTTGAAAAATGAAAATCTGGAAATGTGAAGTTTTTGAATTATTTTGCAATGTATTTCATTTGAATTTGGAGTTTATAATGTTTTTCTGAAAAATTGGCAAAGGGTTTCAAAAGTTAAAAGGGCCAAGAAGAAACAAACATGCTTAAATAATAGAGAAATAAACTCAAAAGATGACCCATGAAAGGAGGGAGAAAGTTGAATTAAAAAATATATATACATATATACCTATATATAAACGTATATATGAAATCTTGATATTAACAAAAGCAATGCAAAAGGGACCTAACAAAAAGAATTAAGACATAAAAAGAGCATGCCCAAATAAAATGGCTATAAAAGGGAGTTTACCTAGGTTAATCAAGATTTAATAGGAATGTATGCACACATATACATATATGTAAAAGTGTAAGCATAAAGGGTGAAGACATAACAAAATAGAATAAAAAAGGGGAAAGAAATGGAAGCCAGGCCAGCTAACTGGCCCAACCCAACCCCATTCCTTTCCCCCTTAAGCCACTGGCCGGCCCCTCTGGCCGAATGGCCTTTTTGTTTGCGCAGCCGAAGCCAGCCCATGCCTCATCTCCTCTGCCCGAACAGCCCTCCCCAACTCGGCTACTGTTTTTCTTCTCCAAGCCTCCCCTCCTTCCCTTCACAGGCCGCAGCCCCTGCTCTCTCGCGCTTTGCCTCCGCAGCATGGCCCGCACCACCTCGCGTTCGGACCAAAGGACCGCCACCTCGGACCAACGGTCGCCGCCGCCCCTGTCCGCGCCCCCTTTCCTCTGCCGCCGCCTCTTTTTCTCACCCCGCCCCTGCCCGGTCTCTTCACGCGCCCGTCCCTAGCTCCTACTGCCACTCCACGTGAGGTGCCAGAGTATCATGGCCAAATCCAGGCAAGAGATAGCCTGCTGCACCGCTGCCCCTCCGCTCATCGATGGGACTGCACGGGGCCTCCCGACGATGGCCCTCCTCGCGCGTCTATAAGGACTCCCAATCACGCCCCCGTCTTCCCCACACTCTCAGCTCTCTCTCCCTCTGAGTAATTGTGCTGAAAATCCCTCTCCACCGCCGGCGCCGCTCTTTCGTCCCCATCTCCAGCGACACTCTCCCCGCAAAATTACCCCACCAAACACCGATTACTTCCTCCCACGCCGTCCCCAGGGAGGCACAAAGACATCCCCGGCCTCACCGGAGCTTCTCATAGGCCGTACCTCGCCGGTGCCGAGAACCCCTCCTGGACCGCCGCAGGCCCACCACCGTGCGCCCCGATCTCTGCCGACCCCCGCACCCGGCTCACCAGCACTCGGGCAACGCATTTTTGCGTTCACCCGAGCCCCTCCGACTGCCACTCGTCGCCGACGCCACAGCCCAACCGCCGTCCTCGGCCTCCTCTGCCCAATCCCCTCCGCAAGACAGTATAGAGGAGTTAATTCCCCTATAAGGGTAAGAAACACTTGAGCGCCCACCTGGCTAGCACCGTTAACTCTCTTCTCCCCCCCGACTCCCCGGCCTCAGCGCTGGGTTGAGTTTCTTTTAATTTCGTCTTACAGGTGGGCCCCACCTGTCAGCGGCTGCAGCTCCCGAGCGGCCACTGACCGCAGGGCCCCACCTGTCAGAGGCACAGTTAAGTAACAGTAATGACAGTAATTAGGGAGTAATGACAGATATGATTAAGGAGTGAATGTCGGGTATTTTCCACTGACATGTGGACCCCACCCTTCAGTGGGTACAGTGAATGGCCCCACATGTTAGTGGCACCCTGAGAGGGAAATAAAACAAATAATAGAAGCAAGTGGGCCCCACCTGTCATAGATGCAATACATGAAATAATAAAATAAAAGAATGACTTAAGAATGTCAGTGACCCACCTGTCAGGGGTTTTTATATTTTCTTGAATTTCAGTGGACTGAGAACTTTAAATGAGTATAACTTATTCATTTTAACTCCAAATTGAGTGAAACAAATTTCTAAATTCATCTAAATTCAAGATTTGTTCGATGGAACTGGAACCATGATTTTTAGAGTTCATTTGAATATCTGGTGATATTTTGAGTGATTTGCTGTTTTTCTTTTATTTGGATTTCACGCACGGTAAAATAGCGTACAAGGCACAAGAGGAAGAGGCTGAGGCAGCCACCCTAGAAACTTCAGAAAATCAAGACCAAGACCCATGTGACAAAGGCGAGTTAACACTTTGATCATGTTGAACCCATGTTTATGCAGATATTAATTTCTTTCAAGTTATCCACATGCATGCTATTATTTTATGTGATAAATTACTTTAGGTTTTAAAGATGCTAGTTACAACCCTGTTATTATGCTTGCTAGTATTACTCCATTGAACCTTTTGGATAAATGAACCTTGTCACCATAGTAAACTATTAAATATTATAGATTTTGCAAATAAGCCTTTAATATGTAGTGTAGCTTAGTAATGCTAGTTAAACGGGGTACATACATGCCCCAACAATCATCACTTGCAAATATGAAATGATTTGGGCAGTCAAGGTGAGAATGACTGGAGTATGTTTATACGTTAATTTATGTCCCCGAAAAACCCCAATAATGCTTAAATACCTGGGTGGATGGACTGGGGGCTGGTATGAGGTGCAGTGGATGCACAAAATATGAAATGTGGTAGAACCACCCAGGTAATCCTAAGGACTGAATCTTGTCATGTCATGTCATCCCGTGTAAGATAGTACAACCACAAGTCACTGTGAGGATCTACTCAACCACATGTCAAAGGAATCATGTGGGGGTAATGAGTTGATCGTCTCTTGTGGTGAAAGTGTATAAACTCTGCAGAGTCAAAACTATTCGAATAGTCGTGCCCACGGTCAAGGGTAGACAAGGGAACTTAACTAGGTATAGTTATATTTAGAAATGTTTGGAGAATGGGAATGGAAATATGAAGGGCGCAGAAAGCCCTAATTTGAGTTGTCCTGGGTGTCGTCCCAGTGGTAAATTAAGTGACTATAACACTGAAAGATGCTGTAGGGTGCAGATGCCATGTAACGGTGGATGGAATCTATATCAGTACTAAGTTGGTCATTTTTCACCAAATTAAGTCTTGGATTTCAATTTGATAGGTCATAGGAATTTTTAAGTATCGTATTTAAATGCAATTTTGGGCAAAATAAAATAAACCCGCGCCTTCCTTGACAAACCTCGCATGCTATCTAATGCATACTGTGTGTTGACTTGCTGAGCACGGTGGATTTGTGCTCACACTCGCATTACCCAACACAGAAACAGGGACACATGATCACTATGCCCATGATGATATTTCGGCTACTGAAGGAAGGGACAATGAAGGGAATTAGGGCGTAGGCTACGTTTGCTGGTCATAGACAAGTTGGCCTTGGCATTGTGTGCATGTATATTATCGGGTTCCCGGTGATATATAATGCACACATTACCCCTCAATCGCTTGCCTGTGGCAATGGTCTTACTTTTGCTTCTGTTCCCGCTGCTTGAATGTAATGAAGACATTTGGCCAAAGTGGCCCTTTTGTAAACTGTCACCCGATGTGGTGTATCTTAAACTCTGTAATGTTATTATGCGATGTATGACATGATTCAGCAATGTACCTGTGTGTACTATCTACTGATCCAGAGAATAGTGCAGTGAAACACAGTAGATTCTGGATTGAAAAATCTGGGTCTAACAGTGTTCGCCTCAATACTCATTTTGCTGAATATACACAAGGATTTTGAGGTATTATGTGATGCCTCCCGGCAAGGACTCAGCTGTGTTATAATGCAAGAGGGCAAGGTGGTAGCCAATGCATTACGCCTGTTGAGACCTCACGAGTGTAATTATCCTACTCATGACTTGGAGTTAGCAGCAGTAGTTCATGCCCTAAAAATTTGGCGGCATTATCTTATTGGTAACTGTTGTGAAGTCCATACAGACCATAAGAGCTTGAAATACATTTTCACTAAGCAAAACTCAACCTAAGATAGCGAAGATGGCTAGAGCTAATCAAGGATTATAACATTAGGATTGACTACTATCCAGGCAAGGCTAATGTTGTAGCAAATGCATTAAGCAGAAAGACCTATGCAAACTGCACTTTGGTAGAAGTGATTCAGACACAACTTCAGGACAGAGTTGCCCATCTTAGCCTAAATCTGGTAGACCAGAGTGCTCTTTCAACTTTGGAAATTCAGCTGACCTTACTAGACCAGATCAAAAAAGTTCAAAAGGTAGATTAGGATATCCAAAAGATAAAGAAGAATATGAGAAGAGAAAAAGTCCTCGGTTCTAGTGAGGATGAGCATGGAACCATTTGGTTCACACTACAACAAAATGAACATATTAAGACGTTTTGTTTAAGACGCTTTGAATCATGTCTCTTTTTTTAGAACCACAATTGAAATAGAGACGCAGTTTGAGACGCTCTAAAGGGTTGCCTGTTGTTAAATTCTATTAAAGCGGATCTTTGAGACGTTTTGGAGTACGTCTCATGTATAGAGACGAAATTTTAGATGTCTTATTTATCATTTGAGACGTCTTATCTATTATCTCTATATGAGAATATTAAAAAAACAAAATGGTGTAGTTAGCATCAATTTCAATTGACTTCAGACCGTCCTCAATAGCTTCATTGCACATATTAAGAAGGGTATCGCAGTACAGGAGTAGCATGTACTTTTCTTTTTAAATCAAAGTATGAAGCGGATAAATGGTCTTGTGAACAACAAGAGTATTAGTTATCGGCGTTAATAACACCACTAACGGATACGGATATGTGTAAGCGGATTGATGGCGAATTCGGTATAGGCGATACGGATACCAAATAGGTTTGGTATTCGGTTATTCGGATAGTATCGGATAAAAACCGAATACATATCCGACGCTCGGCCCATCAGCAACACGGCCCACACCACACGCGATTCGCACCAAACCCGCCTCGCTCGCTCGCTCTCGCGGTCTCGCCTCGTCAATTCGTCATCGCCGCCCGCGTCAAGCCGTCAACCAAACCCTAGCTCGCTCCCGCGGGATGGGTGCGTCCTCTTGGTACCCAAATCCATGGCGAGCTCGCCGCGATCCCCGCTGCCGGCACCTTCGCGAGTTCGAGATCTCACGGCGATCCGTATCTTCGCGGTAAGTCCCCATGCTGCTTTCTCATTCCTTTCGATCTTTGCCTCTTGGTTTTTGGCTCATCGTTTCGTTTTGATGCGTCGCTCCTGGGTGGTGAACTCATGTAGCTGTCGGGAAGGTGATAGATCTCAATGAGTGAGGATGCTTGTGGCTCGGGCGCCCCCGACGCGCCGCGCCCGGCGTGTGGAAGGTACTCGATTGGTTCGTCTTTTGGTTATTTTCAGATTTGTTTTGTAGTCAGAGGCTCGAGGCTGCCTAGGTTCTTGGAGGCAAAGGGAGTGCAAAGGAGACTAATTTTTGTTGTAGGCTAGCCTTAATTGAGATACACAATTGCTCTGCTGTGTTTAGTTTCTGATCTACATATCCTTTAGTTTGCTTTATTTATGGGGAATTGCTAAACAACACAATTGCTAAACTGTGTTTAGTTTCTGATCTGAGTGCTCTGAACCACAAAAAACACTCGAATTCCTCCTAAACACCTCTTTATGTTTATGCCAATGTCTGGTTAAAATTCATATGCCTTTTGGTCCTTTGTGATGAGTTGTTCCAATATGGTAAGTACGAGGAAAAGATGCTGAGTCAAAAGTTTTGATTTTGCTTTTTCAATGTGAGTACATGTGTTGGTTTTGCATTGCTATTGGGCTATTTGCCCAATGATCGTGCATTGTGGGAGCAGGAGTTGACAAAGAAGAGATCACAATATGCACCTTCAAAGACGACTTCCTTAGCAACCCCGTATGTCACTTCATATTCAGATTAGACTGTTGGTATCTTGATTGTAAGTTTTAGTTGCACATATGGTATCTAGTGTAGGACCCGGTGATACGTGGTTATATCCACACCGAGAAAATAGAGATCCCGAACCCAAATTTTGCTAGGTAGGTGGAAATTGCGCGACAAGAGGAACCGAAGGCCACAAAGCAATGAGAATGCGAGCATGTCAAGAATGGGTTGCTTCATAGGTCGAGGTAAACCAAGAGGAGCACCCATTGAGTCTTGGGAAGACCAGCGCATGGAATCAGTTCTTTGAGGTACCCTCTAGTATTTTTGGATGTTATGGGCCTTATGGCTGACATATAGACACATGTTGTTTTTATTTATTCACTTAGAAATTCTGGTCACATATTGTCACTAGTTGCATTTTCTTAGAACTATGTTGGTGCCTGTGGTGGGTGTGCTTACATTTTTTTTTCCAAATTGACATTAGTATAAATTTAGAGCATTTATGATTTGATCATAACAAGGACTAAGTGCAATGGAGTAATTTAAACCACTCATCGATTATAGAATCTTTAAACTTTAGGGTCGGATTGATTTCAATTTGTTAAGATGCACATTTATTGAGACGTTTTGAGAATATAATGCAAAAACAGTGCTTGAACTATTTGAAGATACTATCTTGGTGGATTTGCCCTTTAGTTTGGAAGCATCCATCTTTTCCGTTTGTGTTTATTTGTGCGTGCATGCATGCGCAATGTGTGCATTGTATATGGTGTCGAGTTGGTGTCTTTGATCGAGTTGGTACTATCTTGGTGTGCTGATCCGAATGAAAAATATACTAATTTTTCGGAATGTAAGCGGATCTTGAGCAGTTGGAAGATCTCGTATCGCGATCATACATATATACAATGTTGAATTTTTTCACTACTGACATATGTGCTGCTCTTTCAAGTGAATCAACTGTTACATATATTGCTATGTTTGCAGGATATGGAGGACTATGAAAAGAAATGCAGAGTGGAAGACTTGATGCACAATTTTCTGATTGAAGAAATAGACCTGATGATTTATTATAGCAGTTTAAAAAAAGATGTGTGTCAAATTGGAGGATATTTTACCGACGTGTGTTTATCGCATATTAGATTTTTATTTAGTTGTGAACTCTGTTGATTTAAATGGATGCGATAATTATTTGTAAACCTCTCTTATGTAAACTTCTTTGGGGTTTGGAGGGTGCAATGCTGACGAATTTGTCAATTGCCAATGGTTTGCCTGGCTTGGTTCTAGTTGTAGTTGGTTTGCTTTTCTTATAACAGTATATCTGTTGTGCTACGCCCATTCCTTATATTTTATAAAATATGTACTCAATATTATGGTGCTGTCTATAAAATTATTATATATACATGTATATATAATAAATATATGGAACACTATATTCTCATACAGATACGTATTTGTGTGTATAGAAGAAAATATATACCAATCAAAATAAAAAATACATACTACATAGGACATCTTGAGACGGCACAAAACGTCTCAACGCATGTGCCTATATTAATTGAGATGTGGTGTAGCCATTTTTATAAAAGCGTCTCTAACTTTATAGGGATACAATGCAGATGTCTCTAATGAACGTCTCAAATAATATAGGCACGCCTTAGAGAGCGTCTCTATATTTTTGAGACGGTTCATGTAGAGACGTTTCTATGACGCTTTATAAAAGCGTCTTAGTTGTCTGTGGGAGACGAAACAGAACGTCTCTAACCTACAAATATGATGTCTCCCCACGGATGTTTTGTTGTAGTGTCAAGAATCATATCTGTGTGCCCAAAAACAAAGAGATTAAGGATATGATTTTGTGGGAAGCCCATGAAACACCTTACTCTATCCACCCAGGTCGTACTAAGATGAATCATGTTGGAACCCGGAGTAACGACTCCTGGATCCTCTGTGTAAATCGCACTAGTTCAGGATCAGCTAGTGCACACAGTGACAACAAAGATAAATACCAAGCACAAATGACCAACTTCATTAAATAAAGAGTACGGCCTTATGGCCAAGTCTTACATCAACGCCCATTGGTAAAGATAAATAAAAGAAATAACTGCGGAAGCAAACTGAAAAGAAGAGAAGCCCAAGCCTGCCCACAGGCAAATGATAGTAAGACGCGGCCTACTCGTCCAGATCTTCACCGTAGTCGACAGCATCTTCCTCTGTATGGAGATTGCAAGGTGAGTACAAACTTGTACTCCACAAATCACACGGAGAAATGCAACATAATGATAAAGGCTTCAATGGAAGGCTTATAGAGTTAGTTTGCATAAAACAACATTTAATGAAATACAGTAGATAGATTGAAATTGCTGAATTTAATACAATAAATAAAGACGGTACTTGTAATTTGAAAATAATATCGTCAGTGCCGGCTCCGACCATACACCAACCTACCACGGGCATCCCACCCGAACCATCTTTTCCAAAAGATCACGTATGGATTTCATCTATCCATACACTTCCACTGCGCAACTCTGATGGATTCCATCTGTTGTGGCTACGGGCCAAACAGTATAGAAGGGGACTAGTAGAAGAGGAAGAGAGGAGCCAGAACTATGGGAGAGTTGGTGAGAATGAGAGGATGTCCCTCCTTTGCCCCTCCTGGGGGTTTATATATATGAGTGGGGTAGAATGGGAAATTCTCATTCGACCCCTTAGTATTTACAAGGGATGAGGGTACATTGGTATATTTACACTGGTATATTCCTCTACACTATTGGGCCTATTACATGTTGGACTAGTTGCACGGCCCGATCCACGGGGTTGGGCCACCCCACAACAATACTCCCTCGGCAAAGAAGCGCGAGGTCCCGATCGCGAGCCGGCGTGATCAACCACCCCAGCCCCGTTCCCGGCGGCAAGCGCGAGGGTGCCGAGTGGTAAGCCAATGCAACTGGTAGCTTGCAGACCCCAGAGGCAATGCCTACGAAGAAATCAGCGAACTCCTATGCTGAAACCTGCGCCGTCCCGCCGAGGCGATGCCTACGAGATGGATGGCGAAGTCCTGCGCCGAAGCCGTGCCATCCTGCCGAGGCGATGCCTACGAGGCGAACGGCGAAGTCGAGCGCTGACGACATGCTGTCCCGTCGAGGCGATGCCTACGAGGCGTATGGCGAAGTCCTGCGCCGGAGCCGTGCCGTCCCGCCGAGGCGATGCCTACGAGGCGGACGGCGGAGTCGAACGCCCAAGCCGCGCCATCCCGTCGAGGCGATGCCTACGAGGCGGACGGTGGAGTCGAGCGCCGAAGCCGTGCCGTCCCGCCGAGGCGATGCCTACGAGGCGGACGGCGGAGTCGAGTGTCGAAGACGTGCCGTCCCGCCGAGGTGATGCCTACGAGGCGGACGGCCGAGTCGAGCACCGAAGCCGTGCCGTCCCACCGAGGCAATGCCTACGAGGCGGACGGCGGAGTCGAGCGCTGAAGACGTGCCATCCCGCCTAGGCGATGCCTACGAGGTGAACGGCGAAGTCGAGCGCCAAAGTCGAGCCGTCCCGCTGAGGCGATGCCTACAAGGTAGACGGCGGAGCCGAGGCGATGCCTATGAGGCGAACAGCGGAGTCAAGCGCCGAAGCCGTGCCGTCCCGCCGAGGTGATGCCTACGAGGCGGACGGCGAAGTCGAGCGCCGAAGACACGCCGTCCCGCTGAGGCGATGCCTATGAGGCAGACGGCCGAGTCGAGCATCGAAGCCGTGCCGTCCCACCGAGGCAATGCCTACGAGGCGGACAGCGGAGCCGAGGCGATGTCTACGAGGCAGACGGCGGAGTTGAACGCCGAAGACGTGCTGTCCCGCCGAGGCGATGCCTACGAGGCGGACGGCGAGTCAGCGCCGGTCGAGCCGCCCCGCCGAGGCGTGCCTACGAGGTGGGCAGCGGGCGGCGATGCCTACGAGGCGGACAGCGGAGCCAAGCGCCAAGACGCGTGCCCCGCCCGGCGATGCCTACGAGGCGACGGCGGCGCGGCGATGCCTACGAGGCGGGCGCGAGTCAGCGCCGGTCGTGCCGCCCCGCCGAGGTGATGCCTACAAGGCGGGACGGCGAGTCAGCGCCGAGACATACCGTCCCGCCGCGGCGTGCCTACGGCGCGACGGTGGAGCGAGGCGATGCCTACGAGGCGGGCGGCAAAAAGCGAGGCGAGACGCCGTTCCCCTACCTTCAAAACGATGCCGTGGAGAGCGGCGCCAGGCGGCGCTGCGGCGTAGGCGGGCTCACGCACGCCGAGGTAAGGAGGCGGGCGCGTTCCCTACCTTCAAAGACAGTGCCCTCGGAGAGCGGGCGCTTGCGGCGTAGGCCGAGGGCGCTACGCACGCCAAGGTAAAGAGGCGGAGTCGCCGTTCCCCTACCTTCAAAAACAGTGCCCGCGGAGAGCGGTTGCTTGTGGCGTAGGCCGAGGGCGCTACGCATGCCGAGGTAAGGAGGCGGAGGCGCCGTTCCCCTACCTTCAAAAATAGCGCCCGCGGAGAGCGGGCGCTATGCACGTCGAGGTAAGGAGACAAAGTCGCAAGAGCGGGCGCTTGCGGCGTAGGCCGAGGGCGCTACGCACACCGGGGTAAGGAGGCAGAGGCGCCGTTCCTCTACCTTCAAAAACTGTGCCCGCGGAAGGCGGGCGCTTCCGGCATAGGCCGAGGGCGCTACGCACGCCAAGGTATGGAGGCAGAGTCGCCGTTCCCCTACCTTCAAAAACAGTGCCCACAGAGAACGGGCGCTTGCGGCGTAGGCCAAGGGTGCTACGCACGCCGAGGTAAGGAGACGGAGGCGCCGTTACCCTACCTTCAAAAACAGTGCCCGCGGAGAACGGGCGCTTGCGGCGTAGGCCGAGGGCGCTACACACGCCGAGGTAAGGAGGCAGAGCCGCCGTTCCCCTACCTTCAAAAACAGTGCCCGCGGAGGACGGGTGCTTGCGGCGTAGGCCGAGGGTGCTACGCACGCCAAGGTAAGGAGGTGGAGGCGCCGTTCCCCTACCTTCAAAAACTCGCGACGCATTCCCTGGTGCAACACGCGCGAGGGCACGATATCCTAGTGATACGTCGCTAAAGCGATGCACTCCCTGGTGTCTCGGCCATCGTGCAGTTTTTTATACTCCGTAGAGTGCGTGGGATCAACTTCCACGTCTTATTTATTCTCCGGAGAGTACACATAAGGACAATGTCCGTGCGTGCGCGGCATCCGCGTCTTGTTTATACTCCGTAGAGTGCGCAGGGACAACATCCACGTCTTATTTATACTCCGTAGAGTGCGTGGGATCAACATCCACGTCTTATTTATACTCCGGACAGTACGCATAAGGACAATGTCCATGCGTGCGCGACATCCGCGTCTTGTTTATACTCCGAAGAGTGCGCAGGGACAACATCCGCGTCTTATTTATACTCCGTAGAGTGCGTGCGGAGGCGGACCTCGCGCTACATCTTATTTAGAGTCCGTAGACTGCACGCGGAGGCAAGCCTCCGCGCGTTGCGGGCGGTGAAAGTGCGTGCGGAGGCGGACCTCACGCTACATCTTATTTATACTCCGTAGAGTGCGCGCGGAGGCGTCCCCCCACTGCGTCTTATTTATACTCCGTAGAGTGCGTGCGGAGGCGGACCTCGATGCTACGTCTTATTTAGAGTCCGTAGACTGCACGCGGAGGCAAGACTCCGCGCGTTGCGGGCGGTGAAGGTGCGTGTGGAGGCGGACCTCGCGCTACGTCTTATTTATACTCCGTAGAGTGTGCGCGGAGGCGTGCCCCCACTGCGTCTTATTTATACTCTGTAGAGTGCATGCGGAGGCGGACCTCGATGCTACGTCTTATTTAGAGTCCGTAGACTGCGCGCGGAGGCAAGTCTCCTCGCGTTGCGGGCGGAGAAGGTGCGTGCGGAGGCGAACCTCAACGCTATGTCTTATTTATAGTCCATAGACTGCGTGCGGAGGCAAGTGCCTCCGCGCGTTGCGGGCGGTGAAGGTGCGTGCGGAGGCGAACCTCAACGCTACGTCTTATTTATACTCCGTAGAGTGCGTGGGAATATCATCCACGACTTGTTTATACTCCGAAGAGTACACGTAGGGACAACGTACACGCGTGCGCGGAGCATCCGCATCTTGTTTATACTCAGTAGAGTGCGTAAGGACAACATCCGCATCTTATTTATACTCCGAAGAGTACGCCGAGGCGCGAGGCTGTCACATCCCAAAATTTGCTTTTTGGAAAAAATTTAAATTCAAATAAAGTATTTTAAAGTAATTGGATTTTATTTGGTTTTCCTGAATTTTTGGAATTTAAAACCTATTTTTAAAAATTAAAAGGTAATTCAAACTATGAAAATAATTTACCAACAGTAGTTGGAAATAATTTTGCTTAGTCCAAAATATGTCGAAGCTTCGTGAATTTTCTGGAATTTTGGAGGTATTTTCATATTTTTACGAGGCCTAAATAATTTTCTAGCCTTTTGAAATTGTAAAATCAAAATAAAAATCCAACCCCTCCCTTGGTGACACTTGGACGGACGGATGTCGCCCACGTCGCCCTAGTCCATCCGCCGCTTCTCTCTGCTTTCTCTTCTTTCGAGAACCCGGCAATCGACTCCTACCCGAATTCTATCTCTTCATTCGATTCGTTAGAATTTGAATTCGAAGAGATGAGCTCCTTATCTCTTTGATTTTCAAACTCTGCGCGCTCCGTTGCCTTATTCCCGTGTTAATAGGATCTCAAGCCGTGGTCTTGGTGAGAATCCGCCGCCTCACCCCTTCCCGAGTCCTATAAATATACCCCTCAGCCTCCTCGTCCTCCGCTCCATCTCCACGGTTGTCGTGCGTGCCTCGACCACCTTTTGACCGGTTGCGCCTCCGCCCTCGCCGTGGTCGTGTGCCCCGGAGCCCCGTCACCGCTTGGACTCGAGTCGCGCCGCCTCTTCTTCTCATCGCCGACCGTCTCCACTCGTCGCCGAACCCCTCCGACCCGTCTTCGACTTTGACTCTGCATCGGGATCGCGTCTTCGACCATCTCCATTCCCCTCCGACCACCCCGCTGTCGACCAATTTCCGAAGGTAAACCTTCCGTGTGGTCGTAGATCCGTATGGTCGTAGATCTGTGTAGTCATAGAGTCTTACGACCGCCCTAGATTGTTTACGATCAAATCCAAACCCTTAGAATCCTGTACGACCATGTTAGAGTCCTTTTCGACCGTCTGCAATACCATACGACCGCTTAAACTCGTTGTCGATCACTTTGAGTCATGGTCGTAAGACCTGTAGCAGCTCTCGGCTTGACCACTCAATTCATCGTGGTGAAACCCTATCGATCATGTCCACTTCTTTCACCACGGTCGTAGTCGTTTATGATTACGTACTGGCCTTTTCAGCGTGGTCGCATCTCGTTACAACCATCGCCGCTGAAGTCGTGGCCTTCCACGTGATCGAGCATCTCTACGACCGCGTTTTGTTAGCGTTTGCCGTGGTCGTAAACAGCAACGTGGTCGTTAGCTTCTGCGTGGTCGTAAGTTGACTGTGTGGTCGTAAGCGACTTCATGGTCGTAATTTCGACTACGTGTTTGTAACTCATTCTCAGTGGTCGTAAACGACTTTGCGGTCGTAATCTCGACTGTTTGGTCGTGAACGACTACGTGGTCGTAAACATCGTAAGTCTTCAGAGTAGTCGTAAGTCTTCTTCGTAGTCTTAAGTCTCCTTTGTAGTCGTAAGTCTTCTCCGTGGTAGTAAGATCCCTTCGAGTAATCGTAAGCTCCATCCGATTAGTCGTAATCTCTTCCAACTGCATTGTAGTAGTCGTATCTCCCTCTCCGACCACGTTGATTCCCGAAGACAATTTTTTTTTCCGATTTAAAACTTCCAAAGGTCATAACTTTCTCATTTTAACTCCGATTTCAGCCATTCAAATTTCTAAATTCATCTAAAATCATGATCTATCCAACCATGGCCTCCATTTGAATTTTTGAGTTTATTTGAATTTTTTTTATTTATTTGAATTTATTTATTTTGTTGCTTTTCTCTCGTGCGTAGAATTCAACGTTGAAGAAAACCTCTCCACTCCTCGACAGGAAGACCCAGAGCCCTTGCAAGAAGGCAAGTCTCCTTTGATCATTTTGAACCTATGATTTTGAAATGTTTTAATTATTTTAAATTATGTGCATGCTATTTACATAAAATGATAGTTCAAAACTTAGGATATAGTTAATCCCATATTGTTATGCCCTCACTTGAAATTGATTGCCATGTATCCTTGCAACCCTAGAAATTCCTTTGACTCATTAATGAGAGTAAATTATGTTTAATTGTTGATATTAGAATGGTAGTACGATGCTTAGTCATGCTATTGAATATTTCAAAAATCTTGAAAATGGGAAATTAAGATTTATTATTGAATCCTTGTGTTTGTAAATGAAGTGGCAATTGGAGTTGTCACTAAGATTTTGAAATAAACTAAAATGTGAAGGTTGATTTAGATTAGGGTGGATGGTTGGTTTGGGTTGGTGCAGCTCGCACGAGAACTTGTTAAGTGTATGTTCCACCGATCAATTAAGGACCGACGCGTTTGTGTTTGTCCAAACCGAGCATTCACCGTACAACCACAAGTCTATATGGGTATGACCTAGCTGATTAAATCATGATAGTCTAGTTTAGGTGCCACCGATGGAAAGTGGGTGCCGAGGATGGGTGGTTATCCACAGTGAGGGACAGGATTTCTTTGTACTCATATGGCGCAAGAGGGGCTTCGGTTGGGCGGTTAGCCTACTGCGGTGAAACCTCGCGGGTGGTATCTAGCTAGATTAGAGTAAGGTAAAAGCTTTGTGATATTTTATCTGGGTCTCATGCCAAAGGAAGCGTGTTGACTTTTAGGATAATTTATCTCTTGTGGGTAAGTTGTACAACCTCTGCAGAGTGTAAAACTATTCGAATAGCCGTGCCCACGGTCAAGGGCGGCAAGGAATGCATTCACATGGTAGATTTCTGGTTTTGGTTTTAAAATCAAAATTTGTACACCGAGAGTGGAGGAACTCTCGGAAGGAATCTGGCGGTTGCAGACAGAGAGGGTGGATGTAACCCGCAATATTAAGCTGTTGATTGGAAATGATTAAGCTAGTGTTGGTGGATGGAACCTTCACTAGAGTATAATTGTTAGTTCTGTTAAAATCATTTACCTTAGTAAATTGATGCCTTCGAAAATAATTAGTAGCAATTGAAATTAAAATATTGCTTTGTGCAAAAGAGCCATATAGCCTTCCTTTGTCAAGCCTTGCATCTATGCATTTTTTCCCAAGACTTGCGGAGTACTTTATGTACTCACATGCTACACTCAAAAATAAATCTCAGAGGAAGTTGAAGCTCAAGAAGGTGACTACGACTACTGCTTCGCTTGTGGATGTGATGGATTCTTCCCGGAGAACTAGGTCGCGCTTCCCCAGTCAATTGCCTGTGGCGTATTGATGGGTCGTCATCGAGTTATCTTTTGCTTCCGCTGTGTTTTATGTGTGCGAGGTCTTAAACCTCTATTGTAATAATGAGACCTTTTGGTCGGTACTCTCAACTATTGTAATAAATCGCTGTTGGTGATGTTTATCCATTCTGTTTAACTGTGTGCACTAGCTTTGATCTGGGACTAGTGCGGTAATACACAGAGGGTCCGGGTTCAGAAATCCGGGGTCCCGACAGAGGCCATCGTGCGATTTTAAGCCAAGAGCCGATCAAACACCGCTGCCCGCCTGGACGGACTTGGTTGGTGCAGACTTTGTCCGCACAGGGTCCACGACCGAGGTCTTAGATGAAGCGGAGTCCGGCCGAGTGCGCTGTGTTGAGAAGCTGCGAGACTTCGGAGCTGCCTACGTGACGTCGGCGAAGACTTCAAAGAGCTCGACGGAGACTTCGAGAGCCGTGGCTGCGTCTTGCCGTAGAGGACCTCGTGCCGGAATATGCCGAACGCCCACCCGTCGATGGCGCTGCCGTGGCCTTCGCCCCTGATGATCTCCGGGGGCGGGTGCGTGTGAGCCCCGAGGCGGGTGCGTGTGAGCCCCGACGAAGGGCATCGACCGGGCTCCTGCAGGGTGGTGGCGCTGTCCCAACTCAGACCTCGGCTTCCTGCAAGCTCATACAGTATACGTGAATCCATCCCGCCGGTCTTCGGCTGGCCCGCGCGAAGCCCAGTGGTGTCACGCGCGAAGGCCAAACGGGGCGCGTGGAATAGACCACTAAGGCTGCACGGCGGCGATGCTTGGCGCGGAGACTACGGAGCAGAGGCTCGAAGTCACACGGAGTCCGCGAAACGAAGGCTTGACGTTGACTCGACGAGGAGACTAAGGAGCGGAGTCTCGAACGCGAAGGCCGCAGAAGTCCGCTCCATGCCGGAGGTGTACAAGTTCTGTGCCAACGAGGCGCTGGAGACGCTTCACTCTTGCGTGGCAGCCGCGGGGGCGACCTCGCCGGCACGTACATCACGCGACAGCGGCGCTGCACGAGCTGTTTAATTTTTGATTGAAACTCACCGGCGCGCTTGGGGCGGCCGTCGTCGTCACTGCTTCTTGGACCCCGCGGGCCCGCCGGCGGGGGCAGGGACTTCCTCGCCGAAGGCCGCCACCGTGACCAGGACGCAGACGACCCCCGCGCTGGCTCGTGCCCACCCAAAGAGAGTGCAGATACACTTGCCGAGTGGCCGACACGAAGTCACTGGTGGCTTGCGACGTGCATGTGCCATGCATATACACAAAGTGCTTTGCTTCTGTCATTGGTGGCCAGTTCCTGTGTACTTCCGTGTGGTCTTGGTGCAGGTCTCTTGAGGAGAGGTCGTAGCTAGCGCAGGCCTCCGTCGCTGCAGGGCGGAGGATCGACATTGGCTTCGCGCGGAGGGGTCCCACTCCCTGGTGGCCTTCGGCGGCGGCGCGGAGGGCCGGTGAATGCCGACGCCAATCCCTGCGAGCTCGCACTATGCACGGATGGATATGTATGCGTGCAAGAATAAATATTTGGATACATACTTCGTGCACGTGTCTTGTCGCGAACATCTCGTACCATGCTTGGATGGATACGACGGCGGCGTTTATGTTTTTGCATGCACACATACTACTAGATACTTCATGCATGCATACTACTACGTGTGTTGATTTTTCATGCATGCATACTTACTACGTGAGTTGATATTTCATGCATGCATGGAGGATGAAGACGTGGGCGAGCTTGCCGCTCTGTATGTACGTATGAATACGCATGAGCGGCCCATACGTACATACTCGTGGAGGCGGGAAGACTCGGCGCGGAGGCTCGTCGTAGAGGCTCTACTTCGCGCGGAGACTGGCGGAAGCTTGTCATGGGGGACCGACGTTGAGCGGAGACTTGGCGCGGAGGCCTGACGCAGAGACTGTCCTCGGCAACGCGGAGTGGCAAGCGGGCGCTCGTATCCTGCATGGAGACTCATGCATGCATACGAGAGGTTTTCCCGTTGGCGCAGGCGGAGGCGATGTCGATGTCGCCGACGCGAAGTCCGTGCAGAGCCGGGGCCGCGGAGGCTGTCCTCGCCGAAGCCACTGCGCACAAGGCTCGGAGAAGACCTCGCCGTCTCGGAGGCTGTGGCGCGAGGACGACCTTGCCATCGCGGACGCCAGGGGAATCTTCAGTAGACAGTACGTAATATCCATGCATAGATACTTGGACGTAAAACTTGGATGCATGCATTAGTACGTGAGATTGGATAACATGCATGAGTAAATACGTGAAGGGATACGAGACTCTGTCGCATGGATTGTACGCGGAGTCTGGTGTCTGCACGAGGTCCCGAGGCCACACGGAGGCCGGCTCGACTGTACGGGCTCGAGGACGGACGTCGGCGCGGAGCCTTCGGCCAGCGCGCGGAGAGCTCGCTCGACCTGGCGGTGGGCTGGCGTAGTTCATGCGCCTGTGCATGCGGCTCGTGTTCGCACCGGAATGCGACGGCAGGTGCGGCGGCTGGATACTCGACAACGCGGCTGCTTCGGAGGCGGGGCGCTCGACGGCGCGAGGTGGACACTTCGACGACGCGGAGGCTTCAGAGGTGCGAAGACCATAATGCGGAGCTGGCGCAGTGCGTGCATGCATACACCTTGGTCAATACGAGAGATCAATGCATCACTGTGGGGACTCGGACGGAGCTGCACGGGGCAGCGTCACGGACTCCGCGTCGGTGGTACGATCGAGACTAGCCGGGAGGGGCACGCCATCAGGTCGTCCAAGACATTACTTTTCTGCATAAACACCTCCAGCCGGGCGAAGATGGCAGCAACGCAGGAATAAGCGATTCGATTAGATCTACTCTACTCCTCATCTACAAGACATAGCGAGTACACAGGCAAAGCCCGTACACCTTGCCCGACCAGATCTGAATCTGGGAAGGAAATGGGGGCCCACGACAGACCTGTGTGCTCACAACACTTCCGCCATTTTTAATGAGGTGAAGCGAACAAGCTAGCGACAAGATGGAACTTATCTGTGATGAGTGCTCCAGAAATTCCTTCCATGCATAAACTTCTAGTCGTCCCCACGGACGGCGCCATTTGTTGTGGCTACAAGCCAAACAGTATAGAAGGGGACTAGTAGAAGAGGAAGAGAGGAGCCAGAACTATGGAAGAGTTGGTGAGAATAAGAGGATGTCCCTCCTTTGCCCTTCCTGGGGGTTTATATATATGAGTGGGGTAGAATGAGAAATTCTCATTCTACCCCTTAGTACTTACAAGGGATGAGGGTATATTGGTATATTTACACTGGTATATTCCTCTACACTATTAGGCCTATTACATGTTGGACTAGTTGCACGGCCCAGTCACGGGGGGTTGGGCCACCCCCACAACACCATCCATCTACCAGGTTTCAATCTCTCACGGATTCCATCCATCCGCAAGTTTTCATCTCTCGTGGATTCCATCCATCCACAAGGTTTTCGAAAATCATTTTTGAAAGACAAAGTCTAATCCATGAAAAACCTTTACTCAGCATGCCCATGACCGTGGGCACGGCTATCCAGGATAGATTATACACTTTGCAGAGATTGTACAGCTTTACCCATAAGACACGATCATTCCATATTGCCACCGGGTTACACACTTCCTTAGGTGTGCAGCGAGGAGTCGTGACAAGGCCTTTACAATGCAAAGCCTTCAACCTGGCCAAGCCAACTCTAAGTTTCACCCGATGAGAATCCACTGCACAGGACCCCTCTTGAGCCTGAGTGAGACTTCTCATGGCTACAACCACGCTCACCCAAGTGGGACTTCTCATGGCACCAACCACGCCCACTTTCAACCTACGACTTGACTCAGGTTGGGGCTAAGCAAATTATTCAGCCAGGGTTGTCCCATACTAGCCATGTGGAAGTACGATAGAGCTTTGCAACAGTAGCTCACAGACCGGTCCTTAATTGACTTAGGCCCAACTACATGCCCCTGTGCACGACAGTCAACCCTGCGGCTCCGACCAACAGGGCATGCCTGCACCCACCAACTAACCAATTGCCTAAGTCTAAACCAGTTTTTTTATATTTTGTTTTCAAAATATTTCATAAACCTCCTTGACTCACCAAAGTCAAGAGTACCTTTGAAAAATTATCATTTTATGTAAAAAGGTTCATCATTTTATGTGAAAAGGTATCCCAAAACTAAGATTATATCTAAGCAGTCTAAGCATTTAATATAAACTCTCTCTAGCTAATACTAATGTACTAACTAAGGTTTGATCTATGGTGACAAGGTATAAGGAATTCAATATCAATGGGGAATTAACAAGTAGGCATTAACTATATTTAAAACTGAATTGAAATACATTGAATAAAAATATGCATGCAGAATACTTTAAATCAACATAATTTTATGTCAAAAACTACGATCAACATGATCAAGTAGTGTTGCCTTGCTCTTGAAATTGGTGCAAATCCTCGTCGTTGAATTCTCCCGAATCGTCAAAGTCTACACGCGAAAACAACCCATTCAAATTCAAATAAATTCAAATTGACTTCAAAAATTTGAATTGAGGCCAGAAATAGATATAGGGGAATTTTTGATGAATTTAGAAATTTGAATGGGCTCAATCGGAGTTAGAACGAATGAGAACGGGCTCTCGGAAGTTTGAAATAAGAGAAAAAGGAAAAAGATGATTTTTGGAATTATTTTTGTAAAGGAAATTGAATTATGACATCAGCATTGCGTCAGCTCAGGATTTTTATTTTAGGCCGGATTATTTTCCTATTGAAAAAAAGGAGTGAGGGACTGACAGTGGGCCTGGGGAGGTGCTGAGGTGGCGGGGTGTCTTGACCGGTGAGGAGTGCCGAGGTAGCGCTGGCGTGGCACCACGTTGGCTGCCACGCAGGCGAGGCCGAGCTGACCTGGCCGGCCGGTGATGGAAGCACTCGGGGGGCGGCGTGCTTGCCGGCAAATGGCGGCGCGACTGCCGGCGGCGAGGACGGGAATTGGGAGAGGAGGCCGAGGGGAAGCGGGCTCACCTCGTCGCGGAGCTTGGCGGGCGCGGGAGATGGCCAGCGGCGAGCAAAGAGCGGCGGAGGCACTCGGGCTTCGGCGCGGCGGCGGTGGAGCGGTCGGGAGGGAGAGAGAGGAGTGGCGGGGGAGGATAAGCGAGGAAAGGCGGAGCTCGGGGTGGAGTCGGCCGGGCGCGAGAGGCCTTGGAGCGGCGACGATTTCTCGCCGAAGTTGGCGACGGCGGTGGGGGCGAATGCGCACGGTGCCGGGGCGCTAGGGTGGCGGGAAGGGGAAATTGAGGGCAGCGGAGGGATGAGCAGAAGGGGGAGATGCTTGGGTGGTTTAAATAGGGGCGGAGGGGAGGGGGCGGCGCGCAAATCACTCACCAGAGCGAGTGCGAGGGCCACGACGGTTACGGGCGGAGAGGGAGTAGGGAGTTGGCGACGCGCGCAAGAAGAAGCGCGGGAGGTGGGGCGCAGCGTATGCGGGAGTGGGGGCGTGGCCGGGGAAGAGGGGAGGGTTGCCGGGTAGGGCGGGAGGCTGTTGCGGGTGGTGGCGGCGCAGGAGGAAGGAGGAGGCCGTGCAGGGAAGAAAGCCCTGACAGGCCGGGCCCGCAGCGCAGTGAGAGAAGGGGAGAGGGGAGCGGGTATCGGCCGGATCGCAGGAGCGGGAATCGGACGGCCGAACGAGGACGAGGGGCGGACAGTCGGATGGGCCGGATGGTGGGGGAGGCGGCCGATCTGGGCTGGCCAGGTGGCGGCCCGAGAGGAGGGGGAGGCGGGATGAAGCGGGCGACGTGGGCGCCATCTGGCCGTCCACGTGGCGGCCGGAGGGGAGGGGAGAGAAGATTATTTTTATTTTCTGGTTTAGGATTTTTCAGAAAAGTCTAGAAAATTAAATAAGCCTCATAAAAATATGAAATAACTTCCAAAATTTCCAGAAAAATTCAAGAACTTCCTGGGGATATTCTGGACTTAATAAAAATATTTCCAACTAATGTTGGTATTTAATTTTCATACTAAAAATACTTTTTAATTTCAAAAATAGATTTTAAAACTTCAGAAAACTCGGAAAACCAAATAAATTCCAAACAGATCCAAATAATTAATTTGAATTTGGATTTTTATAGAAAATCAAAATATCATTTTATTTAATAATATTTTTATGTTTTAGTAAAATACTTTTCAAATTCATTTTTTCAAATACAGAAAATCAGGCAAATCCAAATTTAAAATTTAGGCACCAAAACTCATGTTTTTATTTAAACCAAATTAATTTAATTTAAGTTTGTTTTTCTCTAAAATTTTTGAAATAAATAGCTGGGCTGTTACATATCAGGACCTTAGAGAAAGATATTGGTGGGTCAGCATGGAGAGAGAAATCGCTGAGTACATCAATGCCTACAACACCTATCAAAAGGTCAAGGCAGATCATTAAAACCCATTGGTCTTTTCCAACCTTCGTCAATCTCAGATTGGAAGTGAAAAGAGAATAGCATGGACTTCATCACTAGACTTCGCAAAACTCAGTCTGGTTATGACTCCATTTGGGTGGTGATAGATCATTTGATCAAGGTAGCTCATTTCATCCCTATCAAAACTACCTACTCTAGGGGCAAATTAGCAGAGCTACACATATCTAAAATTATATGTCTGCATGGACTCCCCTAGAAGATCATGTCAGATTAAGGAATCTAGTTTACCTCCCAGTTTTGCCAGAAGTTACATGAGAAGTTAGGGAGTAAGCTCAACTTTAGCATTGCTTACTACCCTCAGACCAATGGTCAGACCAAGTAAGTCAACCAAGTGTTGGAGGACATGTTGAGAGCTTGTGCTTTTGATTTTGAGACATTGGGATCATGCTCGATCCTATGCCTAGTTCTCCTACAATAACAACTACCAAGCCAGTCTCCAGATGGCACCATTTGAAGTATTGTATTGAAGGAAGTGTAGAACACCACTGTTGTGGGATGAACCAGAAGAACCCCCAAGACCCTAGGCCAAATCTGCTTCAAGACTCTAAAGAGAAGGTGAGAAAAATCAAAGACAGATTGAAGATAGCCCAGTCTCGATAGAAGAGTTATGCTGACAATCGTCGCTGAGACTTGACCTTCGAAGCTTTGTTTACCTTAGGTTATCCCCACTTTGAGGAGTTAAGAGGTTTCAAACCAAGGGGAAGCTTGCACCAAGGTTCGTGGGACCATTTAAGATCTTGAGACATAGAGGAGAAGTCGCTTACCACTTGGAGTTGCCACCAACCATGACTGAAGTACATGACGTCTTCCATGTATTCCAATTAAAGAAGCGTCTTTGAATACTCACAGAGCAAGCTGCACTCGAGACCATTGATCTTCAAGTTGACCTCACCTACAGGGAGCAACCAATTAAGATCCTTGAAACAGTAGAGTGTCAGACCAGGAGGAAAACCCTTCGTTTCTACAAGGTGCAATGGAGCAACCATTCAATGGATTCACCATAGCACTAACATGCTATGGGGTTCCATGTGCACCACTTGTCAGCAAGCCAAGTCATCGCACGAGTTGACATGGATACCACATGGCATGCCATGTCAGTGCACGACTGCCACATGGGCACCACACTGGCCTCCCATGCACACGGCCATGCGTCTGGTCCACCGTGGACCAAGAGAAGTCTATCGACCCGATCTATGGACTCAGGCCTACATGTCAATCTCTTGATCGTGTTTTCTTTAAGAAAACAATTCGGCCAAAATTAAATATTCATGCTGACAAAATAACTCTGAATTTTCATTAGGAAAATAATTTAGCCAAAAACTAGAATCATTGCTGACATCATAATGACCTTTTCCTTTAGAAAAATAATTTTTAAAAATCCAATTTTCTCATTTTCTTAGAATTAAAACTTTCGAGAGTACGTTCTACTTCATCCTAACTCCGATTGAGCCCATTCAAATTTCTAAATTTATCTAAAATCATAATATATCTAGATCTGCCATGCTTTCTAATTTTTGGAGTTTATTTAAATTTATTTATGTTTAGCTTATTTGGTTATTTTCACATGTAGACTGCGATGATTCTGAAGAATTCTACTTTGATGATTCTCATAAATCCACAGAGCAAAGCAAGTTACAAACCTTGACCATATTGATTCTAGTTTGCAAATAAAATCATATTATTTTAAATTATATTCCATGCTTAATTCTATTTACTATATTTCAATTCCAGTTTTAATCTTAGTTAATGCCTATTTATATTACCTCATTTGACATTGATCCGTGAATACATTGTTACTCTAGAATAAAATTCCAGTTAGTAAACTAGTATAGGCGAGAGAACTTTTGTAGAAAATACTTAGACATGCCTAGAAATAACTTTAGGTTTGGTACAACTTTTCAATGAAATGAAAGTCTGCCTAAGTCAGTTAAGGGCTAGTTTGTGAGCTACTGCTATAAAGCCCTACCGTACTACCACAAAGCTGATATGGGATAGTTTTAGTAGACTAATTTATGGGTCTCAATCTAAGTTTCGCTATAGATTGAATGTGAGCATGGCATAGACCACGAGAAGTCTTACATGGCATAAGAGTGGGGCCTCTATTTAGTGGATTCCTTATTGGGGGTGAAATCTTAGTGGATGCATGGCCAGATTAATGGCTTTGCATTATAAAAGCCTTGTTATGATTACTGTGTCGCACACCTATGGAAGCGAGTAGTGGTCGACATTATGAGTTAATTATATTTTGTAGGTAAAGTTGCACAACCTCTGTAAAGTGTATAAATTATCCCGGATAGCCGCGTCGAAGGTCATGGGTATGCTGAGTAAAGTTTTTCATGTATTAGACTTTATTTTCAAAAACTAGTTTAAGTAGAATTGTTGGAACCTTTTTGAGAAAGATGGTCTTGGTGGGATATCCGTAGTTAGGTTAATGTCAGGTCGGTGCCTGTGCTAACGGCACTAAATTATTTATATTACTTGATAAGGATAGAATAATCCTCAAATTATTACGTCATTATATTCCTTGAATATACCCTTTATCGATAAGAGGTAAATATGGCAGAATGGTCATAAGCACTTCTACGACCATATAGTCGTAAGACCTTCTACGACCATATAGTCGTAAGTCCTACTGCTACTACCCATATAGTCATAAGTCCTTCTACGACCACATAGTCGTAGGTCTTACTGCGACTATCTCATGGTCGTCTATGACCATATAGTTGTAAGTCTTACTACGACCACTCTATGGTTATGGGAATTCCTACAACAAGTCTATCTCCAACTATCTTATTTATGATGAGGAACTATATTGTCGATTCGTCTAACAAGGCGGTTAGAATGTGCGTTAGTCCACTAACCGTACATGATCTCTCTCTGACAACAACTACTTCATGGTGAACTACCTCTTGCAGTAACTTTCGTCAGGCAGTTATCATCTGAAGCGTCAAGGCGTCTTTTGGCGTAGGACAACTGTCATCACTTCATTGACTATTTAAAGGTTAACATCAAAGGGAGAGGGGAGAACAATTCGGTGAATCATTCACGCAAGATAGCACTAGCCATTTGTGTAACTCTCTGTTGTAATCCAATTTCTAGCAACTAGCAATCATATTGGACGTAGGGTTGTTATTCTCATAGGAGAAGGCCCGAACCAGGATAAAGTTTCCCGTGTCTCTACTTTGCAGCTGCATACGCTGAGTCTTCTAAGAGTTTTCCTAAATCCAAACAAATCATACATAAGATCGATATTAAAACATCGACAGTTGGGCGCCGTCCATGGGGATTCTTCTTCCAAGACTCTAGTAATTTCCTTGTCGGCAAGTTTCTCTTTTTCCTTTGGATATCCTCATAACAGATGAATGGAATGAGGAAAACTGGTTCAATTTGGCCGACTATGCGAGTATCGATATGGACGCATGCTACGATTATGAGCAGGTCTTGCTTGTTTCCGATGGTGAATGTCTCCCTGGAGATTCCTCTGGTGATCCTAGAGATGATGCCACCAGAAAGGTTGATGAGGGATCAAAATCCCCCATAGTAGTACGCCCAACGGAGTACTCATTTCAATGAAAGCGACAAGGGTTAATCCGACCATGATAAGGGCTCACAGCGTGAAAATGGGTCTGTCCCCAAGCGTCCGAGTCCCACAGCATTGCCCCGCGCAATTTCATAGATAGTTCGTATCGGGGTCACGTCTGACCCTGCATAGGAAGACGCCCTCGTTGATTTCCTCTAGGCAAATGCAATGTGTTCATGTGGCAGCCATTCGACATGCCCAGGGTCCCCAGGGAAGTGATCGAGCACAGACTAGCTCTACGGCCTAATAAGAAGCTCATAAAACAAAAATTACGGAGATTCACACCAGATCGACAAGAAGCTATCAAGTCAGAATTAGATAAGCTACTGAAAGTAGGCTTTATAAGAGAAGTTGATCACTCAAAGTGGTTGGCTAACCCTGTAATGGTAAAAAGTCTAATGATATATGGCGTATATTATAGACTATACTGATTTAAATAAAGCTTGTCCAAAAGATAACTTTCTGCTTCCTCGTATTGATCAATTGGTAGATTCTACTACTGGATATGAAATGTTAAGTTTTCTAGATGCACACTCTGATTATCACCAGATTAGTATGTCTTCAGAAGATAAAGAGAAGACCGTGTTTATCACTCCATTTGGAGTATTTTGCTATGTCAAAATGCCATTCAGTTTGAAAAACCCTGGTCCAACTTTTCAATGTTTGACACAATTAAACTTCATACATCAAATAGGTCAAAACCTGGAAGCCTATGTCGATGATATGGTCGTCAAAAGTATCAAATGGCTTAATCATATTTTAGACCTACAGGAGACCTTCGACAATCTGAGAAAGCATCACATAAAACTCAATCCTAAAATGTGTGTGTGCAAAGTTTCCTTAGAAAAACTGCTCGGATTCTTTGTTTTGGCAAGAAGTATCGAAGCTAATCCTAAGAAGATCAAGGCCATCGAACAAATATGACCTCCGACCACGAAGAAAGAGGTCCAGAAACTCACTAGGTGCATGGCAGTTTTAAGTCGTTTCATCGCATGACTATGTGAAAAAGGTCTTCCTTTCTTTAAGCTTTTGAGAAAACATGAGGGTTCGAGTGGTCGAAAGAGGCCAATGATGCTTTCAAGAATATCAAGAGATATCTTACGAGCTCTCCTATCCTAGTTTCTCTGAAAACAGGCGAGGCACTCCTAGTGTATCTATCCACCATGCCATACGCAGTAAGTGTTGTACTAGTTGCTGAGTGCGAGGGCGTTCAATGTCTAGTATACTATGTAAGTGAAGTTTTACACGATCCCAAGGAGCGCTACACTCGGGTCCAAAAACATCCCTATGCCCTCTTCATGGTTTTGAGGAAGTTGAGACATTTTTTCAGGTGCACAAGATAATTGTGTTGTACGAGTTTTCTTTAGGAGAGATCCTCTAAAATAAGGAAATAACGGGATACATGGCCAAATGGTCAGTCAAACTTGGGACGTTCGACCTCCATTTCGTGTCCTGAATAGCAATTAAATCCCAGATCTTGGTAGACTTTGTCATTGAATGGATAAATCCTAAACCTATTCAGGATCCCCAACAGCACAATTCCCAAGACTTGTGGATGATGTACTTCAATGGGTCGCTTATGTTAAGTGGCTCAGGGGCTAGGGTGGTCCTAGAATGTCCCATGGGAGAGACCTTAAAGTATGTCATCCAATTGCAATTTTTGGTGACTAAAAATGTTGCTAAGTATAAAGGTTTGTTGGCTAGCATACGAGCCACTAAAACGCTTGAGATTTGACAACTACTCATGAGAGGAGACTCTCAGCTAGTTGTGATTCAAGTCGGAAAAGAGTATCAATGCTCGACTATGACCATGTCTCAGTACTTGTCAAAAGTACACAAGCTTGAAAAGCATTTTTTTCAGTTTTGAGTTATAGTATATCCCTCAAAAAGATAATTTTCTTGTAGACCAGTTGGCTCAAATAGCTTCTTCCTGATTATATGTACCGTTGAGGGTCTTCTTGGAGCAGCTCCAGAAGTTGTCTTTAGTCGAAGTACCAGAGGCAATCCCAAATAAGACAATCTCTCTAGAGTACGAAGAGACATGGATGACTCCCATCTACGACTACCTTCAGAAGGGTTCGATACCAGACGACGATGCCGTAGCAAATCGTCTTGCCCGCAAGGCCAAGATGTATACCCCAGTCGATAGAGTACTCTATAAAAGGGGTACTTAGGAAGTTTTCATGCGATGTATATCGCAGAAAAAAGGATTAAAAGTCCTTCAAGACATACATGGGGGTATCTGTGGAGCACATGCTTCCTATAGAATGCTGATCGGTAAGGCTTTTCGACAAGATTTCTATTGACCAACATCCCTCAATGACGCTAAAGATCTAGTTAGGAAATGTGTGCAATGCCAGTTTCATGGCAAATACACCAACTAGCTCAAGCTCTTCAGACAATTCCTTTCTCTTGGCCTTTTGTAACCTGGAGTCTTGATATCCTGGGGCCATTCCCAAGAGTGCCTGGGGGCTTCGAGTTCCTCTTCGTAGCTATTGATATGTTCACGAAGTGGATCAAAGCCAAACCGGTAGCTGGGATAATAACAGAAGGTTCTTGATGAAATGTGTAATTACTAGATTTGGAGTCCCAAGTCTAATAATTACAGATAATGGTAAGCAATTTTCAAGTGCAAAATTCCAAGAATTTTGCAACGAATTAGGTACCAAGTTATGTTTCGCTTCAGTTGCGCATCCTCAGAGTAATGGGGCAGTCGAGCATGCGAATGGCCAAATAATGCAAGGAATTCAACCAGCTGGTAAAGCAATTGGGAGCTTGGGTTCAAGAATTACCTTTAGTGTTATGGACGATTTGCACGACTCTGAGTCGGGTAATAGGTGAGACTCTGTTTTTCCTAGTTTTTGAGGTTGAAGCCATGCTTCCTCTAGAGCTAAAGATCCGGTTGACATGAGTCGAGAATTTCAATGACTCTACCTAAGAATAGCTTTGAGTGAATGATATCAACCTGCTCAAAGAGAAGAGGAATCAAGCTTTAATACGTTCAGTGGTCTATCAGCAAATCATGCGTAAGTATTACAATCATAAGGTCCAACCTCATAGCCTTCCTGTAGGCAACTTGGTATTAAGAAAAATCCAATCTTAGTCTAATCAAAACGAGCTTTCCCCCAAGTGGGAAGGTCCTTGCACCGTGGTCAAAGTCGCACTCCCTGGCTCTGTATGACTTGCTATGGAAGACAGCCAGATTCTGTTGAACTCTTGGAATATCGATCAATTACGCAAGTTCTATGTAACAGCCCAGCTGTTTATTTTAAAATTTTTGGAGAAAAAATTTAAATTAAATTAATTTTTTTAATAAAAACATGTGTTTTGGAGCCTAAGTTTTAATTTTTTGCTTTGCCCTGATTTTCTGTTTTTGAAAAGGCCTGATTTGAAAAGTATTTTTAAGTAAAACCTAAAAATAATATTAAATAAAATAGTATTTTGATTTTCTATAAAAATTCTATGCCAAATTAATTATTTGTATTTATTTGGATTTTATTTGGTTTTCTGAGTTTTCAGGAGTTTAAAATCTATTTTTGAAATTTAAAAGTATTTTAAGTATGAAAATTAAATACCAAACATTAGTTGGAAATATTTTTTATTAATTCCAAAATGTCTCCAGGAAGTTCTTTGGATTTTTCTGGAAATTTTGGAAGTTATTCCATATTTCTGAGCTTTATTGAATTTATTAAGCTTTTCTGAAAATCCAAAATCAAAATTAAAAATTTAATCCTCTCCCCTCCCCTCCGGTCGACGCGTGGGCGGCCAGGATCAGCCCACGTCGCTGCCATCCCCACCACCCGCTCGGAGCCCGCCTTCCCCTCTCCCGCGCTTGCCACGTGGCCAGCCCGAATCCTTCCGCGTCACCCGCCCCGGCCCAATCTGCCCCATCCGCTCTCTCTCCCCCTCGGCCATCCGATCCCTGCCCCCGCGATCCGGTCGCTACCCGCTTCCCTCTCCCTCTCTCTCACTGTGGGTGGACCCCACCTGTCAGCACCTTCTTCCCCGCCCCCATCTTCTTCCTCCCGCCGCCGCCGGCCGTTGCGCAACCGTCCGCACCTCCAGGCCACTCCCTTCACTCCCGCGTGCGCCGCCCACCTCCCTTTCCTCCCCCGCAAGCAGCGCCCACCCACTTGCCCACTCCCCATGCCCCCACTCGGCCTCACCCTTCCGCAACCGCCGCCGCCCCCGCCAACCACCGGCGAGAAATTCCCACCAGCGCCACCCTCCCTGACCCCTATAATAGCCCCTCCTGGCTTCGCCTCTCACCACTCCACGTTCCGCCACCCTCGATTTCCCCTCTTCGCCGTGCGAGCTCCCCCGCGTCGTGCCTCCTCTTCCCGAGCGTCGGCAACCACTCCGATGAGCAATCGCTGCCAATCCGAGGCCCCTCACGCCCAGCCGACACCACCCCGAGCACCCTCACCTCTGGGCGCTTCTCCTCCGCTGCTTCCCCGGCCTCGAGCGTCGCCAGACCATCGTCGCACCGTGAGACCCGAGCGTCGCCGCCGCTTTCCCCTCGCCGCCGGCCATCTCCAGTCAACCTCGATAATGTCCGCCCCCACCACCGCACTCCCCTCGCTCCTCTTTCTCCGTTGCACCCGACGCCGGCCATCCTCGCTCGCCGGAGCGCCGGCGAGCCCACCGTCCCCGAGTGCTGCCACCGGCTGGGCAGCCACGTCCTCGCCCGTGCTGGCATGGCAGCCTAGTGGCATGCCACACGGCGCCACGCAGGCACCCGGTTAGTGCCACTTCACCCGTGTGCCACCTCGGCCGCTTCCCACGCCGTGGACTCGGTCTACATGGACCGGGCCCACCTGTCTGTCGGCCGCCCCTAGGGCCGACGTCCTGCCGACGTCATAATCCGATTTTTCAATTGAAAAATAATTCGGCCAAAATTAAATCCTCTGTTGACGTCATAATACTATTTTCCTTAAGAAAAATAATTCCCAAAAATCCAGATTTTCCATTTTCTCTCTTTTCAAACTTCTGAGAGCCCGTTCTCCTTCGTTCTGACTCCGATTGAGCCCATTCAAATTTCTAAATTCATCAAAAATCCCCCTCTATCCATTTCTGGCCTCAATTCAAAATTTTGAAGTCAATTTGAATTTATTTTGAATTTATTTGAATTTGGTGGGTTGTTTTTGCGTGTAGACTTCGACGATTCTGGAAAGTTCTTCGACGAGGATTCACACCAATTTGAAGAGCAAGGCAAGTCACACTCCTTGATCATGTTGATCCCAGATTTCAAAATAAAATTATGTTGATTTAAATTATATTGCATGCGTATTTCTATTCAACGTATTTCAATTCGGTTTTAAATTTAGTTATTGCCTACTTAATAATTCCTCCATTGATATTGAATTCCTCGATACCTTGTCACCCTAGAATCAAACTCTAGTTAGTACACTAGTATTGGCTAGAGAGTTTAAATCAAATGCTTAGACCTGCTTAGTCATAATATTTGTTTTGGGATACTTTTTCACATAAAATGACGACCCTTTTCACATAAAATGATAAGCTTTTCAAAGCTACTCTTGACTTTGGTGAGTCAAGGAGGTTTATGAAATATTTTGAAAACAAAATATAAAAACTGGTTTAGACTTAGACAATTGGTTAGATGGTGGGTGCAGGCATGCTATGTAGGTTGTAGACACAGGGTTGATTGTCGTGCACAGGGGTATGTGGTTGGGCCTAAGTCAATTAAGGACTGGTCTGTGAGCTACTGTTGCAGAGCCCTATCGTACTACCACATGGCTGGTATGGGACAGCCCTGGCTGAATAATTTGTGAAGTTCCAACCTGAATCAAGTTGTAGGTTGAAAGTGAGCGTGGTTAGTGCCATGAGAAGTCTCACTTGAGTGAGCATGGTTGTAGCCATGTGAAGTCTCACTCAGGCTCAAGAGGGGGTCCCGGTCTAGTGGATTCCTTACTGGGGTGAAACCTTAGAGTTGGCTTGGCCAGGTTGAAGGCTTTGCATTGTAAAGGCCTTGTCACGACTCCCCGCCGCACACCTAAAGAAGTGTGTAATCTAGTGGTAAAAAGGGATGATCGTGTCTTGTGGGTAAAGTTGTACAACCTCTATAGAGTGTATAATCTATCCTGGATAGCCGTGCCCACGATCATGGGCATGTTGAGTACAAGTTTTTCATGGATTAGATTTTGTTTTTCAAAAATGTTTTCGAAAACCTTGTGGATGGATGGAATCGACAAAAGATGAAAACCTTGCGAATGGATGGAATCCCTGAGTTGCGCAATGGAAGCATGTGGATGGATGGAATCCATACGTGATCTTTTGGAAAATATGGTCCGGGTGGGATGCCCGTGGTTATTAGGTTGGTGTTTGGTCGGAGCCAGCACTAACGGTAATATTTGCAAATACAAGTATTGTTTTTACTTATTGTATTAAATTCAGCATTTCCAATCTATTTACCATATTTCCTTAAATGATGTTTTTTTTTGCAAACTAACCCTATAAGCCTTCCATTGAAGCCTTTATCCTTATGTTGCATTCTCTGTGTGATTTGCGGAGTACAAGTTTGTATTCACCTTGCACTCTCTATACAGAGGAAGATGACGTAGACTACGGTGAAGGCCAGGACGAGTAGGCCATGTCTTACTGTCGTTTGCCTGTGGGTAGGCTTAGGCTTCGCTTCTCTTCAGTTTGCTTCCGCAGTTATTTGTTTTATTTATCTATGCCAATGGGCGTTGATGGAAGACTTGGCCATAAGGCCGTACCCTTTATTTAATATAGAAAGTCATTTGTGCTTGGTATTTATCTTTGTTGTCACTGTGTGCACTAGCTGATCCTGGACTAGTGCGATTTACACAGAGGATCCAGGAGTCGTTACTCCGGGTTCCGACATTCTATGTATAAATATTTCTACTCTTTTTTAATAATAAATTTAGTTTATACGGATTTTTATTGTCGTATGTCTTGTAGAGCTTCTCTTATGTTAGTTCGACTACTTGTAATGTATCTAACCTGTTTAACTGGTCGGATATGGGAATACCACTAGCCGAAGTCTCTACTCTCTGTCTGTGGTCCTGCCCATGAGAAGGAGCCCTCTAGTGTCAGTCTATTCCTAACTCTTGCTATCAGCATATAACAATTGCATTACTTATGAATACATTTAATGAATACAATAGAAGATAATCTGAGTGTTTATCTTTTGGTCATTCATGACTTCGATTAGTTTTAACCTGGTCGAAAGGGAGTAACGTCATCTAGTTGGAGTCACTCCTCTCTGCATATGGTCCTACCCACTGGTAGGAGTCCCTAGCGTCAACTCGTTCCTCACTTTTGCTGCCAGTACATGACAATCAAATTCTACAACGATGGCCAAATACATTACTTTGCGCTCTACATATTTCATTCTGTACTATTTGCTTTGTTTCTTTGCATAAAAAAAGTAAATAGTCGGGTGCCAGGATAGAGTTATCAAATAATTCTATTTCTTAGTTGTAATTTCTTTTTTATTTTTTGTTTTTTTGTCTTACGAGTACTGGTTGCTCAATGGGACAAGATGCAGGATAAGAAAGAAGTCCATCCATCATTCGAAGGTATGTCATTACAAAGTTGTTTCTATTGACAAACTTTTCTACTTTTTGTTGGATCTAAATCGGCAACAGAGGGGGGGTGAATGTTGCTCTTTTAAAAATCTTGCCCCCCACAAGTATCCATCAAGAGATACTCTCCTCCAATAGCTACAAAGCTATGAAAAAGGATTTGGAAGTTCACTGGAAACCTAAGATACCAGAGAAAAAGAGAGAGAAACAGCCAAGACAAAACACGCAAAAGAAGAACACTGAAAATCAACACATTCAGCACAGGCTGGCAGGAGCGGTCTGACCACAGCTCATGGGCCGGTCATACCGCACTTCGGCGGCTGGTCTAACCACCTTCATGCAGCCGGTTTGACCGCCCGGGTCTGGTTTGACTGCTCGAGTAGCTTCGGTCTGACCGCCATGGAGACAGCAGTCTGACCGCCAAGGAAGCACCGGTCTAACCGGTTACTCTGACCAACAGCAACCCGAGGCTGAAAACTAAAGCCTGAAACCCAAAAAATGAGAGATTCAATAGAATTGATTCATTCCTGCTGTTATCCTCTGGCCAAGAGAACATACACTTATTCTAAATAGCATGTGGGCCTCAAACAGCAAGAAGAAACGAAAGGAAAACAACAATTTCACATTTTACTCAAGAACAAGAAAAAGGCACAGAGCAGCACCAAAACTCAAATTTCTCTCTAATCTTTGAACCTTAGACCAAGAAACTTTGCAGAAAGATTAGCAATAGCCTGAGCACTTAAAGGACCAAATCTTAGGGCATCTCACGAAGAGAAACAAAATCCACATCAAACCCTAGAAACGAGAAACAGAGAAAACAAAGAACAGAGGAACTGAAAAATGAAAATCCTTGATTCATTCACTTTGCTATAGGGAGAAACCAATCAAATGATCTTAAGACCTATTCCCATCACAGAGCAACCCATGTTGGGCCTTCTCAGCAAGAAACAACTCCAAATCACGAAAAGAGGAAAATCACTCAAAAGGAGAACGAAGAATAGAGAGGCAAACACAGGAGATAAACTTCAGAAATTTCATTCCCAATCAAACAAGGATTACAGAGGAGTCCCTATACCCCGATTGAATACAAGAGGAATGATTACATGCTCATCAACCCATCCTCTCCCTCTCTCAAGCTCAAGAACTCAAGAACCCTACATGCTTGAAAGGAGACAACCTCAAGAATACAACGAAGAAGACACAGAACACCCTCTGTCTCCTCCACTCACTCTCAACAACTAAAGCCCTAAAGCAAAACAACCTCTCCAAAGGCTATTTTGACTAAAGCAAAACCCTAACTCTCTCCCAAAGCCATGCATACAATCAGGAACCCACTCCTATTTATAGCCTTTGCCTAACGGGTCTCCAACCCATTATGCCCGCTAAAACCCGAATGGAACCGCCTCCACCTGTTCATCTTTGCGCTTTTACCGAAACGCCCCTCCTACATCTTCCGGGAAGCTTCTGCATTCCTTGTCGTCCAAGCCTCGCAACCACCTCGAGTCTCGCCGTCTTCGACACATCCCGACCGTTCTGACCTCAACACCACCTGTGCCTAGTCCGATCACCCCGTGTCTCGCCACGACTCCGTCTCGACATCCTGCAGCCATCACAGACAAGAAACACATCACATAGCACCGCTCGACATGATATAATCATAAATAGCATTAGTGAACACATTAAGCATGAAATAGCCCAACCTGTCAAATCATCAGACTATGCATCCTAAGCACTTTGACCAGGTTTGACCAAGTCCGACCGAAGCCGATTGCACTGCGCAACGACATGGTCCGAACCACTCAAACCAAACTTGACCCTCCTAAACCGATGTCAATTACTCATCACACTCATGGGGTCACCTCCACATGGTCCATCAATCTCCCCCTTGATGAGTATATTGACAAACCTAGAAAAAGCATGAAATAGAGTTTGTTTTGAAAAGTCTAACATGATCCAAGAGAAGATAATGAAGCTAATGACCATGTCGACAAGGAGCAAAAATAGAAAGAGCAAGTTTTCCTCAAAAGATCCAATTTTTCTTTGAAAATGGCTTTTTCTCAAGTATTCTCCCCCTTTTGGCAATAAACACATTAAGATGCAAAAGATAGAATAAGTCATGAAGATGGATGAAATGGCTGAAGTTTGTTTATTCTAAGCATTTAAAGCCATGAAGATTATCCAAAATGACCATTAAGTATTACACCAAGCCATAACTCAATAGAATGCTATCTAGATCATGACAAGATATATATAAGCCAGCTAAACCAAATAGATGACAATCTGAAATGTAGAGAAATTTGAGAGCATGTCAAGTCATCTATGATCATAGTCTAGCTAGAGGTATCCAAGGATAATGCAAACCATGTCAATAAGCTAAGCGGAACCAAGAAGATAGTATTGAGTCAATTTAGAGTGCTACAAGCTCAAAGAATGAGACATTTGGTCAAATACTTGGTTCCTTTTGTGGTTAAGCAAATTGAGCACATATGACATGATTTTTCTCTTAAAACTCATGGTCGTTTCCAACCAAAAATTTTCAGTCATGTGCTAGATCTCAAGTCTTATGCGACCATTCCAAGAAAGAAGCTTAAGGAGATGGTCTTGGTCATCCAAAGCTCCCCCTGAGTTCATGCCTAGTGCAATGGCAAGCAGTCTCATGAGAAAGAATTGGTAAGATTAGTTTTTTCGCACAAAAGAGATCTTTTTGCATTCATGAAAGGTTGTACCAACTTATGCATCATCAAGAACTAGCATATCTCAATCTAAAGCTCAATAAAGATTCAATACTCAACTCACCCTATTTGACATGGCATGAATCATAAAAGGATAACTAGAGAGAGACTAGTCTCGAGAGCTAGCATGACAAGTTTTAATTCAAGTTTGTGCAATTTTAATTAACTTATCATGGCAAAAGCTAGTCTATACATATGAAGTCATGATAAATCTAGCAAATAGCGCAAGTCATGGCAAGAGTAAGGCATTGTAAACATGTCATAAACGGATAATAATCAAGGCTCCATGTAAGTATATTATAATGTAGAATGCTAAAAATGCAAGAAAATCCAGCTCCCTCTCAACAAGTGATGCACTTTTAGTTCAAGTTGAGTTATGTCAAAATTAAGCTCCAGAAGCTCCCAAATGAACTTCCCCTGAACCAAAGCTAAAAACTGAGAAGCTGGCAAAGAAATCAACATGGCAGTCCTTAAAGCATAGATAAGATGTAGAGGATACTATGGCTCAGACTGACTCTCATCTACCCCATATGACTCTAGGACTATCAGCTGATCATCTAGCACACTAAGGAGCAAACACGTACCCTGTCTACCCAAGGGTGGCCCGACCCTTGCTAGAACCTAAAAGTAGCGAGTGGGCTCAACCTAGTGAGAAGAGAGACAGCTAATAAGCAACATCCTAGATCACAAGATGAGAGGAAGAAATCTAAGCAACTAGACTAGAGAAACACTCTAACCTATGCTAGAAGGACTAACCCCAATGCACCCCGAATGCAATGCAACAGATAGGAGCAAGAGCATAATCAATATAATAACACGGTAAAGCACAAAGCTCCCCCTCACAACAGCCCATACGGACAAACCACCCCAAGCTCTCCCCGCAGAGCTGAAAACCTAGAGCTATCCAATGGCTTGATAAAGATATCAGCCAACTGGTGGTCACTCTCCACAAACTGGAGCACTATATCACCCTTCTCCACATGGTCTCTAAGGAAGTGATAGCGAATATCAATATGCTTGGTCCGAGAATGCTGCACTAGGTTCTTAGCAATATGAATCGCAGAAGTGTTATCACAAAAGAGTGGAACACTGTCTATAGCTAACCCAAAGTCCCGCAAGGTCGAGACCATCCAAAGCACCTGGCTGCAACAACTGGCAGCAGCAACGTACTCGGCCTCTGTGGTGGACTGTGCAACACCGGACTGCTTCCTAGAAGACCAAGAGACAAGAGAAGTGCCAATGAATTGGCAGGTGCCAGAAGTGCTCTTCCTATCTATCCTACAGCCAGCAAAGTCTACGTCCGAGTAGGCTCTCAAGGAAAGACAGGACGAGGAAGAGTACCAAATACCATAGTCAATGGTAGCTCGAAGGTATCGAAGGATGCGCTTCATCGCCTGGCGGTGAGATACGCGAGGACAAGCCTGAAACCAAGCACAAAGACACACGGAGAAGTGTATGTCCGGTCTCGAGACAGTGAGGTATAAGAGGGAGCCAATCATACTCCGATACTCCTTCTGATCAACTGGCTCGTCGTCCTCATCTGGGTCAAGTGTGGCGGAAGATGCCATGGGAGTTGACACAGGCTTGCCATCACTCATGTCAAAGCGTCTCAGGAGGTCACGAGTGTACTTGCCCTGATGCAGAAAAGTACCCTCCCGGGTCTACTTGATCTGGAAGCCTAGGAAGAAAGTCAACTCACCCATCATGCTCATCTCAAACTCGGTGCTCATGGCATCCGAGAACTGTGAAACGAGAGCATGAGAAGAGCCACTAAAGATGATGTCGTCCACATAAATATGGATGAGCAGAAGATCAGTGCCATGCCTACGAATGAACAAGGTCTTATCTACCTTACCCATCTCAAAACCATGACTCAACAAGTAGGACTTAAGCCTCTCATACCAAGCTCTGGGGGCCTGCTTAAGTCCATACAAAGATTTGGAAAGCTTGTAAACATGGTTTGGGTATTTGGGGTTCTCGAAACCTGGAGGCTGTCTGACATAGACTTCTTCCTCAATAAACCCATTGAGGAAGGCACACTTGATATCCATTGGTAAAGCTTGAAACCCTTAGAAGCTGTAAAAGCAAGCATGATTCTAATGGCCTCAAGCCTAGCTACAGGGGCAAAGGTCTCCTCAAAATCTAGACCCCCAACCTAGGAGAAACCCTGAGCTACCAGTATAGCCTTGTTCCGAATAACAACCCCATCCTCACTCTGCTTGTTCTTGAACACCCACTTAGTCCCAATAACATTGTGACCTCGCGGAGACTCAACAAGCGTCCAGACCTTGTTTCTCTCGAAATTCTCTAACTCCTCATGCATGGCATTGACCCAAGACTCGTCTGAAAGGGCATGACTAACATCCTTGGGCTCAAAGGTGACAACAAACGCAGAATGGAGATAGAAATGTGACATGCCAGACTCGAGCGTGTGACACGCTCAAAGAGGTCTCCAATAATCTGCTGTGAAGGATGGTCTTTCTGGATATGTCGAGGAGGTCTAGGATGAGAAGAAGAAGTGGCCTCTACCTCATGAGCTGACGAGGTAGGAACAGAGCCACTAGCTCCAGAGGAAGCAGAAGGCATGGGCTGATCTCCTCGAGGTGCAGTGGAAGAAGGAGGCACCTCAAGGGGAGGAGGAACTGGATCGGGTAGACAACTCTCATCTCCATCCTCCTCATCATCCACAAATATGGTCTCGGACTGCACTAAAGAACCTGAGATATCGGGCCTAGTCCCCGGACTGGCCTCGTCGAATGTCACCTCACAGGACTCTACCATTTTACTAGACTCGCAGTTCCAGACCCTATAAGCCCATGAAGAAGCCGAGTAACCTAGAAAGATACCATCACAAGATCGTGACTCGAACTTGTCTAGGTTCCCAGACTTCAAAATAAAGCACTTGCAACCAAACACACGAAAATGAGAGACACTGGGCTTTTGCCCATATCTCAACTCATAAGAAGTACGATGCAAGTGTGCCCTCAGAAAAACTCGATTTGAAACATGGCACGCGGTGGCTATAGCCTCAGCCGAAAACTTTCTTGGTGTAGAATACTCATCGAGCATCGCCTGGCCATCTCGACCAAGGTACGGTTCTTCCTCTCCACGACGCCATTCTGCTGTGGGACGTGAGGAGAGGAGAACTGGTGTTCTACACCGGTCTTATCACAAAACCTCTCAAAGTAGGAATTTTTGAACTGAGTGCCGTTGTCACTGTGGATCGCTCGTAAGGCACCCGGAAGATCAACAGAAAGCCTACCAAATAAACCCCGAAAATGGGTAAACGTCTCATCCTTCGAGGCCAAGAAAAACACCCAAGAATACCTCGAATAGTCATCGACCACGACAAGAACATACCACTTCCCTCCTGCTGACTGCACTCGAGCTGGTCCAACTGTGTCCGTATGGAGCAGCTGTCCCGGTGCATCTGTCACAGTCACTGTGACCGGAGGGTGAGAAGCGGCATCCATCTTGCCATGCTGGCATGGAGCGCAAAGAATATCTTTGACCATTTTGAGTTTCAGCAGACCACGAATGAGATCGTGACCGCTAACTCGGGTCAAATGGTCAAATCCAATATGACCAAGTCTCCTATGCCAGAAGGTAAGGTCGCGGGACTCAGAAGCAACTAAACACTGGAGAGGATCACCAGAAGACTCAGAAAAATCAGCACGAAAGATCCTCCCATAACGAGAAATCCCGCAAACTAGACTACCCGAAGAATCAAAAATTTTGTAATTGTTTTTCTTAAAGCTCACCTCATAACCATCATCGGTAAGCTGAGAAACCGAAAGCAAATTATACTGCAGCTTACTAACCAAGGCAACATCTCTCAAAATAAATGAGTCATTGACACGCACAGTACCTTTGGCGATGACGCGCCTAGACGAAGCATCTCCGAAGGTGATCGTCTCATCACCTGGAGCACGGGCTAGGGAAGAGAACCAACGGGAGTCTCCGGTCATATGACGAGAACAACCGGAGTCAACAAGCCAAACCTCTCCCTTCCCAGCCCGGCGTACCTGAGTCAAACAGAGAGTAAAGGCTCAGTACTGGGATAAATCAAGAGTGATTTTGGCACCCAATACTGAGTAACACGTCGAGCAGATGAAGTAGTCAAACACGACTGACCTCTATCTACCCTACGCTCTCTATCGCTCAAAGAAACAATAGGTCTATGTGCAGACCTGAAGCTGGTGCTGGGTCCGACTGCTACGGGAAAGCGAGTCGGAGCACCAACAACATGTTGATCATGCCGTGGGTAGCCATCTCGACGGGGAAAACAAGATCTACTCTCAGACCGGCAGAAGTCACGACCAAGGGCATACCGAGGACGAAAGCCAGAAAACTCAGAAAATCCGAGTCCTCGATGATGCCCAAACCCATCAAGCTGAAGTGCCCTAGACCTCGTGCTGGTCTTCAGTGCACTCAGGGTCTGGGGCTGACCCTGAATACGCCTAAGAGCCTCAACATAGTTTCTACGCACGATCTTGGCACGCCTAAAGCATCGCTCAACTAAGTGTCCATCCTTCTGACAGAAGGTGCAGTGATACTTCACCTTCTGAGAGGTAGAAGTAGCACGAGAAGGCTTCGCCTTCTGAGAGGCCGAAGCAGTAGGTGGAGTCACCTTGCTGTCAGAAATTCCCTGGACAAAACCCGCTGACTTGAATTGGACTTTTCGGTCCTGGGCTTGACCTCGATCACACCTACGGCTATGGGTCTGAGCACGGCAGGTGGATGCTTCCTCACATCCTCTAGAAAATCATATCCTAGACCTTGATTGAATTTGCAGATCTTGAATTGGTCTAGAATAAGATTGAGCTTCTTCTTGCCTCCTACAAATCTCTCGAGAGTGTTCATAAGATACTGACACTCCCGAAAGAGAGAGGTGCAAGAAGAGCAGAGGGAAGAGGAGACAGCAGAAGGTAAGGGAGTAGAAGAAGAACCAATAGCAGGAGAGTGAATGGCTTGTGCACGCACAGCCGACTCTGAAGGGATAGTCCTACTGCTAGCCGTTTGGTTCACGTCGCTAAGCGTCTCTACCTTACCCTGGGGCTTCTCCCCCACACCAGCAATCACATCACAATCAGCTGGTGGCTTCACTAGTTGATCCTTAGTTAGCTTCACATATTTTTCATTCAAGGCAACGAGTTCAAGTTTTAGTTTTTCACAACTCATGCATGGTGAGCTAACAGGGTCCTTAGTCGCATATTGAGCCAAATTGTTGTTATGATTAACCATTTCTTGGAATTGCTTAGAAACAGATTCAAGCTCAAGGGTTAATTTTGGGCAATTGGTGCAAGACACAATAGGCTCAAGTAAAGAAGCACGCAACTCAGCAATCTTGTGATCTACCCGTTTTAGGTTCATCTTCAACTTATTGCAATTTTCACAAGACTCGGGCAGATCTAAAAGCATGGTATAAAGACCTCTAAAAGCAGTGTCCTTATCCTCACATGAGGTGCAAGCAATAGTCTGGACAGTAGTAGATGAAAAAGGAACTACCCTACTCATCTCAAGTTCAGCAAGAAGACTAATGTTCTCCACCTTAATCATGTCAAGCTCAGAGGACAGACTATCATGAGAGGTCCTTAATTTCTCCATGTCACCCAACAAAGCACAACATGTATCACATTCGTCACGGGAGGGAGCAGATATAAGTAAAAAAAGCTCCCGTGACAATCTATCTACTTCCTTCTCTAACTTGGTACACCTAGCCCTAGACTTAACATCAAACTTGCCTAGCTTAAGAAAAGCATCATTAAGCTGGTCGTAGGAGGGGTATACCTTGTCGGAGTCAGAGTAGAGCTCGTTGTCACTCACTTCGCCCTCGAGGGCCACGAAACACATGCCGGAGAAGTCGTCGCCATCCTTGGGTTCTTGATCACCCATCCCATCGTCGTCGCTCCATCCCTCCACCTCGCTGAGGTCGAGGTCATCGAAAGCAGTGAGGACACGATGGAACAGCTTCTTGGCTTTGCCAAGGTCGCGGAACTTCTTATTGCCTTGGGCAGGAGCTGAGGGCTTCTTGTTGCGGTTCTTGTCGATGTAGTCGTTCTTGCCCGAACCGCCGAAGTCATTCTTTCCCTTCCCCAGCTTGGGGCAATTTGCCCGAATGTGGTTGGGGCCACCACACTCGAAGCAAATGATAGAGCCACTCCTCTTCCGATCTCTCACTCTTTTGTAGGCATGGGAAAACTTTCTGGCTAAGAGAGCGAGTTGGTTTTCTAGAAGCTGTTCTAAGAGGTCATCACTCATCTCACAAATAGCAGCAAGAGAAAAACCAGAAACTCCATTGGAAGGAAAGTCAGATGTCGAACTGGGATCAGTAACCAGCGCCATCGATTGTGACTTCGACTTACGAGAGACAATGTCAATCTCGTGAGAATTGAGGCGTGAGTACAACGCATCAAGAGTCAAAGTCGAGAGGTCCGTGGTGTCCTTGATGGTGGTCACCTTCATCTCCCACACACGCAAGTCTAGAGTCGAAAGCATTTGACGAGCATTGTCCGAGTCGGGGTATGTGAGACCGACCGCTCGGAGGTTGCACAAAATTTTGTGGAATCTCGTAAAGCATTCATCAAGGGACTCTCCAGCGAGCATTTCAAACTTATTGTAATCTCGCTTGAATTGGTCCTGTCGCACCATCTTTATTTGGGTGGTGCCCTCATGGTAAGCATCGACGATCTCCCAAATATCAAAGGCGGACGAAAGATGAGAAATGTGATCAAACTCATTTCGGCTCAAACCCTGAATGATAATGTTCCTTGCCTTCACATTCGCCTCAACATCAGCCATGTTCCCGGCATTGATGTTCTCATCGGCAAGAACAACAAAGCGAACTTTAACCTTGCGCCAGATGGCGTAGCCCCGAGCCGGGATGTACGTCTCCATTCGGCTCTTCCAGAAGGGATAATCAATTCCATCGAAAATCGGGGGCTTAGTCGAGTACTTGTTTGTCGCCATGGCTCTTAGAGACTGGTTAAGATCTATGGAAAAGAGCTAACCGGCTCTGATACAAATTGTTGGATCGAAATCGGCAACAAAGGGGGGGTGAATGTTGCTCTTTTAAAAATCTTGCCCCCCACAAGTATCCATCAAGAGATACTCTCCTCCAATAGCTACAAAGCTATGAACAAGGATTTGGAAGTTCACTGGAAACCTAAGATACCAAAGAAAAAGAGAGAGAAACAGCCAAGACAAAACACGCAAAAGAAGAAGACTGAAAATCAACACATTCAGCACAGGCTGGCAGGAGCGGTCTGACCGCAGCTCATGGACTGGTCAGACCGCACTTCGGCCGCCGGTCTGACCGCCATGAAGGCAACGGTCTGACCGCCAAGGAAGCGCCAGTCTGACCGGTTACTCTGACCAACAACAACCCGAGGCTGAAAACTAAAAGCCCTGAAACCCAAAAAAATGAGAGATTCAATAGAATTGATTCATTCCTGTTGTTATCCTCTGGCCAAGAGAACATACACTTATTCTAAATAGCATATGGGCCTCAAACAGCAAGAAGAAACAAAAGGAAAACAAGAATTTCGGATTTTACTCAAGAACTAGAAAAAGGCACAGAGCAGCACCAAAACTCAAATTTCTCTCTAATCTTTGAACCTTAGACCAAGAAACTTTGCAAAAAGATTAGCAATAGCCTGAGCACTTAAAGGACCAAATCTTAGGGCATCTCATGAAGAGAAACAAAATCCACATCAAACCCTAGAAACGAGAAACAGAGAAAACAAAGAACAGAGGAACTGAAAAATGAAAATCCTTGATTCATTCACTTTGCTCTAGGGAGAAACCAATCAAATGATCTTAAGACCTATTCCCATCACAGAGCAACCCATTTTGGGCCTTCTCAGCAAGAAACAACTCCAAATCACGAAAAGAGGAAAATCACTCAAAAGGAGAACGAAGAATAGAGAGGCAAACACAGGAGATAAACTTCAGAAATTTCATTCCCAATTAAACAAGGATTACAGAGGAGTCCCCATACCCCGATTGAATAGAAGAGAAATGATTACATGCTCATCAACTCATCCTCTCCCTCTCTCATGCTCAAGAACTCAAGAACCCTACATGCTTGAAAGGAGACAACCTCAAGAATACAACGAAGAAGACACTGAACACCCTCTGTCTCCTCCACCCACTCTCAACAACTAAAGCCCTAAAGCAAAACAGCCTCTCCAAAGGCTATTTTGACTAAAGCAAAACCCTAACTCTCTCCCAAAGCCATGCATACAATCAGGAACCCACTCCTATTTATAGCCTTTGCCTAACGGGTCTCCAACCCGTTATGCCCGCTAAAACCCGAACGGAACCGCCTCCACCTGTGCAGCTTTGCGCTTTTACCGAAGCGCCCCTCCTGCACCTTCCGGGAAGCTTCTGCATTCCTTGTCGTCCAAGCCTCGTAACCACCTTGAGTCTCGCTGTCTTTGACACATCCCAACCGTTCTGACCTCGACACCACCTGTGCCTAGTCCGATCACCCCGTGTCTCGCCACGACTCCGTCTCGACATCCTGCAGCCATCACAGACAAGAAACACATCACATAGCACCGCTCGACGTGATATAATCATAAATTGCATTAGTGAACACATTAAGCATGAAATAGCCCAAACCTGTCAAATCATCAGACTATGCATCCTAAGCACTTTGACCAGGTTTGACTAAGTCCGACCGAAGCCGATTGCACTGCGCAACGACATGGTCCGAATCACTCAAACCACAATCAACTCTCCTAAACCGATGTCAATTACTCATCACACACATGGAGTCACCTCCACATGGTCCATCAATCTCCCCCTTGATGAGTATATTGACAAACCCAAAAAAAGCATGAAATAGAGGTTGTTTTGAAAAGTCCAACATGATCCAAGAGAAGATAATGAAGCTAATGACCATGTCGACAAGGAGCAAAAATAGAAAGAGCAAGTTTTCCTCAAAAGCTCCAATTTTTCTTTGAAAATGGTTTTTTCTCAAGTATTCTCCCCCTTTTGGCAATAAACACATCAAGATGCAAAAGATAGAATAAGTCATGAAGATGGATGAAATGGCTGAAGTTTGTTTATTCTAAGCATTTAGAGCCATGAAGATTATCCAAAATGACCATTAAGTATTATGCCAAGCCATAACTCAATAGAATGCTATCTAGATCATGAAAAAATATATATAAGCCAACTAAACCAAATAGATGACAATCTGAAATGTAGAGAAATTTGAGAGCATGTCAAGTCATCTATGATCATAGTCTAGCTAGAGGTATCCAAGGATGATGCAAACCATGTCAATAAGCTAAGCGGAACCAAGAAGCTAGTATTGAGTCAATTTAGAGTGCTACAAGCTCAAAGAATGAGACATTTGGTCAAATACTTGGTCCATTTTTTGGTTAAGCAAATTGAGCACATATGACATGATTTTTCTCTTAAAGCTCATGGTCGTTTCCAACCAAAAATTTTCAGTCATGTGCTAGATCTCGAGCCTTATGCGACCATTCGAAGCAAGAAGCTTAAGGAGATGGTCTTGGTCATCCAAAGCTCCCCCTGAGTTCATGCCTAGTGCAATGGCAAGCAGTCTAATGAGAAAGAATTGGTGAGATCAGTTTTTTCGCACAAAAGAGATCTTTTTTGCATTCATGAAAGGTTGTACCAACTTATGCATCATCAAGAACTAGCATAGCTCAATCTAAAGCTCAATAAAGATTCAATACTCAACTCACCCTGTTTGACATGGCATGAATCATACAAGGATAACTAGAGAGACTAGTCTCGAGAGCTAGCATGACAAGTTTTAATTCAAGTTTGTGCAATTTTAATTAACTTATCATGGCAAAAGCTAGTCTACACATATGAAGTCATGATAAATCTAGCAAATAAGCACAAGTCATGGCAAGAGTAAGGCATTGTAAACATGTCATAAACGGATAATAATCAAGGCTCCATGTAAGTGTATTACAATGAAGAATGCTGAAAATGCAAGAAAATCTAGCTCCCTCTAAACAAGTGATGCACTTTTAGTTCAAGTTGAGTTATGTCAAAATTAAGCTCCAGAAGCTCCCAAATGAACTCCCCCTGAACCAAAGCTAAAAACTGAGAAGCTGGCAAAGAAATCAACAGGGCAGTCCTTAAAGCATAGATAAGATGTAGAGGATACTATGGTTCAGACTGACTCTCATCTACCCCATATGACTCTAGGACTATCAGCTGATCATCTAGCACACTAAGGAGCAAACACGTACCCTGTCTACTCAAGGGTGGCCCGACCCTTGCTAGAACCTAAAAGTAGTGAGTGGGCTCAACCTAGTGAGAAGAGAGACAGCTAATAAGCAGCATCCTAGATCAAAGTGCCCCGGACTGCATCCCTAATTGACTCCATCTGGTTAGCTTTCAGAGTAGCCAGATGCTTTTCCAAAGACTTGACTTTTAGCGCAATCATACTCGTGCGAGCAAATATGGTCTCCTCAGTAGGGATGATCTTTTCACACCAAACTCACCAAGTAGATTGTTTAGAAGAAGGCCACAGTCTTGAAGGTTCACCTTCATTGACTTTGTTTCTTCTTTGCTATGAGTAGTTGCTGCAAAAAAGTGTTTCTTTTCGACCCTGGACTCTGCGAAAGAGTTAAAGTTAGTAAAGGAAATATTCATTACAGTCATAAGCTTTTCTATGACTATATGGTCGTATGCTTTTCTACGACCATGTAATCATAAGTTTTACTGTGACCACTTTATGGTCGTAAGCTCTTCTACAGCCACGTAGTCGAAAATCCTACAAGACTAGTTTGAAGAACTAATCGAAGGTGAAGTTTTTTCTTGCCTAAAAGATGAGTTTCGAGTAGCTTAATCTTCATACCGTTTTTCTTTACTAATACGAGTAAGTTTTCCAATCACTTTGACATTCTCTACTATTTTGGTGAGTTGATTACTTGATTCAGTTTCTTTTTCTGTTAAAAAAGAGAAAGCTAAAAGAAAGATCAGAAAGAGGCACAAATAAACAGACTTAAGCTTCAGGGATTGCCGTTTACCTTTTCTTCTAAATTTCTGGCAGCGGAGTTGGTTTTAATGAGGCCTATTGATAAATTAGCATTTTCTTCCTTTAGCCTCCTTGCATCAGCTTTCCATTTTCAAGTGCAGAAGCCAAGACCTCTGCATCTAGCTAGGACCTACAAAGGTTAAAGGTAACCTAAAATTCTGGTTGTGTGGTCAAGATAAAATTCGACTACATAAGTTAGATACTTATTGTGCCACTGCCTTCTTGGAGATTTTGACATTTGCTTGTCGTAGGAGCATAAGCTGTCTGTGATACTCAGCCACAGTAGCATGTCTTCTAATGCTCTCTGGAAAAAGAAAAGCAGTGAGAAATAAGTAGAAGCAAAATATGAATATTCGGGTTGTCGATACTCACATTCATACTCCTACGAGCAAAATTTACAAGCACCCGGTTGGAATTTCTTAGTTGGTCGAGCTCTTCGACCCTAGTCCGCCACACCTTCTTGAGACGGTTGTCATCGAAGATGTACTCCTTATTTGGGAGATCAGTGGGGTGTGCGATTAGGTTCTAAACTTGACCAGAAGAAGATCCTACCACAAAGGGAGGATTGAAAAACGAAGAGAAGAAGTTAGGATATTCTTCTTCTCCTCCAGCAATTTTTCACTACAACCACTCCAGTGGTCGTAGTCTTCACAGTTTTGGCTGTAGCTTTTGTTGCTGTAGTGGTCATTTCTTCGACCACCTTCTCCACTATCTGGATGGCTGCTAAAGCCATAGGAAGCTTAGGCGATGGAGAGGTCGAACTAAATTACAAGAAGTAAATCAGCGATTGAAAAGACAAAGGTACAAAACAGTATACAAACTTGCATTTTTATACCTTTGAGTCATTGCTTTTATTGTGAATCTAGAATAAACCTTCCCAGAGAGTGGTTTCTTCGACTTCTTCACATCCACGTCTAGTTGTGGGGGAGTAGATCTCTTCGACCATGTTTAGTCGAAGGTCTACAACAAGAATTGCTATGCTTTCCTTCTCTTGTCCCTCTCTATGGTCGGTACTAGCTTCGGTCATCAGGACAACCTCCTTCCCGATCATAGGTTCTACCGATGCAGCAGTTTTTTCATAAAAAACACAAAACTCTTTTAGTTTACCTTTTCAAGATGCTTGATAGAGCCTTTAGAAAGGCTAACTGAGTTAGTTTTGACATTATAATAGAAGGGTATCTTGATCCTAGGGGACGCTTGCTTCAATTCAGCTGCCCCTGTTTCACTTGTCGCGCTTATGTCCGTGACATGTTGCTAAATAGGATTGTTTGAGGTAGCCGGAGGAAGAATTTAAGGGGGGCAACATCATCTGTGCTCCCCGTTTTCTTATCGATTGTTTTAACAAGTCAACGCCTTTTGGCTAGAGGAGTTTTCACCCTTTCAACCTCTCCGACCACCATCAATTCGACCATTTAGTCGTCTTGATGGGAATCCATAGCAACGCTCTATAGAAGAGGAAGATACCACTTGGTCATGCTCTATGACTAAGAAGTCTTAAAGATGAAGTTGATTTTTTGATTACCTTTAGGCGTCCTTCCATCTCCTCAGCAGAAACGTCCACCAAGATACGAGGAGCCTTCACCTCAAGCGATGGAGCCTTCTCATAGATAGCTTTGACTCGAGAATTGATTTCCTCCAAATCAAGGTCTGTATAGATAAACATGGTAGTCGATAAGAAGTATTCAGAAAATGTAACCTAGTTACAAATACGAGTACTAATATCACTTACCGTTCTCGTAGTCCCGGGTTGAATCCAAGAGTCCCCAGTACATCCACATGGGATGTGCTCAATGTTTCAATGAACTAATGAGACTTGTAATGAAGTCCTTCACCACATACCAGCTCATAAGCCCCTTGTCCCTCAATTCCTTGATGGCTGAGATGTAGGGGACTATTCTTGTAATGTCTTTGGGGCTGAGTTTCAAAGACTATTCTTCTCTACGGCCTTCCCGATGAAGGAGAGGCTGTCTTCACTGGTCGTTTCCCAGTAGAACCACCTCTTGTTCCATCCTGGCCACGAAGAACGGGTAAACATGGGGATATAAAGCTCTGTCTTCTTATTGTGGAGCTTCAATCCGCAACTTCCAGCAATCCTCGCTTGCCGGCTCATCTCGTAATAGAATCAGAAGAGCTTGAGATCTGCTGGGATACCCGATACGCCTCACAGAGGTATACGAAGTCGCTGAGCATCATGATCAAATTGCAAACCAAGTTCACCAACTCGACCCTAAAATACTCGAGAATAGTCGTCAAGAAGGGATGAGTAGGAAGACGAAGGCCACACTCACAGTACACCTGCAAGATTGCAATCTCTCCGATTTGTCCAGATGGCCAGTGTTACCCAGTGGCTTCGATCCATCTGATGAACTGCCATGGCAGAATCTTCTCTGCGACCTCCAATGCCTTCATCTTAGCATGATCCATCTCCGATTCAGCTAGGTCGAAGAAGACTTCGTCATTCTTTCAAGAGATTGGAAGGGATTTGTGCGAGATTGGAGATTGATTGGAGGCAGAGATCTCGAACAAGTTAGAACAAATGGGGAAAGTGAAAACCAAAAGTCACCCTTAGGAACTTCTCTCAGGAACTAAATTTTGCTTCGAGAATTGAACGTTTGCTTTGGGGACTGATTCTACGGACAGCTCGAGGGGAATCGATTGCATTTTCTCTATCCGATGTCTTTCTGTCTTCACAACTCAAGCGAAATTACCAAGTCGACCAAACCAATTCTTAGTCAGTAAAGGTCAAGAAGATCTTTGCTTTTGACTGCTCTTTATCTATGATCATGCTTAGTCAAAAAAGTTATTTTCACTTGAAGTTGGGGGGCTAGATGACGAGGATAGAATAATCCTCAAATTATTACGTCATTATATTCCTTGAATATACCCTTTATCAATAAGAGGTAAATATGGTAGGATGATCATAAGCACTTCCACGACCATACAGTTGTAAGACCTTCTATGGCCATATAGTCGTAAGTCCTACTGCGACTACCTATATAGTCGTAAGTCCTTCTACAACCACATATTCTGAAGTCTTACTATGACTATCTCATGGTTGTAAATCTTTCTACAACCATGTAGTCATAAGTCTTACTGCGACTATCTCATGGATGTAAATCTTTCTACAACCATGTAGTTGTAAGTCTTACTGCGACCACTCTGTGGTCATGAGAATTTCTACGACAAGTCTATCTCCAACAGTCTTATTTATGACAACGAACTACATTGTCGATTTATCTGACAAGGTAGTTAGAACATGCATTAGTCCATTAACCACACATGATCTCTCTCTGACAACAACCGCTTCATGGTGAACTGCCTCTTATAGTAACTTCTGTCAGGTGGTTATCATCCAAAGCATCAAGGTGTCCTCCAGCGTGGGACAACTGCCGTCACTTCACCGGCTATTCAAAGGTTAACATCAAAGGGAGAGAGGAGGACAATTCAGTGAATCATTCACGCATGATAGCACTAGCCATTTGTGTAACTCTGTGTTGTAATTCTCTTTCTAGCAACTAACAATCATACTAGACGTAGGGTTGTTATTCTCTTAAGAGAAGGCCTAAACTAGGATAAAATTTCTCGTGTCTCTGCTTTGTAGCCGCATACGCCGAGTCTTCTAAGAGTTTCCCCGAATCTAAACAAATCATACGTAAAATTGATATTAAAATATCAATATTACTATTTTTACTTATTGTATTATATTCAACAATTTCATATCTATTTACTGTATTTCTTTAAATTCTGCTTTACGCTCAAATAACCCTATATGCCATCACTTGTTGCCTTTACATTAATAATGCATTTTCCCATGTAACTTGTGGAGTATATTTTATGTGCTCACCCTTGCTTAATTTTGTTGCTCAGAGGAGGATGACTTCAACTACGGTGAGGATCAGGACTAGTAGGCCCTGTTTTACTATCGTTTGTCTATGGACAGGCTGTTGGCTTTACAGCTTTATTTACTTTGTTTTCGCTGTTATTTACCTTTACTTTTGGGCAATAAGAAGTGATGATGCCAAACTTGGCTATAAGGCTCATACTCTTTATTTAATAAAGTTGTCATTATGCATGATATGTATCTCTATTACCACTGTGTGCACTAGTTTTATCTAGACTAGCTAGTGCGATTTACACAGAGGATCCAGAGGTGTTGCTTCAGGATCCGATAGGGCTAAGGCATTCTTGCTGGCTTTTATGCCTCTTTTATCATTTTTGTGCTACAAACTTTTATGCTATGTGAAATATTTAGCCAGTCAGTCCATATGTTATAAACATGGTCGCATATGACTTAATTGAGGCTGTTTATTTATATTATACTACTCTATTTTATTTATTTGTGTATAGACATGATATGAATGTTGTTGAATGTGTGTGCTAATTGCTGATCATGAGACTAGCATAATAAACACATATAGAATTAGAATTTAACAATCCTGGATCCTGACAATTAATTAATTTTGGTACATTGTAATACAAATTTTCCTCATTTTAATGATGGTATATTATGTTATTTCCTTCGCATTAAATCTTTGCTTGAGACGTAGAAATTTCACAGGAGTTTTGCACATAATTTCTATAGGAATTGGGAAAATTACCACTTTCAAAATGGGTTGGTTTTATTATGCATTTTTTTCCCAACTTCATAACCGAAACATGTACAAGATATTTTCAAACTATTAGATTAAATATTCAAGATAAAAATGACATAGTGATAATATCAAGACATGGTAATGATGACACAAGATTCCCTCTCACTTCATCTTATCTACACATAACATGGGATTTTTGTCATTTGGAAAGATTGAAGCTCGACATAGAAAAAATATTTACACATATCATGCAATCTCTAAAAGCGCTCACTACTATAGAAAACCGTATTACAGACGGTTTAGAAATGTCATCATGGACGGTTTTTGAACCGTATGAATTTATAGGTTAGTGATAATCGAAGGTTATCACAGATGGTTTTTGAACTGTCTGTGGTGTAAATATCACAGACGATTTGTAACTAAAAACCGTCTGTGATAGCAGATAATCACAGACGGTTTGTAAGTAAAAACCGTCTGTGATAGCTAATAATCGCAGACGGTTTTTAGTTAACCGGTAGATGCATATTGTTCAGAAGCAATGGTAGGGTTTCTGGATAACCGGTAGATGCATATTGTTCAGAAGCAATGGTAAGCGCTTGTAGTTTATAGCTTGTGTTTTTTACTACCGATATCTTCCTACTTATTAGAATTTTACATTATCTTTTTTCTCCTCTTCCTGTTCTATATTTACCCCGTTCTAACATCTCGAGTCGATACTTTCCTTTGCTTGTCACGCTTTTCCTTCGCTGCTCTTTCCTGGATTTTTCTTTCTTTTTTTCTTTTGATATATTAAAAAGTAGCATCCCAGGTCAAAAACATGCAAGGATGACAAGACTTATTGAAATCTGCATAGCTTTTTTGCAAACAACAAGAGGTCAATAAAAATCTCCTTAATAATGGCCAGTTTAGACAAACAGTCCCTTCAAAATGGACCATTCACCTTCAAAGTTTGGGTTTAGTTTCAACTGAGCTGATATGGGCTTTGATCGGAGCTGGACTTCAAAGTTAAAAACCGTCTGTGATTATTAGCTATCACAGACGGTTTTTACTTACAAACCGTCTGTGATTATCTGCTATCACAGACAGTTTTTAGTTACAAACCGTCTGTGATATTTACACCACAGACGATTTTTAGTTAAAACCGTCTGTGATTATCGCCTATCACAGACGGTTTTTACTTACAAACCGTCTGTGATTATCAGCTATCACAGATGGTTTTTAGTTACAAACCGTCTGTGATATTCTTTTCTACCCCTAAATCTATTCTGTTTATTGGCTAGCCTCCAGAAATGCTAGCCATGCCATCTGAAACAAGCAGATCAACATGTACATGTATACATACAATTCACATCTCAATTCATTTCACAAACATAAAACATCCAATTCACATCTCAATTCATTTCACAAACATAAAACATCCAATTCACATCGCACTTCATTTCACAAACATAAAATATCCATTTCGTAAATCAATTAATTGAAATGAAATAAAATATCCATTAACAAATACACAATTACAAAAGATCTATATTGCATTTGCACTTAGATGGTAACATTGTATTTTTTTATTGCTCTATCACTCCGGATTCGAGGTCTCGCGAAAGGAACAGATCCATAATCAACGAACTTATCAGGGTGCACAAACAATACTTGGATGGTGATGATTGTCATCCAAGTATTGCTTATGCAGCCTAACAAGTTCGTTGATTATGGATCTGTTCCTTTCGCGAGACCTCGATTCCGAAGTGATAAGAGCAATAAAAAAATCATTGTACGTTGTGGAACTCTCCATCTGAGTTTATGACTTTAGCCACCAAAAAGTACACGTACTCTCCTCGAATTTGTGAAAGGTCGGGCTGTTTCAATGCAGTTGATGGGATGGATGCAACCTATCGATAGGAATATCAATGTGCGTATATATATAACCTGATAAGTATGAAGTAATTATGGGAAGATTGACAAACCTTAGAATTGGTGATCCTCGAGGAATCGAGGAGTAGGTTCATATGGTGGCAAACGTAGAATCCACACGTGTTGCCCGGCGGCTGCTGGTGGCACTGCAAAAAATGGAATATGTTAATTCAAGAGGCATTACTACTAACTGTTGTATAGGATTAATTAATGTGTAATAGAGAATACCTTAAATTTTTGAACATGTGTCAGGCCTTTGACCCCTTGCATCGAGACACCTGCCATTGCAATGTACATCGCAAACGCCCTCGTGATTCGAAAAAGTTGACCTCAGTCATTCGGAAGGAAAGAAAGAGTACAATATAGGTATGTATAGAGAAAATGTACTTACCTATCGATTACTTGGCTAACAACTATGTAGTCCATTTTATTCTTGTTGGATCGGAAACGGCAACAAAGGGGGGTGAATGGTGCGTTTAAAAATTGTAATACCCCAAAAGCGATTCGAGAGTTAATTGATTAATTGGAGTGAGGGACCTTATAGAAAAGAATTAAAAAAATGATTTTTAGAGGGCAATTTCTGAAAATCCTGGCAACCTGGGCCTGGGCCTTGGCCCAAGAGGTGGCTGGCCAAAAAGGGGGGAGGCACCCCTCCCCCAAACCCTAGCCGCCACCCCTTCTCCCCCCTCTCCTCTCCCCTTGTGGCCGCCACCCCCTCTCTCCCCCTTGCGCCTCTCATGTCCAGCAGCTCCTCTCCCTCCCCTCTCCTCCATTGAAGCCCCTACCGGTGAAAAAGATCTCCATTCGCTGCCGGTCGAGCGGAGGAAGGAGAACAATCGCAGCGAGGCGTTTGGATCCGGAGGAAGGGAAGAGGAAGGGAGAAAGGGGAAAGGAAAAGAGAAGGAGTTCGTGGGGTGTTCGTCGTGTTCTTCAGCAATTCATCAAGGGTAGCCCCTGTTTTCCCCCAATTAGATGTATATTTTAGTTGTGGTAGCAATGTCGGTATTCTGGACTGCTAGGACAGATTTCGTTAGACGGCTGTTTTGGGGTAGTTTCGTGGGGATTCAGGTCTGGACTTCTCTAGAGAGTTGTAGAGGACGTCGTTATCTTTCCATAAAGTGGTAGAACGCGTCAATCGAACCTTTGTAGCAGAAGTTATGATTTTTCTTGTAAAGACTGTTCCGCAGATCGGGAGATTTCTGTCAGATGTTGGTAGATTGGATTGGGCTATTAGAAAATGGGAGAATCAGAGGATCTCCATATTATGAAAGTTGTAGATAATTGTCTTAGATTTCCAGGAAGGTCAAGAAATTATGATTCGAACACTCGGGCTGGAAGTTATGGCATTTTTAGTGCTCTGTCCAGAGAACCCGACGTGAAATTGATGTTTTAGAAAATTGGATAGTGCGGGTAGAAGATGGCTGAATCAGGGAGGCTCACCAACTAGGTTTAGTTAGATAATTTAATTATCTTTCCAGAAAGTCTAAGAACACCCTATTCGGACACCTGTACCAATAGATATGAATTTTTGAAATTGACTGTCCACAGAGGGGGGCGGGATGACCTGTAGGATTTGGGAATTGGAACCAAGTTAGACGAATTTACTAGTTCGTGATTATTTTTATTTGGGCAAAGGTCCGCTACTGTTATGTTAGCAAATATTATAATTATTATTCAGGTGGAGGACGAATCCCAGAGGTGGCACCTTTTGCACGTCCCCCGTTTTCTCGCGGTTAAGGCAAGTATAATGATGGTTTAAAAATTGATAGTGTGGAATGTCGATGTTTGATCTATAATATGAATATATGTGTTCATGGTTGTGGTAAGGATGTATTGGTGCTGTTTATGGGTGATTGCAATTTACAGTGTTAATGTGTATTTCTGGTGCATGGATAATGTGAATGCAAGATTTATTTTATTGAGACATTCACGCATATGCATCATGTTGATCTATTGAAGTCTTGGTCACGAGATGACTAAGCGCCGAGGTCCCCGTTATGTTGATGACATGACGGGCTAAAGGTTTCCATACTTGTGGAGTATGGGTAATTGGTCCCTGTACCAGATGGTACAGGCATGGGTGTGCATCGACGGATACACACTTTGCATTACCGGTAAAATGCAAAAGAGAAAGAGATAAAGAGATTTTTGATCATCTTGTATAGCATGGCTTATTTATATGGTTGATGGATGAATGTGTGAAGTGATGTTCATGAATGTTCTTGTTACTATCTATTATATTTGCTGAGTTGTTGGACTCACTCTTGTTGTTGTTGTTGTTGTTTTTTAGGTACCGTTATGAGGTCGGCATGCATGGGGAAAAAAGAATTAGTTTTGTTGTACTTGCACGTTCCACCCATAATGGAAATAAAGGAAGGAAAATTAAATATAAGACGCAAGGACTATTTAAGTACCATTTGATTATTACCCTTGGATTTTAATTGTAATAAGAGTTTAGAATATTTATGATGCTAATGGTCTTTCTCTAGGTATTATATTCATGAATGGTTTAGTAATCTTTAATCTATTTGCTTAGCATTGAACTTATTACTTGAGGATTGTCTATTATAATCGATACTGCTTGTGAAATATCTGATTTAGAAAGATAAACAAAGGAGGTTCTGCCGAAATTTTGTATAACGCAATTAGTTAACATTGCTTACTTCTAGTTGGGTAGCATTCCTGGTCATTGTTTGGCTGGGGTGTTACAAAAATTGTCCCCAAGAATCCACGGCACTTTCTTCTCCGATAGCTAGCGTAGCTATGAAGCGAGAAAATCAACGCTCATTGGAAAACCAAGACTGACAAAAAGTTGTAACCTGCTTGGCCGAAAAGACAGATAATATCGATAATCCTTGCCAAAACTGAGAAGAACTCAAAAACCCAAAAGCTGCTAAAAAGAATAAAACAAATAGAGACTACCTTGCTGCCAAGAGCAAAAGACACACTGAAAATAGAGCAAAGCAAATAGAGCAAAGAAGGTCTTGCTGCCAAGAAACTGAACAAACTTGCTGCGCAAAAACTCCTTGCCAAGCACTGAAAAGAACACAGAAGGTTGTTCAAATTTCAGACTGCTACCAATAAGAAAAGCACGGCAGAGATAGAAAGCAAAACTGATCCAGCCGTACTACCAAAACAGCAATATCTCCCGAAAGCAAAGGAAGTAAACAGCAAACACATATGATTGGCTACTTGCTGGCCGAAAGAAGTTAATGATACTCAGCTGAAACTGCAGAAAATAAACTGAGAAAGGTAGCAGCCGAGAGCTCAAAACAAACCAGCCAAAAGAAAGGTAGCAGATCCAAGATCAGACAGCTGACATGGCTCTTTGGACTGCAGAAATATTTTTTTTGTTTGTTTTCTTTTGCTGGAAAACCGCTTGCTACAGAGGTTAAATCCCAACCAAGAGGAATAAAAAGAAATCAAGGACTGCTGCTAGCCGAGAGATAGAACAAAAACTGAAAAATACATCTCACCAAAAGATGTCTTTGCTGCCGAGTACTAAATGCAGAACGGAAGTACTAAGTCTGTTTCCAAAGACCGAAAGCAAAAGAAAAGAGGATCAAGGCCAAAGGAGAAGTGATAGTCTATAAACTGCAGAAAGATTCACAACCATATGATCCACTGCCTGGCCGAGAACAGAACAAGAATAGCCAACTGAAATCAGGGAACAGAGGACATAGGAATGGCTAGCTGATTCTTGATGGCACCGAAAAATTTGCAGACAGCCAAAGAAGATACTACTGAAACCAAGTAGAAGCAAGATGAAAAATACAATAAGGACATGGAACAAAATATGGGCAAGGTGTTCACTTGAAATAAAGAAAGACAGAGAAGAACATCAACAGAACAGGAACCATAACAACAAAGGATAGACAACCATATCATTTCAACCAAAGAAACAGAGACATGAATGATTAAAATGGAGTTACATCCAGTTCATGCTCTCTCTTTCTCACAGAGAACACACACTCAACTACAAACAGACAAGCTACTGCTCACACACAAATGGAGAGCCAAAGCACTAAAACCATCAAGTTCTCTCATGCCTACCCCTCTCCTTTTATAGCCTCCCACTACCGGGTTTGTATGACACTTTACCCAATAGCACCAACTACTCCGCGCTTTATCCATTAACGCGAAACCGAATCCGCTTCCTTTGTGCAGCCCTGCGCTTTTACCAAAACACCCCTCCTGCACCTTCCGGGAAGCTTCCTCATTTCTTGCCGCCCAAGCCTCGCAACCACCTCGAGTCCTCACCGTCTTCGGCACATCCCGACCGCTTCGACCTCAACACCACCTGCGCCTAGTCCGGTCATCCCGTGCCTCGCCACGACTCCACCTCGATGTCCTACAGCCATCACAGACAAGAAACATATTACATAGCACCGCTCGAAATATTTGTAACCATACAATAATATCAGAAGAAATACTCAAAGTCCAAGCTGATCAAAACGAAAAATAAATGACTTAAACACGTTCGACCTAGTTCGACAAGGTCCGACCGAAACCGACTGCACCACGCAACGACATGGCTCGAACCACTCAAAACAAACTTGACTTTCCTAAAACAGATGTCAATTGCTTATCACACACATGGGGTCACCTCCACATGGTCTATCAATTCTTACTTAGGGAGTCAAGGTATATTGCTTTGTTCCATTTTGGTAGAATTACTATTAAAATCCAATGAAAGTCCTGATTGTAGGGCATAAGTACATATTCCTTATCGCGGTAAGGCACCAGTGCTGCTGCAATCTACCTCTCGACGAAGGGTGTATCATCATTGATGGTATGCATGGCGACCAAGTGTGGGTCCAAGAAACCAACCGATGATTTGGATGATCTAGCTTTAGTCACCATGTGTCTATATAGGAGTAGGAACAGATTCAAGGCCAAGCGTAAGGAACGCTTGAAATAGGACATTGTGAAGAACTTTGAGGAGACATAACTGCAAAACTTCAAGGAGAGATAGCATCATTAAGGGAACAACTACACCAAGTCATCAACCAATCGCAAGCCATCCTCGTCGTTGTGGGAGTCAATCCCCCTCAACATCAAAGTAGCTGTGCATTCGCGTCACTTTCTGAACATAGTGAGGTCACTTACCTATCGATGATATTCAGGTAATGTATATCTCTAGAATGCTACATAGATAGACCTGTTGGATGTCTTAGCTAATCATGCATCATTATGTAGGAGCCCACATCGTGCAAGATTAGAGTCAGAATTGTTAGCTGCATTCCCGTTGAGGCAAGGCGGGGGATGGTGTATCCATGCCTGCTAGGGATGCTGGTGCATAGTGCCTAGCTAGAGACTGGTTTTGTGAATGTCCAGGTGGATATGACACATGACATTCTCAGGCCATCCCATTGGAGAACCCCCAAATGACGAGATCATGACACTATGGGATACCATCCACACATTTGTACAATGGCCCAAGAGAGACATCGCCCTAGACTCTATAGTGCCACGATCTCCACATGACCATGCCTATCCAATAAAATCCTCTATGACTCCACATTAACCTTTGCTTTAAAAAGCCACTATATCGGCTCTCATGGAGACAATGCCAAAGAAATAAGAAAAGTGTTCTGAGTCATCTCCTAGGAAAACGTATCACAAGTGAGGTACTAAGGTCAAATCGAAGAAGGTTAAGGTACCTCTCAAGCCCTGGACGTACTCCATTGGAATGACGTTGGTCCCTGAGACACAATTACCTAGCCTTGGACTAAGTTGCAGGAGTTTGCATGCCTGGTACATGCAGAGGTCTAATGAGCGAAAGGCAAACTAGCATACTGGATTCACCATCAGATGCACGGAGGTGCATTTTGAGACATCCCAAAATTTTATTTCAATTTTATTGGAATTTATTTTCCCTCTTTTTATTTTAGCTTGGAGTTAGATCTATGGAAAATTATGTTTAATTCTAGTTAAACCAAGTTGATTTTATTTTTAATGAGTTTCTTGTGAAATTTAGGATTTTTGAGAATTTTATGGAATATATTTGGAGTTTTCTTCTATTTTCTAGGCTTTATTTGAATTTTTTTGGCCATTATTTAAAAGAAATGAAAATTAAAAATGCATTCCTTTCTCCTGGGCCAACACATGGTCAGCCTAGATCAACCATACCCATGCACCAACCCATTCGTGCGGCCCATTCTTCCCTTCCTTTTTCTCCTCCCCCTCCGCCCAGCCCCACCCATCAGCCTCCTCCCTCCTGCCTGGCCCCCTTCTCCTACCTCTCATCGCCGTCCCCCTTTTGTCTCTCATGTTGCCGCCTTGGCCATTGGCCGGCCACCCAACCCATCGCCTTTTCCACCTCGTTTGGCAACCGCCTCGCTCCCCTTTCCCCTCCTGCACACCCCACGCCCACCTTCCCCTCTTCTTGGCGCTTGCCCCCACTTTCCTCCCCCGCAACTGCCACCGACCCTGCCTTTTCCAGCGAGGAATCTCCCCACTATTGCGCCCTCCCCCTATAAAACCCCTACCCCCATCTCCCCCTCTCCTCACTCTACTCTCCCCATCCTCAATTTCTCTCCTCCGTGCCTCGAGCCGCCCCACATGGTCTTCCTCCTCCCTAAGCGCCAGCCACCACTCCGGCTAGCGACTGGGATCGCCTCGGGCCTCTGCACTCTACTCTGCCAATGCCAGGAGCTTTCCTGCATCGCTATCGACCCCCTCTACCTCTCAGCTAGGCCCCTCTGGCATCGAAGCTTCGACGCCACCGACAGCTGAGCCTGTAGCCGCTTTCCTCACACCGTCGGCTGCTTCCACCATCACCCATTCCTCGAGACCTAGTAAAACTAAATCCATGCACTTCCTGATCACTTGTGCCCCTAGCCAATTGACACCACCCTTAGAACTGCCGATGACCCTCGGATCTTGTGCGCCACCGCCGGCCGATAGGCCACGTCAATGCTCAAGCTAACGTGGCAGCCGACGTGGTGGGCCACGCAAGTGCCATGCTAGTGCTTGGTGCTGCGCAAGCCACCCAGTCAATACACATAATCCATGATCTGTAGACCCGATCCACAGAAATCGAGCCCACACGTCAGCCTCACGCTAGAATTCAAACTCAAGGGCTGACGTCGGCATGACATCATAAATCCCTATTTCCTTTAGAAATTTAATTTGGTCAAAAATGAAAATTCAATGCTGATGTTGTAAATATCTTTTCCTTTAGATAAATATTTCTAGAAATTCTAGTTTATCAATTTCTTTAGAATTTAAACTTTGAGGAGCCCGTTCTCCTTCATCCTAGCTCCGACTGAACCCATTCAAATTTCTAGGTTCATCCAAAATCATGTTGTATCCAAATTTGTAATCTTTTCAAATTTCTAGAGTTTATTTGAATTTGGTGGGTTATTTTCACATGTAGACTATGACAATTTAGATTAATTTGTCTACAACGATTCACACCAGTCAGCAGACCAAGGCAATTTATACATCTTGACCATGTTATCCTAGTTTGCAAATAAAATTATCTTATTTTAAATTATAGTGCATTGCTTAATTTTATTCATAGTGTTTTAAATTCTTGTTTTAGCTTAGTTAATGCCCATTTGCTATGACAACTTTGACATCGCAACTTCTTGTACCTTGTCACCCTAGGATAAAACTTTGGTTAGTACACTAGGATAGACTAGAGAATTTTGTAGCAAATACATAGACATACTTAGAAATAATTTTAGGGTTGGGATAACATTTTTCACATAAAATGATGAGCTTTTAAAATACATTATTGACCTCAGTGAGAAGGTTTATGAAATATTTTAAGATAAAATATAAAACTTAGTTTAAACATAGGCAAAAGGTTAGGTGGTGAGTGCTTGCTAGCTTATATTGTTGCTCCGTGGCTCAACGTGGATGCTAGGCATGAGGGGTATACAGGAAGTGCCTAATAAATAAGGGATCGTTCTATAAACTACTACTATAAAGTCATTTTGTACTACCACAAGGATGGTAATAGGACAATCCTAACTGACTAATTAGTGGGTCCCAACCTGAGTCTCACTACATGCTAAATGTGAGCGTGGCGTAGGCCATGGGAAGTCGCACATGACACAAGAGGGGGTCTCGATCAAGTGGATTCCTTATTGGGGTGAAACCTTAGTGGAGGCATGGCTAGGTTGATGGATTTGCTTTGCAAAGGCCTTGTTATAATTACTCCATCGCATGTCTACAGAAGCGTGTAGTGGTCGACAACACGAGTCAATCATATCTTGTGGGTAAAGTTGTAGAAACTCTGTAGAGTGTATAAATTATCCTAGATAACCGTGCCCTTGATCATGGGCATGCTGAGTTAAGTTTTCATAAAATAGTTTTGGATGGAAATGCGAAATCTTTTTAGAGAAAGATGGTCTAGGTGGGATACCCTTGGTTAGGTTAGTGTCAAGTTGGTGCCTACGATAATGGTATTAATTTGCTTAAGTTACTATCTTTACATATTTGTATTCAATGCTGCAATTTCAAATCTATTTATTGCATTTCTATAAATTCTCCTTTATGCTCAGATAACCCTATATTCCTTCACTTGTTAGCCTTGCATTATTATTGTATTTTCCATGTAATTGTGGAGTACAACTTTTACTCACACTTGCTATCTCTACTCAGAGGAGGATTACTTTAACTATGGTGAGGACCAGGACGAGTTAACCACATGTTATTGTCGTCTGCCTGTGGGCAGGCTTTTTGGGCTTCGCTGTTTTATTTACATGTTTCCGCTATTATTCCTTATTATTTTGCCAATGAGTGTTGATGATGTAAACTCTGACTATAAGGTTGTACTTTTTTTATTTAATAACGTCTTTTCCCTGTTATTACTGTGTGCACTAACTAATCCTGGACTAGTGCGATTTACACAGAGGATCCGGAGTCATTACTCTAGGGACTGATATATTTCCTCCATGACTCGGGCTACTTCATCGTGGGCTTGAATGACTTATTCCAACTATTCAACCCTAACGCCCTCGAAGCCTCACTTCTACAATACTAGACACTATAAGTGCATACAATCAAGTTCTACATTCATGTAATACTGATAAATGTCATAACTCATTGCTTATGTACAGATACATGATTCAAGAAGCCCAGCAATACTGAGAACCGGTGGGTTTCCTCGACCCACACTTGATCTCTGAGCAATGCATCAACGAAAACACATCCTGCATCGAAAATTACACAACGATAGGATTGCTTGCTTAGAGCAATAAGAACTACATTCTAGGACCCTACAATTGGGGGTAAGTACTTCACTAATTGCTATACAAGCTTCATTTGTACTTTATACGCAACATAAACTTAGGTTTAACAACTATGGCAACATACATGGGTAGGTGGCATTGGATTCTGATTGTGATTGTTCTAAATTAGAGCAAAGTAATATAGCATGATTCCCTACTTGAGAAAGAGTACGACTTCACCTATGTACAACAAACAATTGACAGATAACTCATTTCCTCCATACATAACTCTATTGTAGGATACCCTTCGTTTTGCAATGGCCAAGGATATTTTTTTTAGAATTGCGTAGGTCATTCAGCACTTACGTTGTTAAGAGAGGGAGACAAAAAAAATCCAGCACAACACTACGACACAGGATGCGATTTCTAGTACCTGCTATAATACAACAATCCTATATCACACTTCATAACAATGCCTCTAGAACTGACTATATCTTTGTATATAATTCTATTTTTGCAGTGCCACCAACAGCTACATGGCAACATATGTGCATTCTACGTTTGATGCCATATGCAGGAAATTATGGGTGCTAAGATGAATGATCCAGAGATTTATCAATCTAGCAATAATTATTTTGTGATTATCAATTTATATATATATATGTGTGTGTATATATATATATATATATATATATATATCTATGTGTGTGCTTATGACTTTACTCCTCTCCTATTGACAAGACATGAGAATCGACTCAAGTACATTCGATTTTAACGAACTCTCCGAAGTTCAAGGATAGCTCTCCACCTTCTTAATAACGGAAGTCATTCACTGTAAGAGAACCCTGACAACAATTAATAGATGTTCAAACATTTGATTCAATTGTGTCAGACTCGGATTTTTCAATCCAGAATCTTGTGTGATTTACTGCACTATTCACTGGATCAGTAGATAGTGCTCACAGGTACATTGCTTCATCAATTCATATATCGCATGAAAAATACCAAACCATAATATTACATATCAGAGTTTAAATACACCATATCGAGTGACAGTTTATAAAAGGGCCGATTAGGCCAAATACTTATAGTATAAGAGATAGCAACGGAAAGTATAAACAAAACTAGGACCGACATCCACAGGCAAACGACTGAGGGGTAAACGTGTAAAACATGTATTATCTAGATCTAGATAATATATGTGCACACAATCTCCATCAAGTCTACTTGTCTAGGACTTGAACTCGCGAAAGTTGTCCTAATTCCCTTCGTTAGCTCCTCCATTCGTGGCAGGAGCATCCTCGTAAAAGTAGTGGTCTTGGTTTCTTGTTTCTAGTTTTGATAATGCGAGGGTGAGCACAAATCCACCATGCTCCATGAGCCAATACACAGTATGCAAGTAAATAACATGCAATGCTTATCAAGGAAAGGCTCGGGTTGTTTTGCTTGCTAGGAATTGCTTTTAAAATACTACACATAGAAATTTTTTGAGACCTAGCAGTTTGTACTAAAACATGATATTTGGGTAAAAAGAATGCAATAATAATAATAGTAGCACAGATTCTATCCACCGTTACATGGTTCTCACACCATATGCTAACCTTTTAGTATTATAACCACTTATCTTATCACTAAGGTGATGCTCAGGGCAACACAGATCAAGACATTTCACTGCCCGCCACTTTTCCAATTCCACTCACAAAGTTTTTGAAATAGAACTATATCTGGTTAAGTTCCCATGTCCGCCCTTGATCGTGGGCACGGCTATTCGAATAGTTTTTGACTCTGCAGAGTTTGTACACTTTACCCACAAGACATAATATGCCCGTTGCTCCATATGATTCCTTGGTCATGCGGTTGATGTCAGACCCGGATTTTTCAATCCAGAATCTACTGTGTTAACTGCACTATTCCCTGGATCAGTAGATAGTGCACACAGGTACATCGCTGAATCACATCATACATCACATGAACATTGATAATATTGCAGAATTTAAAATACACCACGTCGGGTAAGAGTTTTACAATAAGGGCCGCTTAGGCCAAATGTTCACCATTACAAATTTGTAGCGGAAATTTAAACAAAAGTGAAACCAACGCCACAGGCAAGAGACTGGGGGTAATTATGTACCACATATATTATCTGGGCTTAGATAATATATGTGCACATAATCTCCTTCAATGTCTTCTTGTCTATGACCCAAAATACGCATGTAGCGCCCTAATTATCGCCATTGCTTCCTCCAACATTGGTAGGGGCCTCCTCATGGTCGTAGTGTCCTTGGGTTCCTGTCTCTGTTTTGGGTAGGTGAGTGTGAGCACAAATCCACCGTGCTCAGCGAGCCAACACACAGAATGCAATACTTAACATGCACATCTTATCAAAGAATGGCTCAGGTTTATTTTATTTGCAAGGAGTGTTTTTGAATACAATTACTTAAAAATCCCTAAGACCTAGCATTTTAAATTTTACAACTTTACATTGTGAAGTAAACCAGAATAGTAGTGTTACAGATTCCATCCACCAATTACATGGCATCTACACCATATATCATTTTCTTTCAGCGTTATAGCCGCTTATTTTACCTCTGGGATGACACCCAGGACAATCCAAACTAGGGCAGTCCTTCGCCCTTCATGTTTTAATACCCAACCTCCAAGTTATTTTAAAATAGAACTATATTCAGTTAAGTTCCCATGTTTACCCTTGATCGTGGGCTCGGCTATTCGAATAGTTTTAACTCTGCAGAGTGGGTACACTTTCACCACAAGAGATAATCAACTCGTTGCTCCATATGATTCCTTAGACATATGGTTGAGCAGACCATCACAGTGACCTTTCAAAGTATCTAGTCCCTTTCCACATCTCACCTTATGGGCTGCTCCCACTTGCGGTGGGTCCCATCTGTGCACGGGATATTCCCCATGGTTACTAGCGTTATTCAGGCTCCACTCCCCTCAGCGCTAGTACAACTGGGAAACTTCACCCTCCACTCGGTGTCCCTTTAGGCCTTCCATTGCCCTTGCATAACCACTCCTATCCTCTACCTGGTGAGATGAGTCTGGGGTTTTGATATATCTACTTAGCCCTGTTGTACTTATAGACTTGTGGTTGTATGGTTTTACACGGCATAGCATTACAAGATTCGGTCCTTAGGACTACCTGAATAGTTCTACCACATTTCATATTTTGTGCATCCACTGCACCACATTCCAGCCCCCCAAACCATCCACCCAGGTACTTAAGAAATTTTGGGGTTTTTCGGAGGCATAAAATATAATGTCAACTTTCTACAGCCATTCCATCCATGACTATCCCAAACAGTTCATACTTTGCAAGTGTTGTTTTTGGGGCAGCTATGTACCCCTGTTTTATCTAACAATACTAAGCAGCGCAGTGTTTATATGGACTTACTTGTAAAAGCTACAGTAATATAATTTTGCTAAGGCGACAAAGTTCACATGTCCAAAATTTCAACGGAGCATTATTAACAATCATCATAGTAGGTGTATAACTAACATTCATGAAGATGAACATACTTTACCACATAAAATAGCAGCATGCATGGTAATAATTTAAAGGAAATTAAATTTGCATAAACATAGGTTCAACATGATCAAAGTATTAACTCGCCTTGGTCACAGTGGTCTGGATCTTGATTATCTTGTGCTTCATGGGTTGCTGCCTCGATCTCTTCCTCTTGAGCCTCGTATGCTATTTTAGCGTGCGCGAAAATTTGGATAAAAAGAAAAACAACAAATCAAACCAAATAACACCAAAAATTCAAATGAACTCTAAAAATCATGATTTTAGTTCCATTGGATAGATCTTGAATTTAGATGAATTTAGAAATTTGTCTCACTCAATTTGGAGTTAAAATGAATAAGTTATGCCCATTTAAAAATATCAGTTTCAATTAAATCCATAAATTACCAGATTTCTGACAGGTGGGGCCCACTACATATTTTACATTTTATTATTTTCTTTTATCTTTTACTCTCGATGTCTCTGATCAGTAGGGCCCACATGCCAGTGAGCCTATTGTGCTCGGTCACTGACAAGTGGGACCCCTCTGTCAGTGACCACTGGTGCTATTGGCCACTGACAGGTGGGACCCCGGGGGCTCTGGACCCACATGCCAGCGGGTAGCAATGACAGGTGGGGCCCAGATGTCAGCCGGCCCACAGACCGACAACGGCTGACGAGTGGGGCCCAGCTGTCAGCGCGGAAAAGTAAAAGAAAGGCTCAACCTTAGCATGCGGAGCCGGGGGCTCGAACGCGCGCCGAGGGAACCGGGGGAGAAAGAGATAGCGCTAATAACCGTCTAAGCTCTCAGGTGTTTCTTACCCTATAAGGGTAAATATACCTCTTAAGATGGGTCTGGGGAGGGGCCAAGCAGAGGTAGACGGAGGGATTCGGGTATGTCCAAAAACGCGTCCCCGGCGTGAAGGGGATTCCGACGGTGGGGTCGATGGGGGCCGAGGGACACCGAAGTTATGCCGACGGCGTGCGGTGTCGGCGGCTCGGGAGGAGCTCCGATGACAGAGAGCCACGGGTGGTGAGGTGCTCCGGCGAGGGCGGGGTCGTCTTTGCGGTGAGCCGGAGGTGGTGTGGTGGCAGGGAATTGAGCCCTAATGGCTTGGACCGGCAGATCGGAGTTCGCCAGAGTTGGGGAAGATGTTCGGCTCGCCGGCGATTTAATGGGTTTAGACTCAATTGGCTTCGGGGAAAAGGGTGATGGGAGTGTGGCGATGCGAATGAGGTAGTTTCCGAGGTGGACGGAGTACGGAGAGCTATGAGCTTCTCTCAATATCAGGTTCTTAAGATCCTTTTGATGTGGCACCACGATACGTGTCCCGTACCTCAGAGTACCTTCATGATCAACTTTCATCTTAGGAGCCTTCCCTGCTTCCACCAATCTTTTTAATCTCAGAATGGTTGGATCCTCTTGCTGCGCAGCTATAATCCGCTCTTCTATACTTGATTGGATTTCCATGGTGGCCAGAGTGCCTTTCTCTACTATTTCCAAGTTCAAAGCTTTTAACTCCTTGTAGAGTTCAGGTTGATGTTCTTGCACCATAAGGTTATTGCAATAAGCCTTACGGCTTAATGCATCTGCTACCACATTGGCTTTCCCAGGGTGGTAGTGTACACTCAGATCATAATCCTTAATCAGTTCTAGCCATCTTCTCTGCCTCAGATTAAGGTGAGACTGCGTAAAGAAGTACTTGAGGCTCTTGTGATCTGTGTATATATCACAATGGTTACCAATCAAATAATGTTGCCAAATCTTGAATGCATGTACCACTGATGCTAATTCCATATCATGGGTGGGGTAGTTAGCTTCATGGGGGCGAAGCTGTCTGGATGCATATGCCACAACCCTGCCTCCTTGCATTAGTACGCATCCAAGCCCTTGATGTGAGGCATCACAATATACGTCAAAATCTTTGCGTACATCAGGTAGGACTAGCACAGGGGTGGTGGTCAATCTTTTCTTTAGCTCTTGAAAGCTTTCTTCACAGGCCTTGGTCCACTCAAATTTTTGCTCTTTCTTAAGTAGCTGAGTCAGTGGCCTGGCAATTCGGGAGAATCCTTCTATAAATCTTCTGTAGTATCCTACCAATCCAAGGAAACTCCTTACTTCTGTGACGGATGTAGGCTGTTTCCATTCAGTTACTGCTGCTATCTTGGTAGGGTCAACTGACACTCCTTCAGCTGACACTATATGTCCCAAGAAACTGATATCATTCAGCCAAAATTCACACTTGTTATATTTGGCATATAGCTTATGCTCATTTAGCTTTTCCAACACTAGGCGTAGATGTTCAGCATGCTCTTCTGCATCCTTGGAATATATAAGGATGTCGTCAATGAATACCACGACAAACCTAGCCAAATATTTCATGAATATCTTATTCATCAGGTTCATAAAATAGGCTGGGGCATTGGTTAATCCAAAAGACATGACTGTAAACTCATACAACCCATATCTAGTGGTAAAAGCTGTTTTGGGTATATCCTCAGCTCTTGTCTTCAACTGATGATAACCCGACCTCAGATCTATTTTAGAGAATTTGGTGGCTCCTCCAAGTTGGTCAAACAAATCATCAATCCTAGGAAGAGGATACTTGTTTTTGATAGTCATTTCATTCAAAGCCCGATAGTCCATGCCATCTTTCTTCTTCACGAACAATACTGGAGATCCCCAAGGTGATGAGCTAGGTCTGATGAATCCTTTCTCTTGCATTTCTTGGAGTTGTTTCTTCAATTCCTCCAACTCTTCCACAGTCATCCTATAGGGTCTTTTGGAGACTGGAGCAGTTCCCGGTTTTAGGTTAATCACAAACTCCATATCCCTATCTGGGGGCATGCCAGGCAGTTCATCAGGAAACACTTCGGGGTAATCTTGTACCACTATCATTCCTTCTAGGGGTACATCTTCACAATAATATATAGCACGGCCCCATCGGTACGGCCGGTCCACTTTAACTTCTACAGTTAATCCGGGACACTTGACTAGCTTTACCATTCTGGTGGCACATTCTATAACCCCTTGATGCCTAGCTAACCAATCCATTCCTAATATGATGTCAAATGTCTGGGAGCTTAGTATTATTAGATCTGCTAGGAAGCCACACTTTTCCATGGTAATGGTCACCTCGGGGCATACTAGGGTAGCAGTAATTGGACCAGCTGGTGAACTAAGCACCAATGCTTTCTTTAAAGAATAGGTAGGTAGCCCCAATTTATCAGCATACCCCTTGGATATAAATGAATGTGAAGCTCCTGAATCAAATAATACTTGTGCTGGTATGGATTTGACAGAAAACATACCCATAAGAACACCAACAACCTCCTGGGCTTCTTCAGCTGTGATGTGATTAACTCGGCCGCGGTTTGGTGCTGAAGTATTCTTACTGGCTTGTGAGGACTACTGTCCCCTGTTGGGCACTGAAGCTTGACTGTGCACGGAGGTGTTCTGCTTCTGTGGGCACTTGTTGGCAAAATGCCCCTTCTCACCGCAGTTGAATCATTTGTAGCCTGCAGTATAATTAGTCCCTGAAGACTGCCCACCTTGCAGGGAACTGCCCCCTGGTCGGGATGATAGTGCTAAATTCTTGGGTTGATTGGGCCTTAAGAAAGATGAATTGTTGAAAAGTTTATGAATGAATCTCCCTTGGGGCCACTGGACTGGTAGCTTCCGCTTGCGGCTGGCTTCTAAGTTCTTCTTTTCATTTTCCAGGATTAGAGCTTTGTTTACCAGCTGATGGAAACTAGCGAAGTCTTGGATTATCAATTGCACCCTTAATTCTTCACTCATTCCTGCAAAGAATCTATCAGTCTTTTCTTCTTCATCCTCTACATCCCTTGGGGCATAGCGGGCCAGTTGTGTAAACTTGGTAAGATACGCCTCCGTAACCTGCGTCATATCAACCAATTCGACGTACTCCTTGTAGCAGTTGCTGGCAGATTGAACAGTATTGGGTTGAAAAGTGGACAGGGTCTTCTCGATCTTCTGTTCATCTGTGATCTGCTTGCCACAGAGTTGAAGATTGATACAAATCCTGTGCAAGACAGAATTGTACTCCCCGACCGTCTTAAAGTTGGCAAACCTCAGTCTGATCTATTCCTGCTCTGCTTGAGGAAGAATGGTGTACTTTATCCTCTCAAACCGCTTCGTGAGTGCCATGTACTCATTCTTGAGAGTGAGGCAAAGCTGATACATGAGAAAATGAAGGCCTGAGCATTCTCTTCAGGAGTGGGTTGGCGTCATGTGGTGTGCCAATTCCAATAGCCACGCGGAGCTTCTTGGCTCCAACACAATCTCGACATCGGATGCCCATGTCAGATAGTTTTGGTCATACTAGGCCAGCTCCTTGAACTACTGGTTCGTGATGCCAGTCATCTATATGTGTATATAAGTTTACTACTGGTAAACATGCACGGAATAATTTACTATGGGTAAATAAATGGTACAATAGGTTCTCGTAATGTTTCATTATTTCCTGTGCATTGTCTATAATTTTACTGCTAATTTCAGTGATTAACAGCAATTTAAACAATTACAATTAACCAAAACAGTAAATAAATAAAAAAATACAGAGAATAATAGTGGCATAGATAAATAAGCTTCAAATTCTAAAAATAATTCAAAATTTGGATTCACGAGGCCCTTTTATGCTAGGATATAAATTTTCAGTGAATTTTGCAATTTTTAGGGTTTCTACGCAAATTTTCAATTTAGAGAGATTCGCGCAATTTCCTGATTTACCGAGGGGTTTTCTGCAAAATTCTGGACCCACTCGTAAATTTAAGGGCTTATTCGCAATTTTCGGAACTACGAGGCCTTTTCTGCAAAATTTGGGACTTATATGCAAGGTTTAAGGGCCTTCTGTTAATTTACAACAAACTGGGGGTGTTTTCTGCAAAACCGCCGGTGCCCCCGTTCGGCTCGGTCCTTGGCCCATTTAACATGCCCCCGCCAGCCCATTTGGCCCATTTTATCCCGCGTCCATGGCCCATTTGGCTGCCCGGCTGGTTAAGATTGGGAGGGGGTAGGGGTTTCCCTACCCTATCCGTTCGGTGGCAGCGGCGGCTTGAGGAGGCCGGCACGGGTGTGCGGCGGCTGCAGGCCATTCCGTTGGTTTCGGGCGAGCGGCGGCTACACACCAGTGCAGCGGCGTGCGAGGAGTAGGCGGAGCGACGGCTCAGCCAAAGCGGCCCGGATCCTGTGGCCGGCGAAGCGGGAGGCACGGCGCGGAGGTGGCCATGCGCGGGACGGTGGTGCCGGCGCTGGTCTTCAAGCACGAGCGACGGCTGGGTCCGCTTTTCTTCGGGTGCGGGCCGCGGCATCTCTTCGGGTGCGCGCGTGGCCGTGCGGCGGCTATGCCTCTTGCGGGAGGCGGCGGCGGTGTCGCGACTGGCGGCCGGCGGCGCGCGACGGGGACCCCAGCGGCGGCAACGATCGGGTGTGAGCCATAGCGGCGGCGACGTGCAGCGCGATTTCCCGGCGGCCGCGCGCGCTTCACGGGTGGCGGCACGGGCTCGTGTGCGTCTCTGAGTGTTTGGAGGCGGCCTAAGCTAGTACGGCGGCAGTGGTCGAGGCCGGTGCGGCGGCCATGGCTTGGGCGACTCCTCAACTTCGTGTCGGGAGGTGGCGGGTCATCGCGCATGGGTGGGCGGCGGCGGCGGCTTCGACGCGCGGCGGTGGCGGGTGGCGAGCGGCGATGACCCATATGGGCGGTGGCGGCGGCGATGGCGGCCGACAACACCTGCGGCCCGTGCGGCGGTCGCGTGGTCGAGCCAACCAGCGGTCGGCTCAGTCTTTGGTGGCTCCAAGCGGCGATGCCATTCTGGCGACCGATGGTGGCGGCGCATATGCGAGCGGCGTGGCGCGCTTAATCTTCCCATATTTTTCGTGCAGTGGCCATGTAAAGCCTCCATGAAAATCATGCAAAGTATTCTTTGTTCGTTTTTTTTCGTGCAGCAGCCAAGCAAAACCGAACAACAACAAAAGAATAGATGCATAAAATTTTTCCTAATCTATGATGCAATCAACATCTACCCCTTTTCACAATCTACTGATCGACATTGTGCCGGCGACTTCAGGTCTGCTCACGGTAGATTAGGGCGGATTTGCATCTTTTCTAATCTACAGTGCAATCAACATCTACCCTTTGATGCAATTTACCGATTGACATTGTGTTGGCGACTTCATGTCTACTCGCGGTAGATTAGGGCGGATTTGCACCGTAGAGATCCAATCTAGAACGCGAAATAAAATACAGATTCAAAGCGATCTAGAAAATTCAATCTGTGCTTCGATAATTACCTTCGTTCACCGAAGCGAGGTCGTGCTGATAACGTGTTGAGGAATCGTCGCTGGCGACCAGTCCGAGCGATTCCTCTGTTTAGAACAAGAACGAATCAATCACATAATCACAGAAGAATAGATTGAACACAGAGAGGTAGAGAGAACTCCTGATCTTTCTTTATTGCTTTCAATTGCATCAAATGTACATAATTCACAAGTATGACTCCCTATTTATAGTCTACGGTGGGGTGCCCAAATATATCAGGACTCTGGCCTGGCCAGAGTTTCCTAACAACTAAAACCTGCATCTACTCTGTTCTCTGTATTCACTATCTGATGCGTAGGCGACAAGTAGAATTATTTGTCGAGCCGTTTGCTTACCGCCGGCGCCAAGGACCAGATCAACTCGAAAGACGTTGGATGGTGCGTATGCTGGCTAACTTGTGGGCCCAATGTTACTGCTTTAACTGAGATGTATAGTCACGTACATGCATATGTAGCTCAGGGCAGCTTTAGCAAATTCAATCAAGAACTCTTGAACTTCCCAGAATGGGATGCTACATGACTCAAGCTAAAAGAAAAGATATAAGCTTCTCTTCTCACGTTTTGTATGTACAGATATAAGCCAAGCTAAATGTGGAACTTGTACATAACTTGAAACACTACAACATAATTTGATATCCCTCAGTATAAGCTGCAAGCTTCCTTCGAGGAATGACAACTCAGGAATTCAAAATGACAAGAGAAAAAACAATGATGTGATACATGTTTTATTATTAGCAACCAGCCAACTATAATCAGTAAGATTTGCCTCAAGCACACACCTGGTAATAATCCTCTATCATCTGTCTTGATCTCTATAATTACCCCAGAAGTGCTCTTAATTTTGTGAGCAGCCACTACAGGCTTCAAAGGTCAAACAACAAAGCAGAACACTCTTGTCAAGAAAACAACACCAAAGATATAACCAGCTCCAGCCTTATAACCAGAGGGTAAACTTGCAGCTTGCTCCAGTGTCTCAAAGATTGAATACTGCTAGTTCAGATGCTGGTAAGACAGAATCACTCCAGTGGTGTGATGACCTAGTCTCCCAAAACTGATCAAAGAATGAGCTCACTGTACAATTCCTATAGGCGTAGCTGTGAGCAAGAAGTCCTATGAAGGAACATCTCCTACGCGTATTCTTACAGGTAAGGGTCTAGCAATCAGACCATCCATTACCCAGCCACCATTTGAACCATCATGTTTGACATGGCTAAACTCCCTCTGCATATAATCCAGTGATACTTCAAGCCTTCCACCTGGTCTATGTGACGCCCCACACATTATTATCCTCTCAGGGCCGGATAACCGCATGGGACAAACGGGTTACTATTTGCCTGATCAGTAGAACACTGCTTCGGCAAATGGTAAACCTTTACCAGAGTAGCGCATCGGAACAATAACATAGATACTGTAGATTTTATTACAGCACAGGCCACATGGCCTACAGTCTGGCTTACAAAAGTACTACTTATAGCAAAAGTAAGACTAATACCCCAGGGCTCCTCCGCCAACTCCACTGGGCCTTCTAGTCGTCCCAGCTGAAGTATACGGGGTCCACCTCGCCTGGATCTTCGTAATCTCCCTCCTCTCCGGTCGATTCAGCGCCACCTGCTTCCCCTTCATCCTGCTCGTATACTTCCTCGAGCGGATTAGGGTCTAACAAAGGAGATTAATAGCAAGGGTGAGTACCACGGTACTCAGCAAGCATAATAGCAATAAATGCACTGATATGTTCTCATGTCCTTAAGTCCATATTCTAAACTCCTTTATTCTGAAATTAATTATATGAAAATATCCGGTCTTGCATTTTTAATTCTCAAATAATTTCTATTTTTCACCCGATGAAGGTACGATCCTAGTGATCACCGTAGTCCACATTCGAGTGAAGCGGCATGAATTCATGATTTCTTGAGCATCGCGCGAGAGCTTGTACCACTGTACCTAAAGCTGCTCGAACCTTCTTAACTAGGTTCTTCCACACGCCTTTGGTATGGAATCGGTTGAGTACGAACTTTTCTCCGCTACGTTAATTTATCCACCACCCACTACTATCCATCGGTGTACCAAGTCGCTCACTTGGGCTCCACCGACTTCAATAGTGTTTGGTTGGACGGCTCCGGCCCAACACTCCACTTAACGCATATAGCGTCTGGGACTTACTCATTTCCAGGCTCCCTGGTTCTGAGCTTCATCCATTTCTTACTCACACCTAAGTACTTACCCAATGTGGTGGATTGGATTAACGTAATAGGATACTATTTTCCGCCCGTCCAAAACGGAAAATTGGTTGGCACGGTAAATACGGTCCCTATCCGAGTGAAAACGGGGTAAGTCCTTACATCATAGCCCTATGTAAAGAGGTCCGCCTAGCCTCTCTCATCCTTTCCCTGAACCTCTTTACCCACCAAATACATCTCTGCTTGTGGGCCTGCTGCTCTTCTCAGCAGTACCACAACTGTTCGTCTCATTTCTTACTTTCTCTTTCTTTTTCTCCTCTTTTCTTTTCTCATTTTACTCATAAAAATATCATAGCATCTTCATTCTCTGGTTTCTTTTTAAAACAATGGTTTTCATGCATTTAACTAGGATTATTAATATTCTTGAAATACACATATTTTGAACATAGCTACGTGCATGATCGAAGAATGAGCTTGCTCGATCTGAGGGTAATTCAGAATCGCTAGAAATCAACTTTGTTCTCCCGCTTGGTGATTGCTCGAGTTCTGCAGAGTTAACGCTAACTTAAAATAAATGTTTATAGCTACTAATTTTAGAAAGGGATTAAATAGAAAAATAATTCCCTTCCCATTTGTACAATTATTTCTAATTCGCGCTTCTCTAAGCATATTTGAGAGGTTTTAGTCAGGTTTATTTTTAATTAATTACAGGAATGCTATAAAGGAATACTAGAGTTATTTGCTAAAATCTAATCTCTCGGTATTTTCTTGAATCTTGCGGTCCTATACTCGAGCGCGAGACCTCACGCCGGGCCACCGTGGCTCCTCGCCTCCTCTTCACTGCTTCTCACCGACGCCTCCCTCTCTCTCTCTCTCTCTCCACCGATGCATCCTCTCCTCATTTCTGCGTCGCCTCGCCTCTTCATTCTCTCTGGGTGCCTCTCTGCCCCTTCCTCTCCTTTTATTCACCGCCTCTCACGCCTCCTCGCCTCCTCGTCGCTACTCCCCATCGCCTCCTCTTCACTGCGCCTCCCGGCGCCTTCTCCTCTTGCTCGGCTCCCTTCTTCACGCGCCTCCCGGCGCCTCGCGCCTCTCCTCCTCTCTACATGCGCGCCTCTCACTCCCATGCCGCTTCCTCGCGCCTCCTCGCGCCGCCTCTTCTCGCGCGCGGCTCACTGCTCCTCCTCTCGGCTTCCTCTACTATATTCTTCTCCCCTCTCTCTCTCTACCCGGTTCCTCTCTCTCTACCCGGCCATGGTGCTCCTTCTCCGGTTCGGATCCGGCGGATCCGGCCTAGATCGACTCTCCCATGGTGGAGGTGCGTCTACTCGGTGCTCTGTGGCTAGATCGGGCCGGGACTCGCGGGTTTAGGCGGGCCTTGCGGTGGCAGGGCTCCATGGCACTTGGCGCGTCGGCTCCGAGTGGGGTCGGATGACGGCACCACGCCTTGAGATGATCACGGTGCTAGCTTTCTTCGTTCTAAATATTTGCGGGCACTTTATTTACTAGTTTATTCTCCTACTACTTGTTCTATGCCATTGCAATCGGCGGCCGACCTTAAGGTTTTGGGTAGTGGTGCTTGGATGTTGGGGATTGCTATCTCTTTGGCTACCTTCACTCTAGGGCATGCTCGGGCTTTGAGGTGGTCGGTTGTTATGGTGGCAATGGTGACTAGAGGCTTCTTTTCCCATGTGGTTGGTTGGTGGCTACCCAAAGAAGAAAGAAATGGCAACAAGGGAAGGGGAACCTACTTGTTGGGTGTTTGGTGTGAAGGAAAGTTGATGGGGACCGCAGGGGTGGTTCCACGTTGTCATTGTCGGGAAGAAGATGTGGTTTTCCTCTTTTTGCCGATGTGGAAGTCCTTGCCTCGTTGTGGTCCCCGTTGACTTGCCCCTTGCATCTCTTGTCTTTGCTGGCTCGGCTTGTCCTTGCCGTAGTGCTCCTCCGTCTTCGGCCGCTCACCGTTCACCACCGTGAGCTCTAATCCCACCTTCGGCCTCCGCGAAAGGTGCTATGCTATGGTTTGGATTGAGGAATGAGCTTTGGGGATGGTTCTGGTGTGGAATGTCTGCTATTTGGTTGTGCTTATCCTTGCGATGGCTTGTGGCAAATGCAGAGCATGGGGTCAGCTCTCACTGTGGGACAGTGTGTGTGTTGGCTGTGTTTATCTTGTATGAGGTTTGTGAGAATGCAGTATGGAGACGGTTTTGAGTCTCGGGAGATATTTTCGGCCTCTCCTGCTTGTGTTTGTGTTATCGGCCGCATGGTGGCTGCTTTGCCCTTATCCTCTTCGGTCTCTGTGCTGAGGGTGCTTCACCTTAAGGATGTCTTTGAGCTTTGTTGTTCGAGATGGGCTGTCTGGAAAACATATGTGGGCTTATGGGCTGAAAATGCAACGATCAGTATTTGTGGGCTTTTTTGTGGGTTGAATGCTTATATCTGTGAATGAGATTGGGTGAAATGAATGCATCTCACTTGTGGGCTAAGAATTATATCTTTGGGCTTTGGCTGAAATGAATGAATAAAATGAGGGCTTTGGGTGAGGTTAGTGTTGTGGGCCTTTTCTTAAAATTTGCCGAATGATGATGCCCACAGAGGCGAGAGGTGCCGGCCGGCTTGGAGCGGTGCAGGGAGTCTCTAAGACGTTCTCGAATTGGCCCTAGCGGCCCAAGGGCACCGACGGCAAATTCTTTACTTTTCTTTATTCTCCTTGGATTGTTAACTATCTAATTCTCTAATTACACAAGAAAATAGGTTTGGTTTGATACTAACGGTAATTCTACTTGCAGCGAAGAACAAAGAAACGCACATTCGCTCCTACGCCAAGACCTCGACGTAGGAGTTTTTATTTCTAATTTTGTAAAATAACTTGTAATGAAAATAATGAAATTTTGCCATTGTAAATGCAATGCCACAATGCAATTCAGTTTGTAATCTTAATTGTAACAATGGTTGATGAAATGCAATAATTAATTTAATTACCCGCTAATTACTTATTTAGCTAGGGTATTAGATTTAGGTTCTTTCACCTTCCCTTTAGGCGATTTCGTCAGCGAAATCGGAGTGCGTTCTTGAATAGGTTGGGGCTAGGTCTCACGCAATTCTTCTTCTTTTTCCCATGTAGCTTCACGGACGAATGATTCTTCCATAAGACTTTCTGAAACAATAGTTCGATTAAGTAGCGACGATCTTCTATTTCCAAAATCTTCACGAGTGTGCTCTTCATAAGTCCAATCCGCTTGGAGGGGTATGTTTAGATCGGTCAAATGTTGAGAAGGTTCACGCAGACACTTCAGAAGTTGGGAGACATGGAAGACATTATGTACCCTGGACAACTGGGTAGGAAGTTCTAATTGATAGGGTAGAGTTCCCTTTTGCTGTATAATCCGAAAAGGCTCTATGTATCGGGGAATTACTTTTCCATCTACTCCAAATTGGTGAACTCCTCGCAGAGGTGAGATCTTCGGATAAACGTAATCTCCAACTTAAACATGTAAATCTCGTCTACGTTGATCTGCATAGCTCTTTTGTCTGCTTTGAGCTATTTTGAGTCTCTCCCTGATGACCTTAATCTTTTCTATCATATTCCCTTACCAATTCTGGTCCCATTAATGGCTTTTCTCCTATTTCATACTATCATACGAGGATCCACACTTCCGTCCATACAATGCCTCCTATAGTGCCATCTGGATACTTGATGATAGCTATTATTATATACAAATTCGCTAGTGGTAAATATTTATCTCAAAATCCTTCCAAAATTCAAAACACACGCTCTCAACATATCTTCAAGAATTTGATTCACTCTTTCTGGGGATGATAGGCCATGCTAAAATTAAGCTGGGTGCCTAATGTTTTGTTTAAGCTTTGAAATCCGAGCGAGAAGCGATCCTCGGTCTAAAGTGATAGTCTTAGGTATCCCATGCTGAGAAACAATTTGTTCTACAACTAATTCTGCTAATCTATCCACCGAATACTTTTGATTAATGGCAATAAAATGAGCCAATTTTGTCAGACGGTCTACTACAATCCAAATAGCATCTTTCTTCTTAAGGGTGGCAGGTAGACCAGCAATAAAATCTATACCTATATCCTCTCACTTCCATTCCGGAATTTCTAATGGCTTTAGTTGTCCTGCTGGTTTTTGGTGTTCTGCTTTAATCTTCTAGTAAGAATCACACGGGCTAACATATAAGGTTATTTCTCTTTTGAGTTAGCCCACGTAAATTTTCTTCTAAATCTCGGTACATTTTGGTTCCTCCGGAATGAATGGTATAGGAGTATCATGAGCCTCCCGAAAGATGGTTTCTTTAATAGCATCATCTTTTGGTACGCAAATCTGGTTTCGCCTCCACAAGGTCTCTTGGTCATCTAAGTGGAACTCTAATGGTTATCCTTCTTTGATTCTTCAGATCTCTTCCCGGATAAATGAATCCAACTTTTGCTTTTCTCTAATTGGATCTAATAGAGTCGGATGAAATGTCATAATCTTTAATCAATTCAAGCCATCTCCTTTGCCTCATATTCAATTCCTACAGGTGAAGATGTACTTAAGACTTTGGTGATCACTAAACAAGGTACATTTAGATCCATATAGGTAATTTCTCCATATCTTCAATGCAAAAACTACCACTCCTTGTTCTAAATCATGGTTAGGGTAGTTTAACTCATGGGGTCTCAATTGTCTAGATGCATATGCAATAACTCTTTCATTTTGCATCATCACACTTCCTAGCCCATGTTTGAATGCATCACAATATATCACATAATCTACTCCATCTTCTGGCAATGCTAAGATAGGTGCTATAGTTAACCTTTGTTTTAAAGTCTGGAAACTCCGTTCACAATTTTCAGCTCATACAAAAGGAGTTTCTTTTCTTAAGAGCTTAGTGAGGGGACTGGAAATCTATGAAAAATCCTTTATAAATCTACGGTAGCATCCGGCAAATCCCAGAAAACTACAGCTACCCTTCACACTAGTGGGTTGACTCCCAAGTGGTTCTGACTTGATTTTAGCAGGTCAACTTCAATCCCTCTTCCCGAGATAATATAACCTAAGAAGGATACTTGGTCCAACCAAAAGGCACATTTCTCGAACTTAGCAAACAGTTGATTCTCTCGAAGAATTCCTAAGGCAATGGTAAGATGACGTTCATGCTCTTCTACACTTTTGGAATCTATCGAATATCCTCAATAAAGACCACTTGAACTCCTCAAGATATTTCATGAAGAGTTTATTCATAGGATTCATGAAGACAATGGGGCATTGGTTAAGCCAAAAGGGATAACGGTGTACTCATGATGTCCATATCACGGAGACAAAATTTGTCTTCTCAATATCCGAAGGCTTGATTTTAATCTGTTGATATCCCGATCTCGAGTCTATTCTTGAGAATACCTTTGCTCCTCTCGCTTAATCAATTAAATCATCCATCGAGGAAGAGGATATTTATTTTCAATGGTAACACCATTAAACTCCTATAGTCGTGCATAGCCTTTGATTACCATACTTCTTTTCTACAATAGCACTGGCCCCACTTTGGCGATGTGCTTTCTCTAATAAATCCTACGCTTTGAAGATCATCTATTTGCTTCTTTAATTCAGCTATCTCGGTGGATTCATTCTATATGGCCTCTTTTTTTTTGAAATAGAGGTGTGCCTAGAATCACATCTATGGCCCATTCTATTTTTTTCTATTAGGCGATATTCACGATAACTCTTCCAAAAAAACATCCAGGAATTCTTTTACTACGGGTATATCACAAGTTCCTTCTTTTCATGCTAGCTAAACTAGGAATGGTTGGCTATTGAATCGTTCTAGTGCCCACATACATCATTCTATTTCCACCAAGTCTTCTAATGGTAGCACTCTTATTTTCATAGTCTATGTTCACTCCATGCATTGATAATCAATCCATGCCTAGTATCATATCCAAGCCACTCAAATCTATGACATAGAGGTCAACTAAGAACTTGGTGTTATAATAGCTTGGTTTTCCTCATGAATGATACCTCTATTATGCCCGCAGTGTACTCATCACCATAGGTTTAATTAAGGGTTTAGGCGGCAACTTATTCTCTTCCAACAATCTCAGAAACAAATGAATGTGTTGCTCTCTTTAATCTGTCTATCTTCTTTTCTCGTGCTCCCATCGTCGGTGGCATAGCGGGAGAGATCATTAAATTGCTGAGGTAATCAATCATCTTCTTGTTCCCCAGGTTAAGGCTCTAAACTCTTTCCTCTTCAACTCTAATCTCCTGTAGGGACATGGGTTTCGATAAACATTTGCTTGAATTCCTTCCAAGTGATAGGTGTGTACTAACTCTATTGCGGTATAAGTGAGCCACCACTCATTTCTTTGGTCGATTAATTGGTGAGTGGTGTATCCTAATTTCTCTTCATTGGAACATCCCATCGTATCTAGCTTTTTTTCTTATCTCGCCACCAATCGCTAGCATCCAAAGGATCGCGGCTTTTGCAAAAGTAGGAGGTCGAGTTTGAAGAAGATCTGCAAGATCGACCCACTGAGCAACCGGAGGACGAGGTCTTTGCTACATTGTTGAGAAGGGATTCCATAAAGTGATTCGACTCTCCTAGGACTCTTTTCTAGAAGTTTCAAGAATCGAGAACCTCCCCATTACTCTTAAGGGATCTAGTCAAGCGGATGATGATTGGTCAAGGCCTGTTCAACTGCTGGAGGTCGTTGCTCTTCAATGGTTCAGGTGGATCTTACGTGGTTGTTCTCTCAGTGCACGGTGAGAGGACCCAACCTTAATCCCAATTCTTACTTGTTTAGCGGACTCTCATCCATCCTCTGAAGCAAGGCGATTTGTTTGATTGCAGCGGTTAAACATTTCTACCCACACCCTTTCTCTAAAGGATAACGGCGGACTTCCTAAATTTTTGATCTGTTTAGCAATCATATTTAAAGAGAAGAAATTTATGGTGAGTTCTGAGAATTTAGAATGACTTATCGCTAACAATGACCTTTGAATTAGGGTGAGAATATTTCGCACAAGCGGTTAGAGGTCTTACGGATCTTTCTTAAGCAAAACTCCAAGGCAAAAGATCCAACTCCAAATAAAACCAAAAGAAGGAAGAAGAAAAAGAAAAGGAGAAATCCAATCCTACGCTACTGGAATTCTCGTATCCGGCTACGCTCGAGAACCGCTCGAGAGTCGCCCAAAACTACGTGTTTGGGACCACGCCGTGGCTCATCTCGAGTACGCCGAGACTTTGTCCTCGGTACGCTGAGCTACTGGCGCTCGGGTGCGCCACGAACCACTCGTTCGGGAAATCTCAAGTTTGGCAAAATCGGTAAGTGATTTTCATCATCGATCTTGGATTAATCTAGGTTCCATATAATGTTAAGACAATTTCTAAAGAAGCGATGATTTTCTTTTATCAAAATGGAAGGAAATAGAAAAGAAAGCTATGGGCAAGACTGAATCTTGTCCAAAGACAGAGGATTAATCCTGCCAGAATTCTAACTATATGCCACTAACCCTGGCACACTACTGCCTTAAAATGATCTACCCACATCTAGAATGCAAACAACCTGCCCTAGGTTGCATGGCTATCTTACCAGGTTCCACAATATTCAATTAAGCAAGAGCAGTGCGGATTAAATGACATTACAAGACATACACATAGAATATCCACTACAACCGAAAGTACAGGTTCTATGTTAGCTTAAATATATAAATATACTCTAAGACAGAGAAGATTTTAACATAATACTCTTGAAGCAGAATAGGACGGAAATAGACATTAGGATGAGAATTAAACAAAGCTTAGTGCAATATAGCAAGTGTGAAAGTCCACTTAATCCTATCTACGACCTCTACGTTATTAGCGTGGCCCTATCTTATTGCTCGATACCACTGTGACGCCCACACATTATTATCCTCTGGGCGGATAACCGCATGGGACAAGCGGGTTACTATTTGCTCGATCGTGAGAACACTCGCTTGGCAAATGGTAAACCTTACCGAGTAGCGCATCGAACAATAACATAGATCTTGTAGATTTTATTACAAAGCACAGGCCACATGGCCTCTGATGCAGCTTACAAAAGTACTACTTATAGCAAAAGTAAGACTAATACCCTGGGGCTCCTCCGCCAACTCCACTGGGCCTTCTAGTCGTCCCGGTGAAGTATACGGGTCCACCTCGCGGATCTTCGTAATCTCCTCCTCTCGGTCGATTCAGCGCCACTGCTTCCCCTTCATCCCGCTCGTATACTTCCTCGAGCGGATTAGGGTCTAACAAAGGAGATTAATAGCAAGGGTGAGTACCACTGATTTCGGCAAGCATAATAGCAATAAATGCACGATATGTTCTCATGTCCTTAAGTCCATATTCTAAACTCCTTTATTCTGAAATTAATTATATGAAAATATCCAGTCTTGCATTTTTAATTCTCAAATAATTTCTATTTTTCACCCGATGAAGTACGATCCCTAGTGATCACCGTAGTCCACATTCCAGTTGAACTGGCATGAATTCATGATTTCTTGAGCATCGCGCAGCTTGTACCATGTACCAAAGTCGCTCAACCTTCTTAACTAGGTTCTTCCACACGCTTTGGTATGGAATCGGTTGAGTACGAACTTTTCTCCGCTTACGTTAATTTATCCACCACCCACTACTATCCATCGGTGTACCAAGTCGCTCACTTGGGCTCCACCGACTTCCAATAGTGTTTGGTTGGACCGGCTCCGACCCAACACTCCACTTAACGCATATAGCGTGCGGGACTTACTCATTTCCGTGCTCACGGTTCGAGCTTCATCCATTTCTTACTCACACCTAAGTACTTACCCAATGTGGTGGATTGGATTAACGTAATAGGATACTATTTTCCGCTGGTCCAAAACGGAAAATTGGTTGGCACTCAGTAAATACGGTCCCTATCCGAGTGAAAACGGGTAAGTCCTTACATCATAGCCCTATGTAAAGAGGTCCGCCTAGCCTCTCTCATCCTTTCCTGAACCTCTTTACCCACCAAATACATCTCTGCTTGTGGGCTCTTTGCTCTTCTCAGTGAGTACCACAACTGTTAAATCTCATTTCTTACTTTCTCTTTCTTTTTCTCCTCTTTTCTTTTCTCATTTTACTCATAAAAATATCATAGCATCTTCATTCTCTGGTTTCTTTTTAAAACAATGGTTTTCATGCATTTAACTAGGATTATTAATATTCTTTGAAATACACATATTTTGAACATAGCTACGTGCATGATCGAAGAATGAGCTTGCACGATACGAGGGTAATTCGAAGCGCTAGAAATCAACTTTGTTCTCCGCTTGGTGATTGCTCGAGTTCTGAATTAACGCTAACTTAAAATAAATGTTTATAGCTACTAATTTTAGAAAGGGATTAAATAGAAAAATAATTCCCTTCCCCACTGTACAATTATTTCTAATTACGCGGCTTCTCTAAGCATATTTACAGAGGTTTTAGTCAGGTTTATTTTTAATTAATTACAGGGAATGCTATAAAGGAATACTAGAGTTATTTGCTAAAATCTAATCTACTGGTATTTTACTGAATCTTGCGGTCCTATACTCGAGCGCAGCAGCTCACTGGCTTCGGGCCACCGTGGCTCCTCGCCTCCTCTTCACTGCTTCTCACCGACGCCTCCCTCTCTCTCTCTCTCTCTCTCCACCGATGCATCCTCTCCTCATTTCTGCCGTCGCCTCGCCTCTTCATTCTCTACCGGTGCCTCTCTGCCCCTTCCTCTCCTTTTATTCACCGCCGCCTCTCACGCCTCCTCGCCTCCTCGTCGCTACTCCCCATCGCCTCCTCTTCACTGCGCCTCCCCGGCGCCTTCTCCTCTTGCTCGGCTCCCTTCTTCACCGCGCCTCCCCGACGCCTCGCCGCCTCTCCTCCTCTCTACACTGCGCCGCCTCTCACTCCCATGCCGCTTCCTCGCCGCACCTCCTCGCCGCCGCCTCTTCTCGCCGCGCCGGCTCACTGCTCCTCCTCACAGCTTCCTCTACTATATTCTTCGGCTCCCCTCTCTCTCTCTACCCGGTTCCTCTCTCTCTCTACCCGGCCATGGTGCTCCTTCTCCGGTTCGGATCCGAGCGGATCCGGCCTAGATCGACTCTCCCATGGTGGAGGTGCGTCTACTCGGTGCTCCTGTGGCTAGATCGGAGCCGGGACTCGCCGGGTTTGGAAGCGGGCCTTGCGGTGGCTTGGGGCTCCATGGCACTTGGCCGCGTCGGCTTCCGAGCTGGGGTCGGATGACGGCACCCACGCCTTGAGATGATCACGGTGCTAGCTTTCTTCGTTCTAAATATTTGCAGGCACTTTATTTACTAGTTTATTCTCCTACTACTTGTTCTATGCCATTGCAATCGACGGCCGACCTTAAGGTTTTGGGTAGTGGTACTGGATGTTGGGGATTGCTATCTCTTTGGCTACCTTCACTCTAGGGCATGCTCGGGCTTTGAGGCTGGTCGCCGGTTGTTATGGTGGCAATGGTGACTAGAGGCTTCTTTTCCCATGTGGTTGGTTCGGCTGGCTACCCAAAGAAGAAAGAAATGGCAACAAGGGAAGGCAGGAACCTACTTGTTGGGCTGTTTGGGCTGACGAAGGAAAGTTGATGGGGACCGCAGGGGTGGTTCCACGTTGTCGCTGTCGGGGAAGAAGATGTGGTTTTCCTCTTTTGCCGATGTGGAAGTCCTTGCCTCGTTGTGGTCCCCGTTGACTTGCCCTTGCATCTCTTGTCTTTGCTGGCTCGGCTTGTCCTTGCCGTAGTGCTCCTCCGTCTTCGGCTTCTGCTCACCATTCACCACCGTGAGCTCTAATCCCACCTTCTGGCCTCTGGCCGAAGGTGCTATGCTATGGTTTGGATTGAGGAATGAGCTTTGGGGATGGTTCCTGGCTGTGGAATGTCTGCTATTTGGTTGTGCTTATCCTTGCGATGGCTTGTGGCAAATGCAGAGCATGGGGCTGGCTCTCGGCTGTGGACAGTGTGTGTGTTGGCTGTGTTTATCTTGTATGAGGCTGTGAGAATGCAGAGTATGGAGACTGGTTTTGAGTCTCGGGGGAGATATTTTCTGGCCTCTCCCTGCTGGCGCTGTGTTATCTGGCCGCAGCTGGCTGCTTTGCCCTTATCCTCTTCGGTCTCCTGTGCCGAGGGTGCTTCAGCCTTAAGGATGTGCTGGGCACTGTTGTTCTGAGATGGGCTGTCTGGAAAACATATGTGGGCTTATGGGCTGAAAATGCAACGACTGTATTTGTGGGCTTTTTTTTTGTGGGCTGAATGCTTATATGCTGGGCTGAGATTGGGCTGAAATGAATGCATCTCACTTGTGGGCTAAGAATTATATGCTGGGCTTTGGCTGAAATGAATGAATAAAATGAGGGCTTTGGGCTGAGGTTAGTGTTGTGGGCCTTTTCTTAAAATTTGCCGAATGATGATGCCCACAGAGACGAGAGGTGCCGACCGGCTTGGAACGGTCTGGGGAGTCTCTAAGACGTTCTCGAATTGGCCCTAGCAGCCCAAGGGCACTGACGGCAAATTCTTTACTTTTCTTTATTCTCCCTTGGATTGTTAACTATCTAATTCTCTAATTACACAAGAAAATAGGTTTGGTTTGATACTAACGGTAATTCTACTTGCAGTGAAGAACAAAGAACGCACATCCTGCTCCTCCGTAGAAGACCTCAACGCCGGAGTTTTTATTTCTAATTTTGTAAAATAACTTGTAATGAAAATAATGAAATTTTGCCATTGTAAATGCAATGCCACAATGCAATTCAGTTTGTAATCTTAATTGTAACAATGGTTGATGAAATGCAATAATTAATTTAATTACCCGCTAATTACTTATTTAGCTAGGGTATTAGATTTAGGGTTCTTTCAGTCTACACTCTGAGGCAACATTACTTGGTTTGAAGCCCACATATTTCTCCAACCAATAGAGATAGTTAACATGGAATAAAGATTTGAGCATGTCTTCTGGAGAAGATCCCTCTTTAAGAACAACCTATAAACCACATGTAAAATGTTAATGACTTTGTGCATAAGTTATAACGCACTGACATTTAGGACATACTTGCTTCAAGATGAACTCACACAAAATTTTCCCTTGTAATCCCTAAGCAGGTATTGCTCATTTTTGTATAGATCAAACAGTGCACATACATCTTCCTTGTTCTCAATTATTTCACTAAGCTTTGAACCCAACTGTAACCGACGACAAATTCTATCTGCAGCATCTTTTGCTTCTGCTGACAAAATATTGCCTTTCTGGTGCAAATATTCAAGGAATATTCAAGGAACCAAACATAGTGTGAACTGAGAAACATAAAAAGAAAATAAAAGCAAGCAGGATCACATGTTTTTTAATTAAACATGTACAATTAAGTAACTTTACTCCTCTCAATGAAACAAACTAGTTATATCTAATCCCAACACAAAAAGGCTCGCTCATATACTTGGACATTGCCAAATGCTCCTCACTCTCTAAAATGAAATCAGGAATTCTTTTTTTGAAGGGGTGGAGGCCTGGAGGGTTAGTTTCGGTATTGGTTGGTTAAAAAATGTCTTGGAAAGGGGAAGCTTTAAGGGTTCGGCATTATAACAGTTGGGGAGAAGGCAAATATGGTCAGTGATATGACATTAAAAGTATTCTTGACTTACCTTACGTGGAGCACCAATGGACATATTCAGGAAAAGTGGTTCATCATCATTAACCTCTTTGACTGAAGGAATTTGTCCACTTAATAGATATTCACTAAATACCAAACCTACGGGAAAAAGGATTAGATATCACTTCCCTTGCGCATTGTCACTATAACATAGAATGCTGAAAGTCAAGAAAAAACAATTTATGTACAGCAGTCATGGAACGATTAAGAGCAATGTTACATTATGCAACCATGTGCTGACATAATATGTACAAATATACATGTATGTTACCATGCTTGTCAGACATTAAGAAGTAAAGACAAAATACCCATAATATGTCATACAGTGAGATTCTGAAATTTCCGAGTAAAAGCAAAGAGCATTATCTATGGAAAACATCGTTAACAAGCCAAATATGAGGTTCCAACATTTGATGTTCTATACTAAATGCATTAACCAGCCTGAATTCAACATTCTACAATATACATTTTCGTCCGAAACTGTGGGGATTCATTGAGTCAAATGGATTAATGTTTTCCATGATGAATTTCTACCATACACAGAAAATATGAATATTTTCCGTGTTTATTCGTCTTATTCAATCATCTATTGGACACCAACTATTAACCTGTTACTTCTGTAAATATTTTATATTCCACATTTTTATTTCAGAAAAGAGGTTATAAATTCATCTGATTAAATATAAACATTTCTAGTAGACCTGTTCGTCGATTTCCTAGCTCTTCGCATGTCACCTAGAGAAAGAGTTCCAGCATATAGTTTTCATTTTAAAAATATTTTTTGTTTCTAAATAATATTTTTAAAAGATGTTCTTACTTGCAAGGACAATAAACAACATAAGTTACAGCAAGCATAATTAGTGTATCATGGTATATATTGAGCTGTCACATTTGTATCAACAAGACAGTTTATCAATATCTAGTACAAGTTGAATTGGGTAATATTGACCAATATATGTCATGCTGCCACTGCCAGCAATAATTTTTTAAGGTTTGTCTTCTATCAAAATCGCTTTAATTTTTGTCATGCTGCCACTGCTAGCGGGGAATTTTTTAAAGTTTCTCTTCTATCAAAATCACTTTAAAACCAAATCCTTAGAATTGATAAATTTGCAGATGATACAATACCATCATTACAAGTTACATTTCAATATTTGTAAAAACAATGTTGGAGAAAATGTGAACACTAAACTACACAATTGTGTGAAGTTTGGCCTAGTTCAATCAAGTCCAAAGACCTTTTTATGCATTATGAAGATATTGAGCACCCAGCTAACCAGTTTAACTTTTAGTGTCACTGACTAAATAATATCACTCATAGAAAGGTTGTGACCATATTAGCACTATAAAAACACAACAGAATGGAGATAAGCAGTAGCAGAAAAAATTTACTTGCGCGGTAAGGATTCAGGGTCCTCAGCTGAATTGATTGATAAGACTTAAGGTTGCAATACATGTGAACTGCAGTAACTCCAGCAAATGAAATAAGAGCTAATGGTACTGATGAGCCAATGTGGTTAGCTAACGCTATGCCTAGCATTATGCCAAGGAACTTGCTAACCATTCCCTGAGCTTCACCCTTCGCAATGACCTGAAATGTCAGATTTAACTGATTTCAGTCACTAGCAAGGTTGTCACGGCACTCCGACAAGTCGCGGTGAGACCCGGGAGCCTAAATGCCTAGTCGACTAGGTACCCGCTATGATGACAATTACACGATAGTAATAAATACAAGTAATACCTTATAAGACAGAAAATTAAATAACGATGCAATATAATAGCACAAATTATCCAAATAACAAGGTCCATAATAGCAAATAGCAATAACATTCGAGGTGTATCAATTTCTATTTTATTTTCTTTCTTTTTTTTTCTGTTCTAGTCCATTTTCCTCTTTAGCCCATACCTTATTTCTAGTCTATTTATTCCACCAGCCTACATGTGGCGGCCCACCAGCCTATTTGCCCCACCCCTTTTCTCTCTCTCCCCTGTTTCTCACTGCACACATGGCTCTCCCCTTCGCTCGCCTTCTCCTCCCTTCCCCTCCCCTCCCCTTCTCCTCTACTCCCCTCACCTTCTCCCCTCTGGCCTCTGCAGGAGGAGGCGACATCGGGAGGCCGAGGGTCGAGGTGGCCGCTGGGGAGGACCGCACGCGCCCTCTACGTGCCGGACTCGGTCCACCACGTGCCTCGTTGCCGTGCTGCACCGCCTTCAACATGTCGTACCGCTGTCACCGTCGCGCCCTCTGCGTGCCGCCGCTGCACTCACCTCCAAATCCGAGGCAGCCAACTCCAGATCTGACCGGTCTGGCTCAAGAAGAGACGCAAGCTTCAGATCCGACCGGCGGCGGCTTCGGATGGAAGTGTGACAGGGCACAGGCCTGCGAGCGCCGCGGCTGAGGCGGCGCGAGACCTCAGCATTGAGCTCCTCACTTGGAAAAGTTGGGCGGTAGACCTGGGTGACTGGACGCCAAGTTGTCGACTTGGTGACGATTAGGCGACATCGTAACAACCATAATCACTAGAGTGAAAATGCAAAGTGAAACACAGAAGTCGTACTAACCAAAATTGAAGGTCTTAAGAGGTACGAGTTATACATGCAGTTCCTTTAAAGATTGAAAATGACAGGAGAGTAGACTAGAAAAAAATTAAATACTACTATGCAGCTATAGTTATGCAAGGTGGGTTTATAATTCAAATATCAAAACAAGCAGAAATATCCTTGCACACCATACAATGTGTTCCCTAACATCGATGATGGAAATATATAAAAAGATCAGCAAAATCCGAGATAGATACATCTTGCTTATAGAATTCGATATAGCATACTGTACTATAATTTCACATGGACAAATTAAGTGAATAAAAACAGCAAGGTGTCATCCTGCGAGACATCAACTTACGTATGACATTCTAATAAACTGAATGACTAATACATGAGTATTAAAAAAAAAACTCGACCTGCGGGGGGAAGAATCCCCCCGGGCATTGCTTAAGAAGAAGGTCTTCTCACGCAGACCGAGAAAACCCCCGAACCCCTGCTCCACCCTTACACAGCGGCACCATCGCCCGACCTTGTGAGACTACCGGCGGATCCTTTGGATCAACGCCTTGGCGGGGCCTTAGACCTGTGCTTTGGTGTGGTAGCAGGCGAGGGGATTTTTTTCCCTCAAGCCTGAAATTCGCTCCCACTGGGAGTCGAACCCAGGACCTGGGGGGTGCTACTCAAGCCTCTAACCATTGGGCTAGAGACCTTTTCGCTAATACATGAGTATTGCGAGACATAAACTTACGTACGACATTATGATAAACTGAATGACTAACACATGAGTAAACGAAACAACTCTAACAGGGCCAAATCCAATGCTCAGCGAAAATTGTTCACAAATAAGGATAGATTGACTTCACCTCAGCAAAGTTTCTTTGGACTGCAAAGCCAGCATAGAAACAACTTCTGGTGGCAGCCTGGATACGTAGAAATGATAGAAGATACTCATGATAGGAAAACTTCCAGAATTAAATTCATTGCATTATCTTACAAATCAATAACAGATAACAGTATCAAAGTGTGTCATATCAAAGTTAAAAAATGATGTGATTTGGAATAGAAGTATAATAGCATAAGGTAGTGTTTATTTATTTTACTCTATTGACCAGACAGATAAATTGTCCAAGCATACACACCACAATACAATCATTTGATAGGCAGTTAAGGTACTCACATATGGTACTTAATTGTTCCAAAACAATCCTTCCATAACAAATAACACAAAGAATCGGCAACATTTACATGCTGCCGTAGTGCCATCAGAATTACCCAAGCAAACAGGTTCTCATATTGCATCCAGTAGAGTATTAATCACTCAAGTTTCAGTCAACATGTATGGCATGCGCAGAAGCAGATTATGTTTAGTTATTATGCTTTTTCTGCAGTGACAAAGCTTCAAGATAGAAGATAAAGCAAGGAAATGTTAGAGGAAAGGCAACAAGCACTAGAGAACCGCAGTCAAACACCTATCAATATCAGTCTCTGGGGGAGATGCTATAATTGGATATAGCAGAAAATAATACCCCATGAAAATCATATTGCAAGTTCATTTCATTGTTGTGATGAATGCCAAAATACATGACATCTGCAACTACAGTGATCCAAATTTTCTCATAATAGATACAGGTGACAAAAAGAGAATAAAAGAACACACTGCAGCAGATCCTTACAGGAAAGTGGTAACGGTGTGTAAGGTTTCTGGAACTATGTATCAAATGGACAAGTTTACCCAGTGGCGTGCATATCACAAGTACGAGATACCGTAACGCTGTAAATCCATACCAAAAGTAACAGTCCTGACCTGTATCAAAGCAGCTGCCGATCGACCAGCTCCAGCAGCCGCACCAATAGGAACAAACAGGTGAGGGAACACCGGAGTCAAAATTTCCAGCCCATAAGAAGTGTTCTCCAGAAGATCTGCAAACAGCCGCCACCCCTTCGGGTTAACATCAAAATGCCGGCCAAAGTTCGAGAACAATATCTTGCTCAAGTACCCCAATCCATCCTTCAGCACCCAATTCACTGCAGCTGCAGTCGGTATAGCGCCTTTCCCCAAACCAACCGCATACAGCAACGCCTGAACAACACAATTCACTCAATAAAAACGCTACATTTTACCTAGGAACCGGAGAATTGCACATAAATGTACGCAATCGTCACAATACCTGCGTGGAGAGCACGCCGCTGATCTGGTTGGCCACGCCCTGCACGCCGCGCCACAGCGAGTACTGCAGGTAGTCGCTGCTAACGCTGTGAGGGTACCCATCGGGGAGCAGCAACTGAACAGCAACATCAGCGAACCGCCGCCATGACCGGTCCAGCTGCCTCCGCAGCGCGGCTAAGTCATCACGCCCACCTCCCACCTTATCCACCCCCTCTTCTTGCTTCGGCCTCTCGTCTCCCGCAACGAGGTAGGAGCTCCCGGTGGGGTCCGGCACGAGCAGCGTGCGCGCGCCGCCCCTCACCTCCCAGACGCTAGCGCCCTTTCCGCCGCCGCTGGCGCCGAGGGCCTCGGCGAAGGCAGACGGGATGGAGGCGAATGCGTCGAACTGGAGGAGCAAGAACAGGAGGTACTCGGGGTGGAGGGACTGGAGCCACCGCCGCCACCCGTCTCCGGGGTCGGGAGGGTCTCTTCCCCCTTGCCGCCACCACCCTCCTCCTCCAACGCCACCACCACCAGTGTTAATGCCGTCGCCGAAGCCACCAGGAGGGGAGGTTGCAAGGGCCGCAGGGGAGGATTTGGCAACGAGGCGGGGTAGGTGGCGGAGGCGGCGAGCGGTGGTGAGGGGCGACGAGGGAGGGTGCGGGGCGATGAGGCGAGGAAGGGGAGGCGGGGTGAGGGTGGAGGGGAGGAGGAGAGACTGAGACGAGGACATATCGGAGGAATGGTTTGGTGAGAGGCGGGAGAAAATTGAGGATATACCCTCCAACTAGATGGAAATCTAGAATATGCCCTCCTTTAAATCTTAATTGAGAAAATACCCTCCTTTAGAGTGTTTTCTTGAGAAAATGCCCTCCTTATACTATTTAGTACACCTTAAATATACTAATACGTATTATACTGTATTTTGACATTATGTTGACAATTTTGCCCTCCCTTTAGAGTCTGGTTGTATTTCAACCGGGATCCCATTTCAACCCGCGGGGCTCTGTCTCGATTGGGCGGCGCGGGCGACGGAGGTTCTGCAATTAGGGCTAGGGTTTCCCGGACCAAACGGCGGCGCGGTAGAGGGTGAGGGGCGGAGGTCCGGCGGCGACGGCGGCGGCGGCGGCGGCGAGGGCGCGGCGAGCGGCGCGCGCGGCAGCGGCATGGGCGGCGAGCGGCGGGCGGGGCTGCGCGCGCTTCGGCGGCGGCGCGCCTGTGGCGGCTCGCGGGCGGGCGTTGCGCGGCGGCGGCGTAGGGCCTAGCGGCCGTGGCGGGCGAGCGGCGGCAGCAAGACGCGGCCAATTTGCTCCGTGGCCAGGTAGGAGAGAAGAAGGCAAGGTACGACCCGATTTGCTCCGGCGACGGTGTAGTGGCAGGATGGATCCAAAGGAAACTCCTCTAGAGTAAGCTTCTCACTCCTATATCTCTTCTTATTCTTGTATGTTTAGTCAATGTTGATGGAGCAAATGTGGAACGAAAGTAGCTACATTCGTTCCAGCGGTGGTGCGAATTGGTTGCGGCAAGTGGCCTGGCCATGATTTTAGCTGACGAGTTAACTGAGCAAAGTGGGAGCACCGTGAATGGTGATGATATATGAACAATGCTGATACATTAGTCGATTGGTTGGAAAAACCTGCTAAAATCGATATGTGATACATTGTGGTCAAATGCATAATGATCAGATATGCAATTTGCATAGCAAGATAGCACTGATGGACTAGGACTTCTCCATACATGCTGCTTTGTGCCATGAGACACTTGAATATGTTTTCACCAAAATGTCTCGATAAGCCATTGATCCCATTTGAGCCACCCCCTGCGACTATTGTACATAGAACCAAAATGTTGTTCACTCTTTTGATGCAAGAAATAGACATAATAGTTACAACATTAAGTGCGCTTTAGTCCTGTTCATCCCTACGCTAACTAAAATTTATGTTTTTCTCCTCTCGAGTTCGGTCCCCTCAAGTTGGGTTGACTTTGACTTGCATTGATGAAAATATACCAAATGCTGTGGTAACCTCATGTAGTCAAGGTCCTAGCACAGGCAGTGCTTCTGGTCACCCAACCATTTGCTCCGTTGCAGCGACAGATGAAGGTACCACTAATAGTCTTGTGCTTGCTTGCGAATCACCAGGCATAGTTGATTGGTCTAAACTCGTGATAAATGTTAACGTTGATGAGAATGACGATAGAGATGTTGTTTTGGAAGAAGATGTGATGTATGAGTTCATAGGTTTGAGGGCCGAGGATGAGAGGAGGGAGGCAAGGTCTAAGGAACCAGTTGTCAATCCTTTACCTCCCGAACTTGAGAATGAGATAGCCGCTGCATCAATGGAGGTTGATGACAATGTTGTTGAAGATTTTGAATATATGGATGAAGAGAATCCCACAATGAATGTCGGTGATACATATCCAACCATGGATGCTTTTAGGATGGCCATGAGGCAATATGCAATCAAGGGCCAATTTGATATTTACAATGTTAAATCTGATCAGACCAGGTTCAAGGCAAAGTGTAAGGGGCAAGGGTGCTTATGGCAAATTAATGCTCATAAAACTAAGGATGGGAGAGCCATCAGGGTACTAACTTAATTTATTTTTTTGCTAATTTGTATAGCTACATGTTCTTATTACTAAGCATGTCTTGTGCATATGCAGGTGACAAAGAAGCCATTTGAGCATGATTGCTCGTCGACTAGTAGAGTAAAAACAAGCATGGGGTCACAATCTTGGGTAGCTAATAAAGTTGTGAAAGCATTGCAGGGAAATCCAAATCTAGGTGCCAAAGAACTCCAAGAAAGACTAGAAATTGAGCATAAGGTCACTTTGCAATATGATACCGTATGGGCGGGTCATCAAAGAGCAATTGATAAATTTTTGGGACATGGGAGGAAAGTTTTGAGGATTTGTATAGATTCAAAGCTGAGATTGAGTTGAGGTCACCCGGTAGTGTTGTAGAGATTGGTACAAGAAAAGTAGATGGAGAGATTTATTTCCATAGCTTTTTCATGGCTTTGGAACCATGTATAGATGGCTTTCTCAATGGTTGCAGACCATACTTGAGTATGGACTCTACACACCTTACTGGAAAATGGAAAGGTCAATTAGCTGCCATCACAGCTTTAGATGGTCATAGTTAGATGTTTCCGGTTGCATTTGGCTTTATAGAATCTGAAACAATCAATAACTGGACATGGTTCATGGAACAATTGAAGAAAGAAATTGGTACTCCTCCTACACTTGCTATATGTTCTGATGCATGCAAAGGTCTTGAGAATGCGGTGCAAAAAGTCTTCCCTTTATGTGAGCAAAGGGAGTGCCATAGGCATCTTATGCAGGATTTTGTGAAGAAGTTTCATGGTCCTGTATTTGGTCACATGTGGCTAGCTGCAAGAGCATATAGAGAAGACAAGTTTAACTATCACATGGGACAAATACTTGAAGTATGCCCTGAAGTCAGCAATTATTTGCAAAGACACCATAAATTTCTTTGGATGAGGTGCAGGTTCTCTAATGACGTCAAGTGTGACTACATTAACAATAATCTAGCTGAGTGTTTCAATAATTGGATTAAGGGGCTGAAGGACTTACCTGTTGTTGAACTTGCTGACAAGTTGAGAGGCAAGATCAGAGAGCTATTCTTCAAGAGAAGAAAGATTGGAGAAAGATTGCAAGGTCAAATTCTCCTAGCCATCATACAAAAGCTAAATGTGAAGACTAGAGATTTGGATCATCTTAAAGTTGAAGCATCTTCACAAGATATTGCTGAGGTAACTAAAGTAAATAACAACCATGAAGTTGATAGGCATGTTGTGAATCTTAGTAACCATGAATGCACTTGTGGTGAATGGCAGTCAACCGGAAAGCCTTGTTCACATGCCTTAGCATTCATCACAACAGAAAGGAGACCAAACATAGAGTCATTTGTGCACAATTTTTACTCAATTGCTAAATTTAGAGCAGCATATGAAGGGGTAGTGCAGCCCATTACTGGTAGGAATCAATGGCCTAAAGTAGTGTTGGACTTTAAATTGCTTCCACCATTAAATAAGAGATCTTCTGGGAGGCCTAAAAAAATAGGATGCAAGGGGCTCTAGAGAAAAGCAAGTCAGGGGCATCTAAAAGACAAGTGCAATGTAGAAAATGTGGAGAGCTTGGGCATCGATCAGATGGATGCCATTTGAATGGTCCTAAGAAGAGGTATTTGATATCTTCTTTCTCTCATTTTCCTACTGTTAATTGCTTCACTTAATAATGTGGTATTTGTAGGAAGAAAAATGGTAACAACCAGCATGGAAGAGATCTCCTTATTGCACTCCACCTAGAGAGTTTATCACTTTGCCACCATCACTACAAAACAGCCCGGACTCTATTACTAGAAGGTAATACAATTTCATAATTGTGCAAGTTATAAAACTATGAATGTGGTCTTTCAAGTTACTAATTCACTGATTTTTTTTCATGACATCTTCACAGGCAGCTAGCTTTAGCAATTGATGGTGAAGGCACCTCACAAGGGACATCAACAAGCACACCGGCACCTGCTGTACCAGGACCATCAAAACCTCGTGCTAAGAAGATGACACCTAAGAAGAAAAGGGCAAGATTGGTTGACAATTGCTAGCTCATGTCATGTTGTTTCTTTTGGCTGTGTTGCTTTGTCTGATCTGTCCAGGAGCAAACTGTTAGGTCCTTTTGGCTATGTTGGTTTGTATGGTCTATTTAAGTCCAAGAGATTGAATCTGTAGTGGAACAAATTAGTTTGCTTTGTACTGGAACAGATTGTTTTGGTTATGTTGCTTCAAACTATTAGCCCATATGTTGGAGAAATTGAATCTGTGGTCTATTTAAGTCCATCTTTATGCTAAATTTGTTTCTATTACATTCAGTTCAGTTCTCTGCATGCTTCACACCTTGTGCCCAGCACTTCATAGAGACCTGAAAGTTTATCAACTTTTGTCTGAAAGAACAACCATACTTCCTTACTCTTGACCTACTCATTGATACCGAGATTTGTTTTGACAGTATAAGAGGAGATCAGCAGCACTTTGTTCGCCGAGATGAGCTCAAGGTTTGTGGTACCATTTACATTTGCACTTCCTTTGCAGTGGAATCACTTCTGAATCCTGACACTGTGTTGGTTGGTTTCAGGCTGCGTGGGTGTGCTGTTCAATCTTGGTCTTGAGAATGATGCTCAGAGCCATGTTCAATCTACATGGGTGCTCAAATGATGCACAAGGGGTAAATATGTCATTTTAAGTGAAGAAATACAAAGAAAAACAATAGAAACTAATGAAAAGGTATAAAAAGGGCATTTTCTCAAGAAAACACTCTAAAGGAGGGCATTTTCTCAATTAGGATCTAAAGGAGGGCATATTCTAGATTTTCATCTAGTTGGAGGGTATATCCTCAATTTTCTCTTTTCTTTAGCACCTATTTTTAAATAGACTGTTTTTAAGGTAGCAAAAACTGCTGTGTACTCAAACCTCCGGTGAAACGGCTCGGATTCGGCGCCCAAAGTGAGCAGCATTATTTTGCGTCGAGCCCCTACTGACCTTCCATCTCACTAGCGAGTGCACCGCACTTTTGCAATCGCGTGACCTTCCATCTCCCCACCCGCCAGGTCTCAACTCTCTTGCGTGGCTGCGTAAGCGCAGGTCAGCGGCGACACGTGCTACAGGGCGCCGTCGCAGGGCCATGCTGCAGGGGATGCTCTACGTTGGCGGGGACGACATCATGCTCGTGTGAGGCTCCACCTGTATGCCCTGCATCCAGCAGCTCCTCCAGGACTTCTTCAACGACAAGGTGTAGAGCATCAACCTCGACGAGGTAGTCGCGTACGGTGCCGCCATTTATGCTGCCATCCTCACTGGCGAGGGTAACGAGAAGGTGCAGGACCTCCTCCTGCTCGACGTCACACCACTCTCTCAAGGCCTTGCTGCCATTCCATCTGCGCAGTGTAGGTTTGACTTGCATGCTTGAGCAAGACTATATTGGCAATTTGATGGACAAGTTGTGTCCTGCCCGTACTTTCAGTCTAGTGTAGATAATGTGAAGAACTAGCTATGGAAGTGGTTCCATGTTTCTTCCTATCAACAATCACTGTACAGATTAGGAAGAAATTAGAGGGGTAATTTTCACCAAAAAAATTACAGGAGTCTTTCCTACTGTATTTTGTTGAGCAAATAGTGCTTAAATTTGCAATGCTTACAATTGGGGAGTCATTGCTTGGAATGTCACAAATTAAATTTGCAATGTTGCAATGCAGGTAGTATGGGATCAGTCGGTGGCTCTCAGTCCCAATTCATTGGTGAGACAAACCCCCCATTAAGGCCTAATGATGGATTTAGTACACCTGAAAAGAAAGTAAGCATACCAACCGGTGTCTATTTTTTTATGTTGTAGCCATTGTGTTTCTTGAATTAATAGAGACATGAACTATGCATGTAATTCAATTATGTGTTATTGCAGTCATCGTCCTTCACACCTGAGTGTGCAAAGGAATTGAAGCCCAAACTAGGCATGACATTCCATGATGTGAAGTTGGTGGAGGTGTTCTTCAAGGCATATGCACATCAGGTCGGATTTTCAGTACGTATCGATCAGCAGAAGCTCTTGAATGAGATAGTTCAATGAAAATGTTACTTATGCTCAAGGCAAGGATATAGGTTAGTGAAAGGTAACAGCTCTGTTGATCCCACAAAGAAATGTAATAAGATGAAAGAAACTAGGTGTTGATATAATGCTCAACTGTTCGTCAAGCAGGCTAGTGACAACAAGTACAAGATAACTTCATTTATTGAGCACCACAACCATGATCTTGTCTCACCTAATAAGCATCATCTAATTAGATCCAACTGTCAAGTTAATGAGAAGGCAAAAGGCAAGCTGTACACATGCCACAAACAAGTATAGGAACCTCGCAGGCGTTTAGGATGCTTCATGTTAGTGAAAGAGGATTTGAGAACATGGGGTGCATGAAGAAAGACCTACAAAATTTTTATAGTGATTTTAGAAATAAAATCAAGGATGTTGATGTTCAAATGTTTGTGAACCAACTTGATCATATGAAGGAACTGAATATAATTTTTTTTATTATGAAGTGAAAGATGGTAGATTGTTAGTGTGTTTTGGATAGATGCCATAGCCAGGAAAAACTATAGTCATTCCAATGATGTGGTTTCTTTTGATTCGACATACAACACTAACCAGTGTGATATGATTTTTGCACCATTCACAGGAGTCAATCATCACATACATTCTATTTTGTTTCAGTGCTGGATTCCTAGCAGATGAAAAGATTGAGTCATATGTTTGGTTATTTGAGACCTTCCTAAGAGCTATGAGAGGGGTAGCGCCCAGACTTATCATAACCGATGAGGATGCTAACATGAGGGCTATTATTACCAATATTCTTCCAAACATAACACATAGGTTGTGCATGTGACATATCATGAACAAACTCCCCGAGAAAATTGTTCCTCATTTAAGGGAGGACCCTCTTTTTTGGGAGAAGGTTAACTCGTGTGTATGGAGTTCAAAAACAGTACAAGAATTTGAGTCAAGTTAGTATTCTTTTATTTTTGATTTTCAGTTGAAGGGCAATGGGTGATTGGCTAAGAGGTATAGTATATGTGAGTCATGGATGTATTCATGTTAGGTATTCTTAGAACCATATCTAGGTCAGAGAGTGCAAATTCATTTTTCAATCATTTTGTCGGTCACAAACTTGCATTTGTCAAATTATGGCTTAGGTTCGATACAGCTTTGCAATGTCAACACTAGCAAAAGTTCATAGCTGATAACACAAGCATCCATACGAACCGTAAACTGTTAACATCATAGGAAATAAAGGGACAAGGCAAATTGCATTTTACACATGAGGTGTTTGAGACATTTTAGGAAGAGGTACTTGCACGAGAGACCATTACGATATTCCTTTATTTCACGAAATGGCAATGGTCGATGGGTTGAAGATCGTACCCATCAGTGACAACTCCAATAAGTTTAGGGAAGTCCATTGTGACGCAACCACCGCAATAACCAAATGCTCGTGTATGCTATTCAAGTCTAAAGGAATCCCATGCCGCCACGTGATACACATTGGAGGGGTGCAAGATTAAGTCAGATGCTGAGCCATTATTTCCTAAAAAGATGGGTGAAACACTGCAAAAGGTAAATATGAGTTCGGGACACCATGTACTTTTTTCCATTGTTTCCTAGAGTTCCTAAACCGTTTGTAATGGCCTTTTTGCAGGGCGAGAATGTTTATGATACAAAAGGGAACTTACTAGCGGACAAACTCATTGACTTGGTTGATGCAGCAAAAAGAAGGAAGATTGTACTGCCTGCAACAAGATAGAGGATCTCATTCAAATTGCAAAAAAAACTCAGATGAGAGCATTGACTTCCTACTAACGAGTTTGAATGACATCCATGCAGCCAAGGAGCTTCAAGTCCATAAGGCCATGGAAAGGAATACATGTGGCTGGGCCAAGAGGAGCACCCACATGGTATGGAGAGGAAGGCTCAAGCAATTCATGCGGATGGCCCAAGGAGGAAAGGCCCATGCGGTCCATGAATGCCACACACTAGCCTAGATCAATTTGAGCTAAGCCATGCTATGCCATCAAGAAATAATTTGGTTTTTGAGAGTTCTCCCAAGAACTAGTCTGGTTTTCCAAAGGACCCTCCAAAAACCTAATGCAATCAATTGGAGAACTACCACGGCCTGCATGCCAAGTCATGATTGAAACCAACATCACTCGGTCAGGCATCTCTATTTTAATAGCTAAGTCCGAACTGGTGTTTAAAGGAGAGTCTGAACTGTGTTTCTAAAATTTATGTTCATTATTATGTTGAAAGATTATTCTTGAACCCTAATTGTTGGTAATGCTTGTTGATTAGTTAAAATTGGTAGCACTAGTAGTTGTAGATGTCATCTTGGGCTATTGTTAAGTCGGAGTGTTACAATTGGTACCATAGCCGGTATTAGGTCCATAGTGAATAATTAATAACTTACTTGATTAATTAACAAAAAAACTTGATTAATGAACCAAATAAACTTGACATAGGTTTGGTAGCTTAATGAAACTAATGACCCTAAAAAATAACTTAGAAAAACTTAATGCTGAAATTTGACTTAGGATAATTAAATTAAAATTGAAACTTGACACCTTGGTGCATTGTGGGATGAAATTGGGTGATTCATTATATTTACGCTTCCGTTAGTTTGTTTAATTGTTAATGAAAGTTGAAATGTTGATTAATTAAGTGTGGTATGATTGATATTGTTGTGTTTGAGCTGAGTTCTCAGTGGTTCTTTTTGGTGATCAGTAATGGTGAGGGATAGAGGTCGTGGTTGATGCCATTGCCATGGTCGCAGACGCGCTCTGGCAGTGCCACCACCCCTAGCCTAAGGATGTTGGTGAGGTGGATGAGGATGTTGTTTTGGCTGTTCAGCCAGCCACTGGTGTTTGGGCGGGTTCGGTTGCCCCGTTGTGAGATATTCAAAGGGAGGTCCAAATGCTTCATTAGCAAGTGCAGGAGTATTGCCATGTCTTAGGGGTGATCGGTCCACGTGACTTCAACCCTATGATCAATCAAGCCAAGGGTATAGGGTTTGAGAGAAATCCCACTAAGGAGAAGTAGACTTCTGGTGGTCCCGTTCTTTCGAGCGGTTTTGGTTGTGGCCAAAAGAGGAGTTTTGGTGGAGGGAGCGGGTCTTGTCATCAACCCGTTCCTAAGAGGTTCTAGGGGGCTAGCGTCCTCTGTCGTCAACTCGGCCTTTTTAGCAGAAGTTGTCTTCTTCTTTAGTGCCACGCCCTTCTTCAACTTCACAGGCGTTCCTTCCTATTCTAAGGGAGGGCATGATCTGCTTCAAGTGCAATGATGGGCACCATGCTTCCGAGTGCTCCTAGTTGAGGAGCTATCATCGGTGTGGCTAGGCGGGCCACAAGATATTGGTGTGCAGGCAGAATCCCTCTACTATCATACTATCATCAAGTGGGAGCCAGTTCCAGCAGTGTCTTCAACCGCATTTTTTTGGGGTTCTGTTAAGATGCTAGCAGCTATTCCAGTGCTGCAGTATCCTTCAGCTTGGGCTCCTCCTGCAGTGTTTCCTTTGGTGCCTCCTACTGAGTTTTACTAGCACCCTGCACTGTTTGCTCCACTCCAGATTGCTGCACTTCTGGTAGCCCTTGCACTTCCACCACAGAATGTTGAGGCTTCCGTCGCCCCGACACCACCTAGAGTCTACACCATGCCTACACCAGAGACAATAGGTCATCCTGACGTGGTGATAGGTACAATACTTATGGATTCTCATAAGGCCTTTGTTCTTTTCAATTCTAGAGCTATCTACTTGTTTGTGTCACTAGAGTTTGTTAGGAGAGTGAACTTTGATATGCAACGGATTGCTTAGTCAGTTATAGTCAGTTCTCTAGGGGTCTCAACTCTTAGTTCCACTATTTGTCCGGCTATTCTATCACTATTGATGATGAAGATTTATGTCTAGACCCGAATATGTAAATTCAGACTCTGTATATTCTACACTAGTCCAGGATCACGCTAGAGCACACAGTGAAAACATAGATGAAATATCAACTATGGTCATGATTAACTAAGAAAAACTCAAATATTATTAATTATCAGAATTGCGACCTTATGATTAAGCTTACAAATTATAGCCGAAAAGGCCTAACAAGACTAGCAGTGGAAAACAAAAGATAATCATAGTTGTCATTTGACATGCCCACAGGCAATCATTTGCGGAGCGAGGTCCTAATATGTGAAGTCGTAAAAAAATCTCCTTCAGGTACTTCTGTCTAACACGATTCTTCTTCTGCAACTAAGCAATAATGGATATAGCCATGAGTACATAGAGTACTCAGCAAGTTATTTGTAATAAGATGCAATATAATTATGCAAGGATTATCAAATGATGGCCGAGTGGTTATTTTGCAGAAGGCAACAATTTAGAGTAGATACAATATTTGAATTAAAGGCAAACTTTGAAAACATGTAATAAGCAAAATTAAGACAAAGGAATTAAATAAACTATAAGTGAACTGACCATTCACCCCATGAACCATCTGTGAACTAACTATTCACGTAATGAACCACCAATGAACTAACCATTCACTTTATAAAGTTAACCCAGCCAGGTTTTTATGAAATCTTTATCCCTCGTGTAAAATCACTAAGTATTGTCCATAATTGGGGATGCAACAATTCAAATAGTTTTACACGCCATAGAGGTTACACAACTTTACCCATATGATATGATCAACTCGTGATATCTGCACAAACATATCCTTAGGCATGTGACTAAGTTTGCTATAATAAGGTTTTTACAATGTTTAATCTCAACCCACATGATATGGTTTACTATGTTACTGAAATTTATATTTATTATTATATTGTAAGTTTATTTTTGAAGCCTAATTATTGGTAATGCTTATTGATTGGTTAAAATTGGTAGTGTTAGTAGTTATAGATGACATCTTGAGCTATTGTTAACCCGGGCTATTACAATAACGATTGCTTGCAAGGGAAGGTGAAGACCGGATCAAGACAAGGGTACTTTGGTGGTTGACCGAATACCAAAAAACTTCATTAGATTAGAACTACGATGCTTAGAAAAACGGCTTAGGTCAAAGAGATATTGAGAATATCAACTGCATCAAAGGCTAAAGACGTAGCTAGTTCGAGCACATGTGCTTTTAAAAACATGCATGAGTCAGTGTGAGTGTAAAATCCATGTTGCGTGGGGTTAACGGGTTTCTCTAAGTATGTTAGTTGACAGTATCTATTAGGGTTAGATGTCGGTTGGTGTTCCATCTATTTAGTGGGTTGAGGACAAAAACTTACAAGCTAACCATTTATGAGTTAGGGATTGAGAGAGAAGAGTGAGTGCTGTGGTGTACTCTCTTGTGCTCCTCATAGAATGGCTGTAAAATATTTATCCTCAAGTAGCAATATAATCAAGTTTGTTCATCTCTCATGAATTCTTCTTGTTTCGATTTATTTGCTCTTGTTCTTTTTGGTTTTTTTTGCTACTTCTCTCCCCTTCTTGATCTTGTTGTGCACCAAGGATGTGAAGTGATGGACATGACTCACGTAGATCAAATCTTATCTATCTAGATGCTATGATTTGCGAGATCTTGAAGTTGTCCAGTTATTGCATGATTTAGAGCTCTTCTTGAGGAATCTTGACCTGAGCGTTTGGCATTGATTCGTCAATTAGTTTTATTTGCTATGATATGTGGAACATATCTAGAGTCATCTTGACTATTCTTAACACACGAATAAGTTGTTTATCAAGTTTTTGAGTTTTGGCCTTTTTAGTGCAACCTTACTTGTTTTGTGGAAGTGTTGGAACTTTGGTCAAGATCCTTGTTATCCTTGAATGAAATAAGGATGTGTTTGGTTGGAGGGATGGGGTGGGATGGAATGGGATGGGGATGGGATGAGATAGTTCCACAAAAAAGTGGAACCAGATGGTCCAGCATTTAAGAAGAATATTCTCTAAATTTGCATAGGCTCATCCCACTTTGGACCATTCCATCCCACCCCATCCCTCCAACCAAACACACAAATAGGCTTGGTCAAAGGAACCATCCCATCCCATCCCACCACATCCCTCCAACCAAACACATCCTAAGTTCCTGAGACCCTCAATAAGGTGTGTACAAAGTTTGACTTCATTTAATCATGGATTTTGATGTTTGCACCAAAAGTGATATTAACTCAGGCTGATTTTTTGTTATGAGGATAGGGAAGCAGTCAGACCACTGGTCTGTGGCTGGTTGACCGCACCTCAGTGGCGGTCAGACCAGTTAGGTGCTGGTTTTGGTGTTGTTTTGGATTGTGGTTTAGAGTTACGCTATGAAATTTGATCTCTTTGCTCTCTAGCTTTGGGCGAAAGATTTATAGATAATTTTGAGAAGTCATTATTCACCCTATTTGTTACCATTGTTGTTCCTACCGTCAACTATGATTTCATCAGTCGATTAGTGTTGTTAACTATGTTTTATCAATTGATTAGTGTGGATTCAATTCAAGTCGAGGCAGCATGTAAAAAAATCGAGCGCCCATGCCACCACATGCCAATGCCTGCACTGTGGTATTCTCCTGCACTTGCCTTTATCATGGTAAGCAAACTGCCAACCGCCGGTTACATGTAGCCTCTGTCCTCTGTTGGACAGCTAAAAGTTGCACGTAGGCCTCCCTCTAGGTACGCCATATGCGACATATAGCTCAACTTAAACAAAACCGAAAATTGAAAATCAAAACTGAATTTCCGTTTTTGATTTGGCTTCATGCTTCCTAGCTCTATCCTGGACTAATCTTGATGCAAAACCCTCATGAATCCTTGTCATCACACTTTGAATGGAGGGATTTGGCGCGGTACTGTTCACGTCCAGCAAATATCACCGCTACCTTCGATTTTTCTACCGCCGCCAACCTCTTCGCGCCTCCTCGCACCTTCTCGCGCCTGCGCGCCACTGCCAGCCTGCCCCGCCCATCAGTGCGCCGTACAACCTCGCTTGCCCCGCCCTAGCATGCCCTGACACTGTCGACAAACGTGGCAACGCCGCCGGCCGCCCACTGCCGCCACCTCTGCCATTTCTCGCGCTTTCCTCTCTCAGCCGACCTGCCGCTCCCTCTGGCAACTTTGACCGCCATCCCTTAGCGCCCAAGACAGCCCACATGCATTGCAAAACCAGGAGCTCCCGAAACCACCATCACCGCCGTAGATATTTCCCCTCCCAGTGCAACCGCCTTTCCCCCGCCTATTTAAGCAACCCCGACCCTCCACAGAGAACCTCACACCTCCCCGAAGCCAGTCGACACCCCAAAGCTTCCCTCACCGCCCTCATTGCCGGTAATTGGAAGAAGCCCCAATTTCAAGCCCTAGCTCAATGTCCAAGCTCTGACCATCCACTCTCCGATTCCTTTCTCCAGTAGCACCCTCGAGCTCCCCAAAACCTTCCCCAAGTGCCGCCCTAGCTCCCTGGCCCCTCTTTTCCCTCGGCGCCGAGAGCCTTCTCACTATCGAAACCGCCGCCATGGCCAGCCCAACCCTAGCCTCCCTATCTTAGACCAATTCTTCTCCGAGCTCCCCCACACCCCATTGATGCTCAAGCACCAACCCAATGGCCTAGAGTCCCTCCCAATAACCTACAATTTCAAAATGGTTGCAAGAAGACGAGGCTCGCCGCCAGCGAACGCCACCTCCACCGGCCCTCCAACCACCAAAAATGGAACCCTTGTAGCATCCCGAGTCCGTCCATACCCTCCACAACCGTTGCAATCCACCCCACCGGCACCGGTAACCGCCGCAACCCTCCCCTATTCCCTGCGCGAGCGTGAGCGGAGTGAGGAAGATAAACAGTGACTATCTGACCGCACCATCCCGATTCGGCTGAGCCGAATCCATTCGATTGAGACCATTCCGCCCGACCGAGCCCGACTGATGCGGTTGCGCTGAGTCGTCTAGCTGAGCCCGGTTCAAGCCCAATGAATAGTGTCGAGCCCGATGAACAGTAACAGACCAAACCAAAAAATGCTTGTTTATACTCCCTATAACCGTTTCAAGCCCGCCAACCCAAATCTCAATCCCATTTCCCCATATAGCCCTCCTATGAGCCCAAAATCCCAATTCATTGGAGTTTACCGGATTTTTTTTCTTCTTTTATTTTCTTTATTCCTAGCTCAATCCTTCGGCCATGGGATTAATTTATTTTAATTGTTTTGCGCTAGCTTCTGGAGTCGAGATTTCGTAGGAGTAGGAAGGAGAAGCTCAAGCCCAGATCCTGCCCACCGAAGAATACAAACTAATTGAAATAACAGACCCGCAAGGCAAGTCACACATATTTTTGAACATGTTGATCCTACATTCCCTAAGTTATTTATTTACTTGCATTTTCATTATGTTATTTCCGCACTGTTATTTTATGTACAATAACTGCTTAAAATGGCATGATATTAGCTATGTCCTACCACCCAAAAACCAGTTTAACTTGATGGCCACATTCACCTTAACAAAATCTAGTAACATAAAATATAGAATTTATAATAACATGGTAATTTAGCGACACATCAAATCTTTCTACTGTTAAGGTTTTGGTATTGGTCTAGAGTTTTGGAAAAGTTGGAACTAAGATGAGTGAGGATCGCAGAGATGGATCCGAAGACCTTATCCTAGGGTGGAGGCTGGTTGTGGATTGGTGGCAGTACAGTGTGTACTGAATATGGGTTTGTGCGTGGGTGATGCCTCGGATAAAATATAAGGACTAGACCCTTATGCTGAGTAAAGGACATAGTAACCGCCCAACCACAAGCATTGACTTTGTCAAACCTTGACTTAGTCAAACCTGGCTTAGTAACTGCTCAACTTCAATTGAACCTCTGCAACTGGAAAGGGGGAGACAGAGGGTGAGTTCGTATGGGAGGTGGTTAACCATACAACTGTAGGACTGCGATGAGTTGGACGAGATCCGTGGGGTCATTCGAGCTAGTTGAGATTAAACACTTACTGGGCAGAGTCTACACAAAGAATTGAGCAATGAACATCCTTGTTGTCTATAGCTCTTTAGTGGGAGTTAAGGGATCTTGTGGGTAAAGTAGGGCAGCTTTGCAAAGTCATGACAAATTGTATTCGAATACGCCGTACTTCCGGTAAATGAAGCTGTGTTTAATGGGTGAATCCAGTAACAAGGCATAAGTAGTTTTGAGAATGGTTTGGTAATGTTGAAGGTTGATAATCAAGCTTGAAAACCCCCTTTTACATTAATGATTATCAAGCTTGAAAACCCCCTTTTACATTAATGAAGTACCTTTTAAAATCTTTATTTGGTTCCCAACTAAAACTGCATCCACATGAAATAATAGACTTGATCCCCCTTTACTTGTTATACCTTGCATGTAGTTATTGTGAAGCTCCGTGTGACTTGTTGAGTACGGTAGTTGTACTCATACTTGCTAAAAAGATAAACAGAAACAGCCAACTTTGAGGAGGCAGGTGAAGACGAAGAGGTGGTGCTTTACGAGATCGACGAAGCTTGGAATTAAGGTCGTTCTCCGCTCAGGCGTGCCTGCGGCGTCTTTTGCTGTAATGTAACTAAAGGCTGTATGCCCTTCTGTGATACTTGGCTTTAATGCCCTTATATTGTAATAAAGTTCGCTTTTGCTCTTAAGCTTGTGCTGGCAATGTTATACACTCGATGGATGTACTCGTAGTTGAACGGTCCTGGCAGCTGCGAGGGTTTCATAATACTCCCGGAAACGGGGGTGTTACAAAGTGGTATCAAAGCCCGCTTGCTTGACCGTAGGATGACCCTAAGTGCATTAAGTGTATTTGTTAAAACTATTTTACCTATAAAAAAATGAGTTACATAAAATATCAATATTATTCCTGTATAATCTCTTTCCTGTCTACCTTATCTATCAGTCTTATTTTAAAAGCTAAGGTTTGTTTTCTAAGACTATTTATATTTACTCTTGTCTAAATTCAAATTGGCGATGTGAGTAGTGGTGGAAAAAAAAGAAGTTAGGAAGTGTAGTGTGCGTTAGTATAGTTGGACCCTTTGATAATAGTATTTTCTTGGTTGTGTAAAATAAGTTGAGATATGTACTTTGTATGAATGGTATGTACCCAACTTGTATAATGAAGACTACTTTGCCTAATTGATAATTTGCTTGCTAATAATATCCTTAGCCTACCCCTTCATACTTTCAATCTTTCTATCTCACTCTGGAGTTCTTATCTATTTCTCTCTGACCTTACCTTAATTCTGAATTCTTACTTACCTGTCTGACCTTCCTAAAAACTCGCTGCAGATCTGAACTCTTGATCCCATCAAGGAAGTTAAGATGGCAGAAACAGGAGAAGGATCACAGCAACAAGGCAGTCCCCGCCAAAGAGAAGTACCGCAGCCTAGTCTGGCAGATATTCTTGCAAAGATGGAGGAAAATAGACACCAGGCAGAACTAAATCAATCCTGCATGATGGAACAGCTGGCAAAGCTATTAGAACAAATCGCTATGAGGAATGGAGGGAACAGCTAGCCAGCACCGCCTGTCTAGTCAAAATGGGCAGACTTTCAGAAGACTCGACCCCCGGTCTTTTCATCGTCGCCTGATCCGATGGTGGCAGAAGATTGGTTCAGGGACGTAGAGAGAAAATTAAACACTGTCCAATGTAACGACAAGGAGAAGGTACTTGTTGGATCGGGAACGGCAACAGGGGGTGAATGGTGCCTTCTTAGAAAATCGCCCCCAAAGTATCCACTTTGCAAATTCTTCTCCGATAGCTATGGAAGCTATGAAAAAGAGGGAGAAAAGATCTCTGAAATGACTGGAGGGATCAAGAACTACACTGCCCAAGAGACTTGAAAGATAGCAAACTGAAAGAAGAAAAAGAACCCAAAATAAGCAAACAGCCTACAAGAAAAAGAAAGAAGGCAATAAACTGAAAATTGTAGATAAAAGAGCAAAAGATAGTAGTCGCCTTACTGCTGATATAAAAAAATAGCAGATCCGAGAGAAGTGGTGCAAGCTGATAACAGAGAATGAAGAAGATTAGAGCAGCGACCAAACATGAAAACTTAACTGCACAGGGAATACAGGATAGGCCAAAAGATTACAAACTGCAGCTGCAAAAAAATAACAACTGAAGAAAGATGAGGCAGTAAAAACCTTTGAAACCGAACACCCAAATAACTAGCACCAGATTGACTGCAGTCAAATGATCGGTTTAACGTAACTGCATACAATGGCCTAATCGCATAGGTAAACGGTCGGCCGACGGTGCAAGAAAATCAGATATGGGAAACATAGCTAACGGAAAATATTTAGTTTGGAAGCAGGAGGTTGAAAAACTGATGGTAAACCGTGAATAGTATGCAGACCGAAACTGCATATGCCAAAAGCTATTTGAAGTCAAAATTGATTTGCTGAAACTAGAATAGCTGATAGCAGTTGCACTTTTTGTTGGCACAGTAATTACACGAGCCGAGCTGAAAACTAAGAACACAGTTCATAGACTGCAACTCTTCTCAGGTAAAAAGTTTTGAGTTTTAATTCAAATAACTGAGTGAACAGAGAAGGAGAAATTTAGATCAAGAGAATGGATCGACAGTAAACTGACAAAAACAAGAAAGAGCAAGAACTAAATTTCAGATTTTCGGGCAGAGCAATTTAGAACAGAGAGTAAGACAAAGATTAAAAGGCTTCCAATTTTCAAACTCTTTGATCATGAGTCAATAAACTTTAACAAGAGATGCCCTCATAACCAGGAAACACAAGTCTATTACAACTTTTCGGCCGACACAACCAAGAACAAGAATACTCTGACTTCTGTAACAGTAAACCCTAGGTAACATCAGAAACAGAGGAAGTCGGTAGAGGCCAGATTCTTGGAAACAAGGCTGCAATCAAAATCGTTTGCTCTTGGGATAGACTAGCTAAGAGGCTTCGAGCAGAATCCCAGTTCAGAGCATCAGGATTCTGTGCAGAAAAGATTAAGATATCAACTCAATCCAGTTAGAGCGCAGGAGAACAGAGAAATGAACTGAGAGCAAAATAGAAGCGATAAACTGAAACTTCACACAAATTGCTCAGGGAAGTGCAAAGAGATGAAAGATTACATGATAGATCACAATCAATACAATCCTTTCACTCAAACTGAGCACACACCCAAAACTCAAGAGCTCATACAGAAGGGAAAACACCACTTCTTTCCCATACGCAGTTGCAAGTCAAAAGCTAAAACAACCTTCTGTCTCTCCTCACCTACTCCATACCAACTAGAGCACAAAGCAAGAAACTAACTCTCCCAAGCCATAATTCTTCTCGCAAGACATGCATGCACCAGGAGACACACCTCCTTATATAGGCTTTGGTTACCGGGTTTCCAACCCGTTTTGCCCGCTAATTCCAAACCGAAACCACTCCCACTTGTGCAGCCTTGTGAATTTACCAAATCGCCCCTCTTGCACCTTCCAGGAAGTTTCCTCATTTCTTGCCGCCCAAGCCTCGCAACCACCTCGAGTCCTCGTCGTCTACGGCACACCTCAACCGTTCTGACCTCGGCACCGCCTGCGCCTGGTCCGGTCATCCAGTGCCTCGCCACGACTTCGCCTCGACGTCCTGCAGCCATCACAGACAAGAAACACATCACATAGCACCGCTCGACATAATGTAATCAACAATAGTATTAAGAGAAATCTTACACATGAAAAAGCTCAAACCTATCGAATCAAACGAATAAGCATCCTAAACACTTCGACCAAGATTGACCAAGTCCGACCGAAGCTGATTGCAACACGCAACGACATGGTCCAAACCACACAAACCAAACTCGACTTTCCTAAAGAAGATGTCAATTACTTATCACACACACGGGGTCACCTCCACATGGTCTATCAATCTCCCCCTTGATGAGTATATTGACAAACCCAGCAAAAGCGTAAAGTTGAGTTTGAAAATGAAAGAGAGTCAAACATGGTCCAAAAGAAATCAAAGAAGCTTATGACCATGTTGACAAATGGAACACAAACAGAAAGAGCAAATTGTTCTCCAAAGCTCCAGAAAGTCCTAAAAGGCTTTTTCTCCGCTATTCTCCCCCTTTAGGCAATAAAAACATCAAGAATGCGAAAGAGAGAATAAGGTATGGTGTTGGATGAAATGGCTGAAGTTTGTTTATTTTAAGCATTTAGAGCCATGAAGATTATCCAAAATGACCATTTGAATATTACACCAAGCCATAACACATAAGTATGCTATCAAGATCATGACAAGACATGTATAATCAAGCTAAGCCAAATAAGGCATAATCTGAAAATTAGTCGAATTTCTTAGCATGCCAAGTCAACCATGATTATAGTCTAGCTAAAGGTATCTAAAGATGATGTAGGCCATGTCAATAATCTATGTGGAACCAAGAAGCTAGTATTGAGTCAATTTAGAGTGCTACAAGTTTAAAAATGAGACATTTGTTCAAGTACTTGTAAGTTATGTAGTTAAGCAAATTGAGCACATTTGACATCATTTTCCCTTTTTAAAGCTCATGGTTGTTTTCAACTAAAATTTTGAGTCATGTGCTAGATCTCAAGCCTTATGCGACTACTCCAAGCTAGAAGCTTAAGAAGATAGTCTTGGTCATCCAAAACTCCCCCTGAGTTCATGCCTAGTGCAATGGCAAGCAGTCTCATGAGAAAGAATTGGTGAGATTAGTTTTTTCACACAAAAGAGATCTTTTTTGCTTTCATAAACGGGTGTACTAACCCATGCTTCATCAAGAAACTAGTATAGCTCAATCTAAAACTCAATATAGATTCAAGACTCAACTCAGCCTATCCTGTATTCCCTGTGCTAAATCTAGTCAAGAATTGGTGAGATTATGGCATGAATCATAAGAGGATAACTGAAGACAGACTAGTCTCAAGAGCGAACATGACATATTTTAATTCAAGTTGCGCATTTTTAATCAACCTATCATGGCAAAGACTAGACTACACATATAAAGTCATGATAAATCTAGCAATTAAGCACATATCATGGCAAGATGTAATGCATTATAAACATGTCATAAAAGGATAATAATTAAGGCTCCATGTAATTATATTACAATGCAAAATGACATGCAAGAAAATCCAGCTCCTCCTCAGCATATAATGTACTTTTAGTTCAAGTTGAGTTATGACAGCATTAAGATCTAGAAGCTCCCAAATGAACTCCCCTGAACCAAAGCAATAAAAACGAGAAGCTGACAAGAAAAATCGAAAAGGCAGTCCTTAAAGCAGAGATAAGATATAGAGGATACTATGGCTCAGACTGACTCTCATCTACCCCATATGACTCTAGGACTATCAGCTGATCAACTAACACACTAAGGAGCAAACACGTACCCTGTCTACCCAAGGGTAGCCCAACCCTCGCTAGAACCTATAAGAAGTGAGTGAGCTCAACCTAGTGAGAAGAGAAACAGCTAATAAGCAGCATCCTAGAATCACAAGATGAGAGAAGGAAGTCTAAACACCTAGACGATAGAAACACTCTAATCTATGCTAGGAGGACTAACCCATATGCACCCGTATGCAATGCAATAGAAAGGAGTAAGAGCATAATAACCAAGATAAAGCATGAATCACAAAACTCCCCCTCACAACAGTCCATAAGGACAGACCTATAGGACCGAAATGGCAACAGAGGGGGGGTGAATGGTGCCTTCAAAAACTCCCCAAGTACTCTTACCAACTTCTTCTCCAATAGCTACAGAAGCTACGAAGGCAGAAGGTGAATGCTCACTGGAAACGAGAGGAAATCGACTGAGACTAATCAAGAAAGATGGAGTCGGCCAAAACCCAGAGCAGTCGATACTTAACTATGTAGTCGAACGACTCCCTGCTGTGACCGAAACAGTTTTAGTACAGTCGAGACTTCACAGTGAAATGCTGATCAACAAAAGAAAGAACACAGTAACGACCGAAGACAGAGAGAGCACGTACGACCGGCAAGACTCTAAAGAGAATAACATTAAAGTCTTGAGACAAAATAGCCAAGAGACTCTAAACATGACTGTGTTCTAACAAGAAGGCATGGTCGAAAAAGAACAGAGTAACTTGAGACGCACGACCATTTGCACTAGGACCCGATCGAAAACTCTGCTCTCGGGAAGAACCTGACCAAATGGTCTTGAGTATGGATCCCAGTTCAAAGTAGAAGAAAGCAAAGTAACTCGAGCAAGGAACTTGCTCAGATCAAGCAACCTAGAGCACAAATGAGAACCATCATCTCAGACATACATGGGAAAGGATAAAGCAGAGAAGGCACAAATAAAACAATCAAACAATTCACAGAACAAAAACTCAACATAGAGGAAGAGAGATGAATGATTGATGATGGAGGTTTCTACAGCCACTCCAACTGGGAGATACACGAGCACACTTGCTCCATCCCGAGAACCCACACACTCACAAATAAATAAGCAAGAACAGAGCAACTCGGGGATCCAAATCTCACAAGTTCCCGAGCTCTACCCTCTCTATTTAAAGCCACACACCAACGAAGGGGAACTCGTAAACCCCCACCTAACACCGGGTTTTCAACTCACTTTACCCACGAGCTTCCAGTGCTTTACCCGTTAAACCCAACGGCTCCACTGCTTTGCCCGTTAGCGCCAACAACTCCAGTGCTTTGCAGAGACACAGCTTCCCTTTGCAACTTTCTGCATTTCTCCAAAATGCCACTCCGCTGCCTTCCCGGAAGCTTCCTCCTACTTTGCCTTGCTGTCCAAGGTTACAACCCTTTGCAAGACTAGGTCTCCTTCGGCTTCCCTTGGTCGTTCTGGACCCCGATACCGCCCGTGTCTCGTCCCGACCTTCCTAGCCTCACCAGACCTATCTCCAAGATCCTGCAACCATTACAAACAACAAAACATCACATAGCACTGCACTAGATAAGGATAACATCTATTGGCATCGAAAAACAAAGCTCAAACCACACTCCACAAGGTCATACACCACATGCGATCGGTCGGAATGTCAAACTAATAAGTGCACAAGGTCTACGACTGCAACACAAGACCATACGACCGATCCCCAGCTGAAACGACCACTTCTGGAGGTCATACGACCGATTATAAGTGACCTACGACCACATACAAGACTCTCGGGAGCTTCCGACCAGGTCTCACCACGTTACGATCACAACCGACCGCTACCTGAGCCCATTCGACCGCATACGACCTCTTACGACCGCATCCTGAGCAAGTCCAACTGCATCCGACCAGCTATGACAACGTTCGACCAAGCCACAACCTCAATCAACGGCTTCACAACGTGGTCGAAGTCCGCTGACTTCCCACAAGGTCATAGTCGAACCCACCAACTATTGACCGCAGTGGTTGAAGCCTCGACTACCGACCGCAGTACTCGATAACGTGGTCGAGCGTTTCTGACTACTCAACGTGGTCATAAGTCTAAGCTCCGACTTTGACCGTAGCTTGCTACACGTGGTCGTAGCGGCGTTCGACCACGGTCAACTTGGTCGAAGATGACCCGACTGGCTCCGGACTAATGACAACGTGGTTGTAACCTGCCCGGCAAGCTCCCGACCATGACCAATGTGGTCGTAAATGACTCGACTGGCTTTCGATCACGCACAGAGTAGTCGTAAATGATCCGAGTGACTTCTGGCCACGACCAGAGTGGTCGTAAACCACTCAAAAATGTGCAATCACGGCCAATCGTGGTCATAAACTTTGCTGCTGCCTTTTGACCACGGTCTAAGTGGTCGAAAAGTCTTCCGACCTCTCAAACAGGGCTACGACTTCGCAGAAAACACCCAAAACAAACTCGATCTTTTCGAATCAAGTGTCAATTACTCATCACAAGCATGTGGTCACCTCCACATGGTCTCTCAAGACCACCCCAAGCTCTCCCCGCAAAGCTGAAAACCTAGAGCTATCCAAAGGCTTGGTAAAGATATCAGCCAACTGGTGGTCACTCTCCACAAAATGGAGCACTATGTCACCCTTCTCCACATGGTCTCTAAGGAAGTGATATCTGATATCAATGTGCTTGGTCCGAGAGTGCTACACTGGGTTCTTGGCAATGTTAGTGGCAAAAGTGTTATCACAGAAGAGTGGAACACTATCTATAACTAACCCAAAGTCCAGCAAGGTCGAGACCATCCAAAGCACCTGGTTGCAAAGCAACTGGCAGCAGCAACGTACTCGGCCTCTGTGGTGGACTGTGCAACACCGGACTGCTTCCTAGAAGACCAAGAGACAAGAGAAGTGCCAATGAATTGGCAGGTGCCAGAAGTGCTCTTCCTATCTATCCTACAGCCAGCAAAGTCTGCGTCCGAGTAGGCTCTAAGGGAAAGATAAGAAGAGGAAGAGTACCAAATACCATAGTCAATGGTAGCTCGAAGGTACCAAAGAATGCGCTTCACCGCCTGGCGGTAAGATATGCGAGGAGAAGCCTGAAACCGAGCACAAAGACACACAGCGAAGTGTATGTCCGGTCTTGAGGCAGTGAGATACAAGAGGGAGCCAATCATGCTGCGATACGCCTCCTGATCAACTAGCTCGCCATCCTCATCTGGGCCGATTGTGGTGGATGATGCCATGGGAGTTGACACTGGCTTGCCATCACTCATGTCAAAGCGTCTCAGGAGGTCACAAGTGTACTTGCCTTATACAAGAAAGTACCCTCCCGAGTCTGCTTGATCTGGAAGCCAAGGAAGAAGGTCAACTCACCCATCATGCTCATCTCAAACTCGGTGCTCATGACATCCAAGAACTGTGAAACAAGAGCATGACAAGAGCCGCCAAAGATGATATCATCCACATAGATCTGGACGAGCAGAAGATCATTGCCATGTCTACGAATGAACAAGGTCTTATCCACTTACCCATCTCAAAACCATGACTCAACAAATAAGACTTAAGCCTCTCATACCAAGCTCTAGGGGCCTGCTTAAGTCCATATAATGCTTTGGAAAGCTTGTAGACATGGTTTGGGTATTTGGGGTTTTCGAAACCAGGAGGCTGTCTCACATAGACTTCTTCCTCAATAAAACCATTGAGGGAGGCACTCTTGACATCCATCTGGTAAAGCTTGAAACCCTTAGACGCTGTGAAAACAAGCATGATTCTAATGGCCTCAAGTCTAGCTATAGGGGCAAAAGTCTCCTCAAAATCTAGATCCTCAACTTGGGAGAAGCCCTGAGCTACCAGTCTAGCCTTGTTTCGAATAACCACCACATCCTCACTCTGCTTGTTCTTGAATACCCACTTAGTCCCAATGACATTGTGACCACGAGGGGGCTCAATAAGCGACCAGACCTTGTTTCTCTCGAAATTTTCGACTCCTCATGAATGGCATTGACCCAAGACTCATTAGAAAGAGCATGACTAACATCTTTGGGCTCAAGGTGGCAACAAAGGCAGAATGGAGACAGAAATATGACATGCCAGACTTTGAGCGAATGACGTGCTCAAAGAGGTCTCCAATCATCTGCTCGGAAGGATGGTCTTTCTGGATATGTCGGGGAGGTCCTGGATGAGATGAAGAAGTGACCTCTACCTCATGAGCTGATGAGGCAGGAACAGAGCCATTAGCTCCAGAGGAAGCAGAAGGCATGGGCTGATCTCCTCGAGGTGCGGTGGTAGAAACAGGCACCTCAAGGGGAGGAGGAACTGGATCGGGTAGACAACCCTCATCTCCATCCTCCTCATCATCCACAAAGATGGGCTCGAACTGCTCTACAGAACCTGAGATATCGGGCCTAGTCCTCGGACTGACCTCGTTGAAAGTCACCTCACAGGTCTCTACCATCTTACTAGACTCGCAGTTCCAGACCTTATACGCCCGCGAAGAAGTCGAGTAACCTAGAAAGATACCATCACAAGATCGTGACTCGAACTTGTCTAGGTTTCTGGACTTCAAAATGAAACACTTGCAACCAAACACACGAAAATGCGAGACACTGCGCGATGCAAGAGTGCCTGAAGAAAGACTCTGTTCGAAACATGGCACGCGGTCGCTATAGCCTCAGCCCAAAACTTCCTAGGTGTAGAATACTCATCAAGCATCGTCCTGGCCATCTCGACCAAGGTACGGTTCTTCCTCTCCACGACGCCATTTCGCTGTGGGACGTGCGGAGAAGAGAACTGGCGCTCTACACCTGTCTCATCGCAGAACCTCTCAAAGTAGAAATTCTTGAACTCTGTGCCATTGTAAGGCACCCAGAAGCTCAACAGAAAGCCTACTGAAAAGACCTCAAAAATGTGTAAACGTCTCATCCTTCGAGGCTAAGGAAAACACCCAAAAGTACCTCGAGAAGTCATCGACCACGACTAGAACATACCACTTCCCTCCTGCTAACTACACTCGAGCTGGTCCAACTGTGTCCGTGTGGAGCAGCTGTCCCGGTGCATTGGTCATAGTCACTGTGACCGGAGGGTGAGAAGCGGCAACCATCTTGCCGTGCCGGCATGGAGCACAAACCAGATCTTTGACCATCTTGAGTTTCGGCAGACCACGAATGAGGTCGTGGCCGCTAACTCGAGTCAAATGGTCAAATCCAATATGACCAAGTCTCCTATGCCAGAAGGAAAGGTCTCGGGACTCAGAAGCAACCAAACAACGGAGAGGATCACCAGAAGACTCAGAAAAATCAGCACGAAAGATCCCCCCAAAACGAGAAATCCCGCAAACCAGACTACCCAAAGAATCAAGAATTTTGCAAGCGTTTTTCTTGAAGCTCACTTCAAAACCATCATCGGTAAGCTGAGAAATTGAAAGCAAATTATACTGCAACTTACTAACCAAGGCAACACCTTTTAAAATAAAAGACTTGTTAACGCGCACTGTACCTTTGGCGATGACGCGCCTAGACGAAGCGTCTCTGAAGGTGAACGTCTCATCACCTGGAGCTCGGGCTAGGGAAGAGAACCAACGAGAATCTCCGGTCATATGACGAGAACAATTGGAGTCCACGAGCCAAACCTCTCCCTTCCTAGCCCGGCGAACCTGAGTGAAACAGAGAGAGAAGGCTCAGTACTGGGATAAATCAAAAGCGATTTTGGCACCCAATACTGAGTCACACGTCGAGTAGAAGAAGTAGCCACACACGACTAACCTCTATCTACCCTACACTCTCTGTTGCTCAAAGAAGTACTAGGTCTATGTGCAGACATGAAGCTGTTGCTGGGTCTGACTACTATGGGAGAGCGAGTCGGAACACCAACAACACGCTGATCACGCCGCGGGTAGCCATCTCGATGGGGGAAACAAGATCTACCCTCAGAACGGCGGAAGTCACGACTAGAGGCATATCGAGGACGAAAGCCAGAAAACTCAGAAAATCCAAGTCCTCAATGATGTCCAAACCCATCAAGCTGAAAAGTCCTAGACCTCGTGTTGGTCTTAGGTGCACTCAAGGTCTGGGGCTGACCCTGAATACGCCTAAGAGCCTCAACACAATCTCTCCGCGCGATCTTGGCGCGCCTGAAGAATCTCTCGATCGTATGTCCATCCTTCTGACAGAAGGTACAATGAAACTTCGCCTTCTGAGAGGTCGAAGCACCAGGTGTAACAACCTTACTGTCAGAAAATTCCTTAGACAAAGCCCGCTGATTTGAATTGAACTTTCTCAGTTCTGGGCTTGACCTCGATCACACCTGTGGCTATGGGTCTGAGCACGACAGGTGGATACTTCCTAACATCCTCCAGAAAATCATATCCTAGACCTTGATTGAATTTGCAAATCTTGGACTGGTCTAGAATAAGATTTAGCTTCTTCTTGCCTCCTACAAACCTCTCGAGAGTGTTCATAAGATACTGACACTCCCGAAAGAGAGAGGTGCAAGAAGAGCAGGGGAAGAAGAGACAGCAGAAGGTAAGGGAGTAGAAGAAGAACCAGTAGCAGAAGAGGGAATGGCTTGTGCACGCACATCCGACTCAGAAGGGACAGTACTACTGCTAGCCAGTTGGTTCACGTCGCTAAGCGTCTCCACCTTACTCTTGGGCTTCTCCCCCACACCAGCACACACATTACAAGCACATGGTGTCTTCTCTAGAAGGTCCTTAGTTAGCTTCACACATTTCTCATCCAATGCAATCAAGTCAGATTTTAGTTTTTCACAATTATTACATGATGAGCTAACAGGATCCTTAGAAGCATACTGAGCCATTTTCTTAGTGTAGTCAATTATTTCTTGAAACTGTTTTGAGACAGATTCAAGTTTAGCAGTTAATGTAGGACAGTTCAAACATGAAGTAATAGGCTCAAGTAATGAAGCTTGTAATTCAGCAATTTTGTGATCTGTCCTTTTTAGATTCATTTTCAAGTTATTGCAATTTTCACAAGTCTCGGGCAGATCAAGAAGCATGGTATAAAGACCTCTAAATGCATTGTCCTTATCCTCAGATGAGGTGCAAGATGTAGTCTCAACAACAGTAGATGAAAGAGCGACTACCCTACTCATCTGTAGTTCAGCAAGAAGACTAACATTCTCCACCTTAATCAAGTCAAGCTCAGAAGACAAACTATCATGAGAGGTCCTTAATTTCTCCATATCACCCAGCAAAGTAGAGCATGTATCACAATCGTCACGGGAGGAAGCAGATATAAGTGAGGTAAGCTCCCGTGACAATCTATCTACTTCCTTCTCCAACTCGCTACACCTAACTCTAGATCTAGCATGAAATTTCCCTAGCTTAAGAAAAGCATCATTAAGCTGGTTGTAGGAGGGGTATACCTCATCGGAGTCAGAATAGAGCTCGCTGTCGCTGATCTCGCCCTCAAGGGCCATGAAGCACATGCCGAAGAAGTCATCGCCATCCTTGGGTTCTTGATCGCTCGTCCCATCGTCGTCGCTCCATCCCTCCACCTTGCTGAGGTCAAGGTCGTCAAAGGCGGTGAGGACACGATGGAAGGGCTTCTTGGCTTTGCCAAGGTCGCGGAACTTCTTTTTGCCTTGGGCATGAGCTGGAGGCTTCTTGTTGCGATTCTTGTTGATGTAGTCGTTCTTGCCCGCACCGCTGAAGTCGTTCTTGCCTTTCTCCAACTTGGGGCAGTTTGCCCGAATGTGGTTGGGGCCACCACACTCGAAGCAAATTATCAGGCCACTCCTATTTCGGTCCCTCACTCTCTTGTACGCGTGGGAAAACTTTCTGACTAGAAGGGCTAACTGGTCCTCTGGTAGCTGCTCTAATTGATCATCAGTTACGTCACAGAGAGTAGCTAGGGAGAATCCACAAATCAAGTCAGAAGAAGAATCAGAAGCTGAACTGGGATCGGTGACTAAGGCCATCGACTGCGACTTCGACCTACGAGAGACTATGTCAATCTCGTGAGTCTTGAGGCGTGAGTACAACGCGTCAAGAGTCAGGGTCGAGAGATCGATCGTGTCTTTAATTGTGGTCACCTTCATCTCCCAAACGCGCAAATCAAGAGCAAAAAGCATTTGACGAGCATTGTCCAAGTCGGGGTATGTGAGACCGACTTGATGGACCATGTGGAGGTGACCACATGTTTATGATGAGTAATTAACAAGATTGTGCAAAGTTGAGTTTGGTTTGAGTGATAGGTGCCAAGTCGGCATTTGGCGTAGTCGGGTATAGTTGGACGGTCTTATTGCATATTCGTCTTCCCGATTGGCCCTCAAGATCAATCCAAGAAGATTTTATTTGAGATGGACTGACTCCCTGTTCTTTTCCTTCGATGTTCTCTATGCTTGATTTTTGAGTTTTTGTGTTTTGGTTTGATTCTTACTGGGGAGTGCCAAAATGGGTTGTTGTATGTTGGGATGATGCCTCAAGACCATTTGATCAGTTAAAATCCCAAGAACCCATTCTTGATTCCAGATTTTGGTTTTTGGCCTCCTCTATTCTTTCTTTTTACTTCTAGGGTTTTGGTGCAAATCTTGTTTCCCTCTTTGAGATGGCTTGAAACTTGGAATGTAAAGTCCAGAGGCTATTATCTTGCTATCCTCAAAATTTCATGGCCAAAGGATCAAAGATGGGAGGGGAATTTGATTTTTGGTCAGCTCTCTGTACCCTTTCATGTTTTTGGCAAAAGTCTGAAATCCATGAGTTTTTGTTGAAATCCCTTGTCATTTGAAGCCTCTCAAGTATTTAGTTTAAGATCCTGTGCTTGTAGTCTAAAAGGAATGGTAGAAATCCATCATTTTCTCTGTTCTCCCAAAATCTGAATATTTTCGGTTTTGTGTTCCTCGGGCTCTGCTCTCTGCCTTGGCCGACAGAGATAACCGGTCTAACCGGTTATTAGCTGGCGGTCTGACCGGGCGTTAAGTGGCGGTCAGACCGGCCCCCGCCGAGCGGTCAGACCGGCGTTGAAGGTGCGGTCAGACCGGCTAGGCTGTTGTGGTCTGACCGCCCTCTCCTGCAGCTCTCTTTTGGGATTTGTTTTCATTTGGTTCTTCTTGGTCTTTCTCTGATGTTTGCATATTTGTCCTGTAAGATCTTTCAGAGAACTTAATCTCTCTTTTCATAGATTTTATATCAATCGGTGAGAGGATTTGAGTCGATATTTTTGGAGCAAGTTTTAAGTCGACATTCACCCCCCTCCCCTTTACTTGTTATACCTTCATGTAGTTATTGTTAAGCTCCATGTGACTTGTTGAGTACGGTAGTTGTACTCATACTTGCGAAAAATATAAACAGAAACAGCCAACTTTGAGGAGGCAGGTGAAGACAAAGAGGTGGTGCTTTACGAGATCGACGAAGCTTGGAATTAGGGTCGTTCTCCGCTCAGGCATGCCTGTGGTGTCTTTTGCTGTAATGTAACTAAAGGTTGTATGCCCTTCTGTGATACTTGGCTTTAATGCCCTTATATTGTAATAAAGTTCGCTTTTGGTCTTAAGCTTGTGGTGGCAATGTTATACACTCGATGGATGTACTCGTAGTTGAACGGTCCTGGCAGCTGCGAGGGTTTCATAATACTCCCGGAAACGGGGGTGTTACAAAGTGGTATCAAAGCCCGCTTGCTTGACCGTAGGATGACCCTAAGTGCATTAAGTGTATTTGTTAAAACTATTTTACCTATAAAAAAATGAGTTACATAAAATATCAATATTATTCCTGTATAATCTCTTTCCTGTCTACCTTATCTATCAGTCTTATTTTAAAAGCTAAGGTTTGTTTTCTAAGACTATTTATATTTGCTCTTGTCTAAATTCAAATTGGCGATGTGAGTAGTGGTGGAAAAAAAAGAAGTTAGGAAGTGTAGTGTGCGTTAGTATAGTTGGACCCTTTGATAATAGTATTTTCTTGGTTGTGTAAAATAAGTTGAGATATGTACTTTGTATGAATGGTATGTACCCAACTTGTATAATGAAGACTACTTTGCCTAATTGATAATTTGCTTGCTAATAATATCCTTAGCCTACCCCTTCAAACTTTCAATCTTTCTATCTCACTCTGGAGTTCTTATCTATTTCTCTCTGACCTTACCTTAATTCTGAATTCTAACTTACCTGTCTGACCTTCCTAAAAACTCGCTGCAGATCTGAACTCTTGATCCCATCAAGGAAGTTAAGATGGCAGAAACAGGAGAAGGATCACAGCAACAAGGCAGTCCCCGCCAAAGAGAAGTACCGCAGCCTAGTCTGGCAGGTATTCTTGCAAAGATGGAGGAAACTAGACACCAGGCAGAACTAAATCAATCCCGCATGATGGAACAGCAGGCAAAGCTGTTGGAACAAATTGCTATGAGGAATGGAGGGAACAGCCAGCCAGCACCGCCTGTCTAGTCAAAATGGGCAGACTTTCAGAAGACTCGACCCCCGGTCTTTTCATCGTCGCCTGATCCGATGGTGGCAGAAGATTGGTTCAGGGACGTAGAGAGAAAATTAAACACTGTCCAATGTAACGACAAGGAGAAGGTACTTGTTGGATCGGGAACGGCAACAGGGGGTGAATGGTGCCTTCTTAGAAAATCGCCCCCAAAGTATCCACTTTGCAAATTCTTTCCCGATAGCTATGGAAGCTATGAAAAAGAGGGAGAAAAGATCTCTGAAATGACTGGAGGGATCAAGAACTACACTGCCCAAGAGACTTGAAAGATAGCAAACTGAAAGAAGAAAAAGAACGCAAAATAAGCAAACAACCTACAAGAAAAAGAAAGAAGGCAATAAACTAAAAACTGCAGATAAAAGAGCAAAAGATAGTACAGCCACAAGAAGGGGCTGGACTGACTGTAGTCGCCTTACTGCTGATATATAAAAAAATAGCAGATCCGAGAGAAGTGGTGCAAGCTGATAACAGAGAATGAAGAAGATTAGAGCAGCGGCCAAACATGAAAACTTAACTGCACAGGGAATACAGGACAGGCCAAAAGATTACAAGCTGCAGCTGCAAAAAATAACAACTGAACAAAGATGAGGCAGTAAAAACCTTTGTAACCGAACACTCAAATAACTAGCACCGGATTGACTGCAGTCAAATGACTGGTTTAACCGGAACCAGACAGCCAGTCTAATCTGCAATAGGTAAACCAGTCAGACCGGTGCAAGAAAATCAGATACGGGAAACATAGCTAACGGAAAATATTTAGTTTGGAAAACTGATGGTAAACCGAGAATAGTATGCAGACCGAAACTGCATATGCCGAAAGCTATTTGAAGTCAAAATTGATTTGCTGAAACTAGAATAGCTGACAGCAGTTGCACTTTTTGTTGGCACAGTAATTACACGAGCCGAGCTGAAAACTAAGAACACAGTTCATAGACTGCAACTCTTCTCAGGTAAAAAGTTTTGAGTTTTAATTCAAATAACCGAGTGAACAGAGAATGAGAAATTTAGATCAAGAGAATGGATCGGCAGTAAACTGACAAAAACAAGAAAGCGCAAGAACAAAATTTCAGATTTTCGGGCAGAGCAATTTAGAACAGGGAGTAAGACAAAGATTAAAAGGCTTCCAATTTTCAAACTCTTTGATCATGAGTCAATAAACTTTAACAAGAGATGTCCTCATAACCACGAAACACAAGTCTATTACAACTTTTCGGCCGACACAACCAAGAACAAGAATACTCTGACTTCTGTAACAGTAAACCCTAGATAACATCAGAAACAGAGGAAGTCGGTAGAGGCCAGATTCTTGGAAACAAGGCTGCAATCAAAATGATTTGCTCTTGGGATAGACTAGCCAAGAGGCTTTGAGCAGAATCCCAATTCAAAGCATCAAGATTCTGTGCAGAAAAGATTAAGAAATCAACTCAATCCAGTAAGAGCGCAGGAGAACAGAGAAATGAACTGAGAGCAAAATAGAAGCGATAAACTGAAACTTCACACAAATTGCTCAGGGAAGTGCAAAGAGATGAAAGATTACATGATAGATCACAATCAATACAATCCTTTCACTCAAACTGAGCACACACCCAAAACTCAAGAGCTCATACAGAAGGGAAAACACCACTACTTCCCCATACGTAGTTGCAAGTCAAAAGCTAAAACAACCTTCTGTCTCTCCTCACCTACTCCATACCAACTAAAGCACAAAGCAAGAAACTAACTCTCCCAAGCCATAATTCTTCTCGCAAGACATGCATGCACCAGGAAACACACCTCCTTATATAGGCTTTGGTTACCGGGTTTCCAACCCGTTTTGCCCGCTAATTCCAAACCGAAACCACTCCCACTTGTGTAGCCTTGCGAATTTACCAAATCGCCCCTCCTGCACCTTCCGAAAAGTTTCCTCATTTCTTGCCGTCCAAGCCTCGCAACCACCTCGAGTCCTCGCCGTCTTTGGCACACCTCAACCGTTCTAACCTTGGCACCGCCTGCGCCTAGTCCGGTCATCCAGTGCCTCACCACGACTTCACCTCGACGTCCTGCAGCCATCACAGACAAGAAACACATCACATAACACCGCTCGACATAATGCAATCAACAATAGCATTAAGAGAAATCTTACGCATGAAAAAGCCCAAACCTATCGAATCAAACGAATAAGCATCCTAAACACTTCGACCAAGATTGACCAAGTCCGACCGAAGCCGATTGCACCACGCAACGACATGGTCCAAACCACACAAATCAAACTTGACTTTCCTAAAGCAGATGTCAATTACTCATCACACATACGGGGTCACCACCACATGGTCTATCAGTACTATATGCTTCCCACCATTTACAGGGACTAGCAGCAGCCTGGTGGATGAATTATCAAGCTATGTTTGAAGGTCGAGAAATTACTTGGAAAGAATTTGAGGACTCTGTCCGCCAAACCCATATACCTACTGGGGTGATAGAAGCTAAGCGTCGAGAATTTCTCGCACTGAAGCAAGGAGGACATACAGTGACGGAGTATCTTCATCAGTTTAACACATTAGCCCGTTACGCCCCTGATAACGTGAAGACTAAGAAGAAAAAGATGGAAAGATTTAAAGAAGGATTGCAAATATCTTTGCAGCATCATATCTCGGCAATGGACTTCAAGGATTTACCTTCAATGGTAAATAAACTCATCATGCCAGAGCAAACCCAAAAGGAATTAGAAGAGACACAAAAGAGGAAGATAGTACAGGTAACGTCATCGCCAGAGACACCCCATAAGCGGATGTTCCTAGCCCCGCAGTCCATGGGACAGTGTGGGAAGAAGTTTATCTTCAAGCCAAAACCACAGTTTAAGATCGGTCAAGGTTCTACGACGTCTCAGCTGAACGTCAAACAGATTCCTGTTTTGAAGTGTTTTAACTGTGGTGGAAATCATTTGCAAAGGCAATGTCCACAGCTCTATACAGTCTGTTATCATTGTGGCCAAGCCGACCACTACAAGAATTAGTGTCCGCGAGGTGGATTGCCCTCGGAAGTAGCAAAGGCCCAAGTCAGGGCACTGACATCCATACCTCACCAATTCATAGCGATACCAAAGCAAGAAGAAGGATAGAACCATCAGTTCACAGTCAAGCCAACAGGAACGCAGACTACGACTTCGACGCCAGCTGCTGATAAAGGAAAAGGAGTATTGAAGCCAGTGCAAGGAAGGATCAATCATATTTCTGCAAAAGAAGCAGCGGGAGCCAACGACGTCATCGTTGGTACGTACCTTGTTAACTCAAAGCCTTCTTTGGTTTTGTTTGATCCACGAGCCACACATTCGTTTCTCTCTTTGGCTTTCATTGTGAAAAACCAATTGCCATTCTCAACTTTGCAACGATCCTATTCCTTTCAAACCGCTGGGAGTAAAGTGGAATCTCGCTTTGGATGCAAGGACTTGGATCTGGAAATCCAAGGAATCAAATTTAAAGCTGACTTGATGTTGTTAGAAATGAAAGGACTGGACGTTATACTGGGAATGGATTGGTTAGCTAGATATAAAGCCAAGGTACATTGTGAAGACAAGCTAGTGACTCTGGTAAGTCTAGAAGGACGGAAGATAGTAGTAAAGACAGATTCAACATTAGTAGAGAAAATGAAAACAAGTGCTCATAGTATAATGGTAGAAGAAGGAGTTGCTCAAGTGCCGATAGTTTAGGAGTATTCGGATGTTTTTCCAAAAGAGTTACCCAGAAAACCGCCTGATAGACCCATTGACCTTGCCATTGAGTTAGTGCCAGGAACCAAAACTATCACGAAGCGTCAGTATCGAATGTCAGCCCAAGAGCTGAAGGAACTCAAGAAGCAAATGGATGAACTACTAGAAAAAGAATTCATACAGCCCAGTGTATCTCCATGGTCAGCCCCAGTGCTGTTCGCCAAGAAGAAAGATGGGAGTCAGAGAATGTGTGTAGATTATCGCGGATTGAATGCCGTGACGATCAAGAACAAATATCCTTTGCCGAGGATAGACGATTTGTTTGATCAGCTCAAAGGAGCCAAAGTATTCTTGAAGATTGATTTAAGATCAGGATACCATCAGCTCAAGATTCGAGAGCAGACCGTGAGAAGACAGCTTTCACTACGAGATATGGGTTATTTGAATTTACAGTGGTGCCGTTTGGTTTGACGAATGCCCCTGCATATTTTATGAACTTGATGAATATGGTGTATATGGAACAGTTAGATCATTTTGTGATAGTGTTCATTGACGATATACTGATATATTCTAAGACAGAAGAAGAGCATCGTCCACATCTTCATATTGCTTTGAGTAAGTTGAGGGAACATCAGTTGTATGCAAAGTTTTCTAAATGCGAGTTTTGGTTGAAAGAAGTGGCCTTTCTCGGACATATAATCATAGATGAAGGAGTAAAGGTAGATCCTGAGAAAGTAAAAGCGGTAATGGAGTGGAAGCAGCCAACCACTGTGACAGAAGTCTGAAGTTTTCTTGGTTTGGCTAGATATTATCGTCGTTTTACTGAGGGATTTTCGAAAATAACCAGACCCCTCACCCAGCTCCTTAAGAAAGATAATCCGTATATATGGATGGATAAGTGTGAAGAAAGTTTTCAAGAGTTGAAATCAAGATTAACTTCAGCCCCAATGCTTGTACATCCTAATCCCGAGAAAGATTTTCAAATCTATTGTGATGCCTCAAAGCAAGGATTAGGTTGTGTACTAATGCAAGAAGAGAAAGTGCTAGCATACACCTCAAGATAGTTGCGACCGCATGAAACAAACTACCCAACACATGACTTGGAGTTAGCAGCAGTCGTGCACGCGTTAAAGATTTAGAGGCACTATCTGTTGGGAAACCGTAGTGAAGTCTTTTCTGACCACAAGAGCCTGAAGTACATATTTACTTAGCCAGATCTAAATCTATGACAACAAAGATGGTTGGAGCTAATTAAATATTATGATCTTGATCTACTCTACCATCCCGGTAAGGCAAACGTCGTTGCAGATGCGCTAAGCCAAAAGAAGTATCATAATATAGCCTCCATTATGGAATGCTCTACTCCGTTGTGTGAGGAAATGCAACGATTAAATCTGAGTGTTGTTGAACAAGGCCAGATTGCAGCATTAGAAATTCAGCCGACTTTAACCGATCAGATCAAAGCAACACAAGAAAAAGATGAAGAGACACAGCAGCTTATCAAGAAGAGTCAAGAAGAAAATGCAGTTGAGTTCACTATAGATGATTAAGGAATTTTGAGGTTTAGAGATCGTTATTGTGTGCCTGATGACAGAGAGCTAAAAGATTTGATACTTTGAGAAGCTCACTCCTCTCAACTCTCCATTCACCCAGGAGGCACAAAGATGTTCTAGGATTTGAAAAAGAGATACTAGTGGAGTAAGATGAAGAGAGAAATAGTAGAGTATATCGCACGTTGCGACACATGTCAGAAAGTAAAGATAGATCATCGGAAGCCCTCAGGATTATTAAACCCTCTGCCAATCCCAGAGTGGAAGTGGGATGATATTGGTATGGATTTTATTATGAGATTTCCTAAAAGTCAAGACGGTTACGATGCTATCTGGGTAATCGTAGACCGGCAGACAAAGGTAGCACATTTCATACCGATTAAGCAGACTTATGGCAAGAATAAATTGGCGGAACTATACTTGACAAAATTGTGGTATTGCATGGAATACCAAAAAGAATAGTAACTAACAGAGGAGCGCAATTCACATCTGAATTTTGGGAAAAGTTGCACTAAGCCATGGGAACAGATTTAGCATTCAGTACGGCATACCATTTGCAGACAGGGGGACAAACGGAACGAGTAAACCAGATTTTAGAAGACATGTTGCAAGCATGTGCATTGGTTTATGGAGCAGTATGGGACATGTGCTTGCCATTTGCAGAGTTTTCCTATAATAACAGTTATCAGTCTAGTATCAAGATGGCACCGTTTGAAGCATTGTATGGAAGAGAATGCAGAACCCCGTTGAATTGGACTGAAACCGGAGAACGACAATTCTTAGGACCACAAATTGTCCAAGATGCAGAAGCCATGTCAGGATTATTCGAGATAAAATGAGAATAGCCCAGAATCGACAAAAGAGTTACGCTGATAATCGTCGAAAAGACTTGAGTTTTGAAGTGGGAGATTTGGTATACCTCAAGGTCACACCATTCAAGTCAATAAAGAGATTTCAAATTAAGGGAAAGCTAGCCCCAAGGTATATTGGCCCATTCGACATTCTCGAGAGAATAGGGGAAGTAGCGTACAAATTACAGTTCACCGAATTTGGCAAGAGTCCATAACGTATTTCATGTACCTCAGTTACGAAAATGTCTTCGTCATTCCACAGAACAAGTACCCGTTGATGATATAGATCTGCGAGATGATTTGTCGTATGAAGAAGAACCATTTCAGATACTGGAAACTACAGAGAGACAATTGAGGAATAAGAATATCAGATTGCATAAGATACAATGGAGGAATCATATAGTGGATGAGGCAACATGGGAGAAGGAGTCAGATTAACAGTGAGAATTTCCCAACCTACTCCTTGGCCCGAGTTGATCTCGAGGACGAGATCCTTTTTAAGGAGGGTAAGTTGAAACAAAACCGAAAATTGAAAATCAAAACTGAATTTCCATTTTTGATTTGGCTTCTTGCTTCCTAGCTCTATCATGCACTAATCATGATGCAAAACCCTCATTAATCCTTGTCATCACACTTTGAACAGAGGGATTTGGCGTGGTACTGTTCACGTCCGGCAAATATCGCCGCTGCCTCCGATTTTTCTGCCGCCGCCGACCTCTTCGCGCCTCCTTGCACCTTCTCGCGCCTGCGCACCACTGCCAGCCTGCCCCGCCCATTAGTGCGCTATACAGCCTCGCCTGCCCTGCCCTGGCACCCCCTGACATAGCCGACAAACGTGGCAACGCCGCCGGCCACCCACTGCCGCCACCTCTGCTATTTCTCGCACTTTCCTCTCTCGGTCGACCTGCAGCTCCCTCTGGCAACTTTGACCGCCATCCCTTAGCGCCCAAGACAGCCCACATGCACTGCAAAACCAGGAGCTCCCGAAACCACCATCGCCGCCGTAGATATTTCCCCTCCCCGGTGCAACCACCTTTCCCCCACCTATTTAAGCAACCCCAACCCTCCACAGAGAACCTCACACCTCCCCAAAGCCAGTCGACACCCCCAAAGCTTCCCTCGCTGCCCTCATTGCCGGTAATTGGAAGAAGCCCCAATTCCAAGCCCTAGCTCAATGTCCAACCTCCGGCCATCCACTCTCTGATTCCTTTCTCCAGTAGCACCCTCGAGCTCCCCAAAACCTTCCCCAAGTGCCGCCCTAGCTCCCCGGCCCCTCTTCTCCCCCGGCGCCGAGAGCCTTCTCACTGCCAAAACCGCTGCCGTGGTTGTAACACCCCAGGACCCACATTACCCTGGGATGCTACTAAAACCACTCCACAACTAGCTAGTTTACAAGATAAATTAAACTGGCAACAATTATTATTCAAGATAATATAAGAGGAAGCATAAACAACTAAGGAATAACAGAATAGTGATAACAATTCAATAGTCATAATCAACTTCAACATAATAACCAAGGAACAGTTCTCCAGTTTAACATTAATAAGATGAAACATTCATCAACCAGATATCTAAGCAAAAGACTAGAATCCTTTCAACTTTATTTCAGCATTATAATATAATCCAAATGCATCAGTGTGGTGCCTCTCTACCCTTCCCATGCATGCTCAAAGTCCACCTGTAGGGAGGGGAAAACAAGGGTGAGATAAAATCTCAGCAAGCAAACTGTTTAACAGGCTATTCAAACTACAAACAATTATACATCATCATTTATAATTCCATACAACCTCAACCACAATTCATGTCCACAATTATTAAACCACCACAAACTTCCATGAATCATACCTCCTCAATTTCAGATTTAATTGGCATATGAATGCAGTCATTTTATCCACAATTAAAGGCAAATGAAACATTTAATCTTCCACAAACCACAATAGGTTAATCATCAACATTTAATCTTCCACAATTAACAATGTTTATATCCTCAACAGCAAATCACCATCAATGACAGTAAAGCATTAACAAATGGATCTTGTTTGACTACTTTAAAATCCCAACCACTACCACTACCAACGCAATAAAATATATGTATATTTTACTTCAATACTTTATTATTTCTCACATCCACAATTGCTATCAATAATTAATACAAGAGAAAAGAATCTCATGCTACAATCACAACCCTTACCGTACACAAGGGACGAACCCCATTCCACGACCACAACCACAATCCTCATACCACAAATAGCTCACATGAGCCAACTCCACATTACAACTATGAAGTTGTATATTCCACATTACAACTATGAGTTGAATATTTCACAAAATAACTTCACCGCAATATATTGCATATGTATGCAAATGATCTTTCCACAATGCAATACATATGAATGCTTTCATGCTATGCTCCACATCGCTCTTTCTCCGTGGGATAGGAGGTGCATCGTATTACAGCAATATATGTTGCTACCAACGGGATAAAAGGTGCATCGTATTACGGCAATATACGATGTTGTACCGGTACGATCGCGGCTAGGTGCGGCGACATCCACATATGCAAATGACATGATATGACATGAATGATATGATAATCACAAATCACATTAATCCATCCTCAAAGGAGCATTATCATGCTCACAACATATCCACATCCACCGCATATTAATTTCATGTTCCACAATATCACATTAAGCAAGAATTCCACATGTCTACTAGCAGAATATCAACATATCCAATTGATTAATACTTGCTACCATCTCCACAATTAAAATATCATGTAATCATGGCACAATGTATCAAATTACGATAATAATGTAAATTGCAAGTAGAAGGAATAACAAGTTAAACGGTAGCAACTACCGCCACGTTCACTTGCCTCAACCGACGAAGCGAAGCAAATCAAGAGCGCTCAGGGACAAGACCACCTGTCCAAAAGGCAACTCTCAGCACAAAGCCACAGCATACAAACACGACTAAAATAATTAAAGACGTTGCTAGAACCCCGAACCCGCACAAACTCCTTTCCGTTCAACAATTCAACAAACTACCCACTGCAGCAGCGCTGCTTAACATTTTCGTATTTTTAAAAATATTGATCCAATTACAACAAACTATACCTCTCTGGATTCATCACTAAAAATCCAACATTTTTTATGTAGAACACATATTTTTATTTTGATCAGAGCTAGGAGTAATTTAATGCCCAAAACAGAGGAAGATCTCTGTTCTGGCAGACTGGACAGCAGCATTCAAATGCGTTCCAGAAACAGTAAAGGGGTCTAAAAAATCTGAATTTTCTACAGAAGCTAGATTACCAGATTATCTACAACTTTCTCCATTACGGCCATGATCATAAAAATCATTTTCTACCTCTAAATCACAGATTAATATCAGTCTGTCCAATTCTGCTCGCCTGACAAACAGCGGAATTCCCGACCCTGTAACCCCCAGATCCCACGGCCAAAAATTCCAAAAAAATATAGGAGATTTGTTTCGAAGTCCTCTACAACTTTTCTTTTGGGAGGGTCCACAGGTAAAATCGTTTACTAGGCCTAAACTGCACGAACAGACGTGCTGCGCGAATCAATCTACAGGCAGACAGCAGGTAATCTCTAATCGGGCAATTAATCTATAATCTCCCTTCAAAATCCGTGCCAAGAACTAATTAGTTCGAGAAACAGAGGGTTTGGGATGGGGAAAAAATTACCTAGATGAGGAATCACCCCTCTTTTCCTCCTCTTCTTCTTCTCCTTCCTTCTCCTTCCTTCTTCTCCTTCCTTCTCCTTCCTTCTCCTTCCAATGGCAGCAGCAGGGGGCGCAGATCTTGCTGGGGAGGGGCGGCCAAAGAGGTGGAGAAAGGGGAGGAGGGGGTGGCGGTTGGGTGTGGGGAAAAGGGGGAGGGGCTCTAGGGTTAAGGGGGGTGCGGCCACCCCCTTGGGCCTTGGCCCAGGGCGGTCGGCCCACTCCCCAGGCAGCCCACTCTGGGTTTTTAATTAAAATTTTAATATATTTTATTCATTTTTCAATGTTCTACAAATTTTATTTTCCCTTCCCGCGATTTACCGAAAAACCGGCGACTCCGCGATTGTTTTTTTAAAAAAACTTACGCCGAATCGATGATCAGGGTATTACATTGGCCAGCCCAACCCAAGCCTCCCTAGCTTAGACCAATTCTTCTCCGAGCTCCCCCACACCCTAATGACGCTTAAGCACCAACCCAATTGCCTAAAGTCCCTCCCAATAACCAACAATTTCAAAATGGTTGCAAGAAGAGGAGGCTCGCCGCCGGCGAACACCGCCTCCGCTGGCCCTCCAACCACCAAAAATGGAACCCTTGTAGCATCCTGAGTCCGCCCATACCCTCCACAACCGTCGCAATCCACCCCACCGCCACCGGTAGCCACCGCAACCCTCCCCTGTTCCTTGCGCGCGCGCAAGCCGAGTGAGGAAGATAAACAGTGACTGTCCGACCGCACCATTCCGATTCGGCTGAGCCGAATCCATTCGGCCAAGTCCGTTCCATCCGACTGAGCCCGACCGATGCGGTTGCGCCGAGTCGTCTGGCCAAGTCCAGTTCGAGCCCGATGAACAGTAACCGACCGAACCCAAAAATGCTTGTTTATACTCCTTAGAACCGTTTCGAGCCTGCCAACCCAAATCTCAAGTCCATTTCCCCATATAGCCCTCCTATAAGCCCAAAATCCCAATTCATTGGAGTTTACCGGATTTCTTTCTTCTTTTATTTTCTTTATTCCTAGCTCAATCCTTCGGGCATGGGATTAATTTATTTTAATTGTTTTGCGCTAGCTTCCGGAGTCAAAATTTCACAGGAGCAGGAAGGAGATGCTCAAGCCCATATCTAGTCCATCGAAGAATACGAACTAATTGAAATAACAGACCCGCAAGGCAAGTCGCACATATTTTTGAACATGTTGATCCTACATTCCCTAAGTTATTTATTTACTTGTATTTTCATTATGTTATTTTCGCACTGTTATTTTATGTACAATAACTGCTTACAATGACATGATATTAGCTATGTCCTACCACCCGAAAAACCCAGTTTAACTTGATGGTCACATTCACCATGACAAAACCTATTAACATAAAATATAGAATTTATAATAACATGGTAGTTTAGGGACACATCAAATCTTTCTACTGTTAAGGTTTTGGTATTGGTCTAGAGTTTTGGAAAAGTTGGAACTAAGATAAGTGAGGATCGCAGAGATGGATCCGAAGACCTTATCCTAGGGTGGAGGCTGGTTGTGGATTGGTGGCAGTACAGTGTGTATTGAATATGGGTTTGTGCGTGGGTGATGCCTCGGATAAAATATAAGGACTAGATCCTTATGCTGAGTAAAGGACATAGTAACCGCCCAACCACAAGCATTGACTTTGTCAAACCTTGACTTAGTCAAACCTAGCTTAGTAACTGCTCAACTTCAATTGAACCTCTGCAACTGGAAAGGGGGAGACAGAGGGTGAGTTCGTATGGGAGGTGGTTAACCATACAACTGTAGGACTGCGATGTGTCGGACGAGATCCGTGGGGTCATTCGAGCTTGTTGAGATTAAACACTTACTGGGCAGAGTCTACACAAAGAATTGAGCAGTGAACATCCTTGTTGTCTTAGCTCTTTAGTGGGAGTTAAGGGATCTTGTGGGTAAAATAGGGCAGCTTTGCAAAGTCATGACAAATTGTATTCGAATACGCCGTGCTTCCGGTAAATGAAGCTGTGTTTAATGGGTGAATCCAGTAACATGGCATAAGTAGTTTTGAGAATGGTTTGGTAATGTTGAAGGTTGATAATCAAGCTTGAAAACCCCCTTTTACATTAATGATTATCAAGCTTGAAAACCCCCTTTTACATTAATGAAGTACCTTTTAAAATCTTTATTTGGTTCCCAACTAAAACTGCATCCACATGAAATAATAGACTTGATCCCCCTTTACTTGTTATACCTTGCATGTAGTTATTGTTAAGCTCCGTGTGACTTGTTGAGTACGGTAGTTGTACTCATACTTGCTAAAAAGATAAACAGAAACAGCCAACTTTGAGGAGGCAGGTGAAGACGAAGAGGTGGTGCTTTACGAGATCGATGAAGCTTGGAATTAAGGTCGTTCTCCGCTCAGGCGTGCCTGTGGCGTCTTTTGCTGTAATGTAACTAAAGGTTGTATGCCCTTCTGTGATACTTGGCTTTAATGCCCTTATATTGTAATAAAGTTCGCTTTTGCTCTTAAGCTTGTGTTGGCAATGTTATACACTCGATGGATGTACTCGCAGTTGAACGGTCCTAGGCAGCTGCGAGGGTTTCATAATACTCCCGGAAACGGGGTGTTACATCAACCCCCTCGCCGACCAGGCCACTGTGTGCGTGCCGTCGATCGTCATTAGACAACACTGAACGCTTCTCGGCTTCTCCAATATGGCGAGAGGGTTGCCTCCGTTTGGTTACAGCATTTAACAACAAGCCCATCATCTCTTTGCCAACATTTTGTTGTATCAACATTTTTCTAGCTGGGGGAAATATGTGCAGGAATCTCTAGATAGGAGACAGAAATGAACGTTCTCTCATCTTCGTGGTTCTGTTACTTCTGGCGATAAAGAGTTAAAGACACAGACTGTGCTGTCATTATGATTTATGTCAGCAATGCAACGATTCCTGAAATCAAATAGTAAAACGAGCACATAGTCTCACAGTGTATTTTGTTGGTCAGCCTTTTCACCATGTAATCCATAAATCAACTAGAAAAGGCCTTCAAGTTCAATCTTCCATTTTAGATGAAATGCGTCGTGTCTAAAAGACCACTACGATATGCTATTGGGGCTGCGTACTTGCAAGTCTCGAGAGTTTTGTTGTAAGGTCTTACGACCTCCCAGGACCTTTTACGACCGGTTAGAGTCGTTTACAACCGGTGAGAATCAAATACGATCGATTCAGAGTACTTACGACCGATTTCGAACGCTTCAATCTCCTCCGATCGCCTTTTCAACGTGGTCGTAAATTTACTGTAGCAATTTACGACCGCTCCTCCTTATCGAGCGCTGTCTTCCTCCAGCCGCTCAAGATACCGTGATCGAAGCCTTCTACGATCACGCAGTGATGCTGGCGATCACTGTTCACCGTAGTCGAACACCCTTTCGACTACGTTCACTTCCTTCAACGTGATCGGAGTCGCTTCCGATCACGTACTAACCTTCTCGGCGTAGTCGCTGCTCCTTACGACCACCTTCACCGTGGTCGTAGCCTTCTCAACGTAGTCGATCCCCTTACGACCACGTTGTTCGCTCCTTAGCCGTAGTCGTAAAAACACTGTTCCTTTGCCGTGGTCGTAACTCCTCCCGATCACGCTTGCGGTGATCGTGAGTCCTTCCGACCACGTCTTGCACAATCACACAACAAAACAATGCTCTGTGTTTTTCCCTCTTTTTGGTCTTTTCTCAATTGCTTGGTGTACTGAATACATGGCTCTAAGCCTCCTTTTATACCCGGCTGTCCTACTTCAACATGGGTTCTCAACACCTACTCCGACTCTGATTCTAATACAACCACGACTTGGTTTCCATCTACGACTTTGAATTGCGGCTGCAATTTGACTTCGATTACACCCAAAATTTTTGCACATGACTCTAAAACAAGATTATTTACAACATTCTCTCCCTAATCTTGTTTTTCGACTTCGATCATGCCAATCTTCTTCTTCATCTCTGAAAACTTTATCCGCCCCAGTGACTTTGTCAATATGTCTGCTTTCTGTTCTTCGGTTCTGATATAGTTGATAGCGATCTTCCCCTCTTCGACACAATCTCTGATATAATGATATCTTGTGTCTATGTGTTTGCTTCTATCCTGTAGAACCGGATTCTTGCTCAGTAAAATAGTCGATTTGTTATCAACCCTGAGCGTTACCTTTTGAATTTCTTCATCTGACAATTCATTCAATAGTCGAGCGAGCCAAACTCCCTGACAAGATGCTGCGCTCGCTGCGATGTACTCGGCTTCACAGAAGATAATGCAACCACTTTTGCTTCGAGATTGCGGTGATCGACTCTCCCAAGCACAAACATTATGCTGTCGTGCTCTTTCGATCGTCGACATCTCCCGCCATGTCGCTATCATCAGAGTCCGCCACCGCAACGACTTTCCACCTCCTCTCTTGTAATCTGAATCCCGAGATTCAAAGTACTTTTGATGTATCTCGGGATGTGTTTCACGGCATTCATATGCTCTGAGTTGGTTTCTCCATGAAACGACTTACGATCCGACCGCAAACGAGATGTCCGGTCGGGTGTGCACCGATACCGTAGACTTCCGACAATGCTCCTATAAGTCGTGGCATCAATCGTGATCTGGGCTGTCTTGCTCAACTTCGATGATTTTCCATTGGGGTTTGACATGGATTGCACTCTTCCATACCCGACTTCTCCGAATCTTTCGAGCATATCCCGATCGACAAAGTGTTATGCCGTTGTCGGTTTGATTGACTTCAATGCCGAGGTAGTAGCACAGAAGTCCCAAATCAGTCATTTTGAACAACCTCTTCATCTCTTCTTTAAAACTCATAATCTTCTTCGAACTTGATCCAGTAATGATCAAGTCGTCCACGTAAACGCCCACGATCAGTCTGTTCTTCGCATCTCCCCTTGAGTATACCGCATGTTCAGAGTTGCTTCTTCTGAACCCGAGTGCCGTTAGACTTTTGTCAAGCTTCAAATTCCATGCTCGTGGTGCTTGCTTAAGTCCGTAGAGAGCTTTGTTCAGCTTCAAGACTTTCTCGGCTTGCTCCTTGGATTGAAAACCCGGCGGTTGAGAGACATAAACTTCCTCCTTAATGTCTCCGTTCAAGAACGCCGTTTTCACATCCATGTGGTGAATCTCCCATCCACCGTTTGCTGCCAATGCAAGAAGTAGTCGTATAGTCTCCATACGAGCTACTGGGGCAAAGACTTCTTCGTAGTCGATGCCTTGTTTTTGAACATACCCTTTTGCCACAAGTCGTGCTTTGTGTTTTACGACTTCTCCCTTGGAATCCTTCTTTACTTTGAAGATCCACTTTAAACCGATCGCTCGATGACCCTTTGGCAAATCGGTGAGTTCCCAAGTGTTGTTGTCTTCAATGGATTTCAGCTCTTCTGCATAGCGATTCGCCAATGTTCCTTTCCGTCGCTTCTCCCTTGAGTATACCGCATGTTCGAGTTGCTTCTTCGAACCCGAGTGCCGTTAGACTTTGTCAAGCTTCAAATTCCATCTTTGTGGTGCTTGCTTAAGTCTGTAGAGAGCTTTGTTCAGCTTCAAGACTTTCTCGGCTTGCTCCTTGGATTGAAAACCCGGCGGTTGAGAGACATAAACTTCCTCCTTAATGTCTCCGTTCAAGAACGCCGTTTTCACATCCATGTGGTGAATCTCCCATCCACCGTTTGCTGCCAATGCAAGAAGTAGTCGTATAGTCTCCATACGAGCTACTGGGGCAAAGACTTCTTCGTAGTCGATGCCTTGTTTTTGAACATACCCTTTTGCCACAAGTCGTGCTTTGTGTTTTACGACTTCTCCCTTGGAATCCTTCTTTACTTTGAAGATCCACTTTAAACCGATCGCTCGATGACCCTTTGGCAAATCGGTGAGTTCCCAAGTGTTGTTGTCTTCAATGGATTTCAGCTCTTCCTGCATAGCAGTTCGCCAATGTTCCTTTCCCGTCGCTTCTCCCCTTGAGTATACCGCATGTTCAGAGTTGCTTCTTCTGAACCCGAGTGCCGTTAGACTTTTGTCAAGCTTCAAATTCCATGCTGTGGTGCTTGCTTAAGTCCGTAGAGAGCTTTGTTCAGCTTCAAGACTTTCTCGGCTTGCTCCTTGGATTGAAAACCCGGCGGTTGAGAGACATAAACTTCCTCCTTAATGTCTCCGTTCAAGAACGCCGTTTTCACATCCATGTGGTGAATCTCCCATCCACCGTTTGCTGCCAATGCAAGAAGTAGTCGTATAGTCTCCATACGAGCTACTGGGGCAAAGACTTCTTCGTAGTCGATGCCTTGTTTTTGAACATACCCTTTTGCCACAAGTCGTGCTTTGTGTTTTACGACTTCTCCCTTGGAATCCTTCTTTACTTTGAAGATCCACTTTAAACCGATCGCTCGATGACCCATTGGCAAATCGGTGAGTTCCCAAGTGTTGTTGTCTTCAATGGATTTCAGCTCTACCTGCATAGCAGTTCGCCAATGTTCCTTTCCCGTCGCTTCTCCCCTTGAGTATACCGCATGTTCAGAGTTGCTTCTTCTGAACCCGAGTGCCGTTAGACTTTTGTCAAGCTTCAAATTCCATGCTGTGGTGCTTGCTTAAGTCCGTAGAGAGCTTTGTTCAGCTTCAAGACTTTCTCGGCTTGCTCCTTGGATTGAAAACCCGGCGGTTGAGAGACATAAACTTCCTCCTTAATGTCTCCGTTCAAGAACGCCGTTTTCACATCCATGTGGTGAATCTCCCATCCACCGTTTGCTGCCAATGCAAGAAGTAGTCGTATAGTCTCCATACGAGACTCTTTGGGGCAAAGACTTCTTCGTAGTCGATGCCTTGTTTTTGAACATACCTTTTGCCACAAGTCGTGCTTTGTGTTTTCTGACTTCTCCTTGGAATCCTTCTTTACTTTGAAGATCCACTTTAAACCGATCGCTCGATGACCCTTTGGCAAATCGGTGAGTTCCCAAGTGTTGTTGTCTTCAATGGATTTCAGCTCTTCCTGCATAGCGATTCTCAAGCTTCAATGTTCCTTTCCCGTCGCTTCTTCATAGCTTTCACATCCATGTGGTGGTTCTTCAAGAAGTAGTTGTTGTACTTTCGTAGTCGATGCCTTGTTTTTAACTCTTACTTTGAAGATCCACTTTAAACCGACGCTCGATGACCCTTTGGCAAATCGGTGAGTTCCCAAGTGTTGTTGTCTTCAATGGATTTCAGTTCGGTTTGTGCATAAATCTCACTTATGCTTCTCATCTTGGTATTCTATCGCTCGAATCTTCTTCATCGACTCTTCTTCATTAGGTGAGACTTCACGATCATCAAGACCGGTCGAATTTTGGCTTTGAGATGTGGTCGTAGCTTCTTCCGTATTGTCGGATCGATCGCTTCGACTTGAAGGTTACCCACCGACATGTCTTTCTCAATGTCCTCGTGTTCTTCCCACTCCCAATGTTTGTTCTCTTGAAGACCACGTCTCTGCTCACATGAATCTTCTTTTCGACCGGATCATAGCACCTGTATGCCTTGGTGCCTGGTTCCGAGCCAAGATAGATCATCCATCGGCTCCGGTCGTCTAGCTTCTTGTGATAAGTGGATGGCTTCACATGGGCTAAGCATCCGAAGACCCTTAGATGCTCGACATTTGGTTTTCTTCCGACCATCGTTCATATGGGTGACTCCATCCGGTGATCGCGTGGTCGCACGATTTGCGAGATAGACAAAGATGTCGCATCGCTTCGCCCAAAGTCTCCGGCAGAATCGGCTCTTCAACGGACTTCGTGCCGTTTCGACCACGGTCCGGTTTCTTCTTTCTACGACTGTTTTGTTGAGGTGAATACGGAGCCGTGAAGAGTCTTGCAATACCCTTCTCTTCACAAATCGAGTCGAACTCTTTCGCGAGGAATTCTCCTCCTCGATCCGACTGACCGACTTCACCTTTTGTCGACCTTCGCTGACAAGAGTTATGAACTTATGAAAGTTCGTCTTTCCCTCATCTTTGCTCTTCGCATGTACACCCACATGGCTCTTGAATAGTCATCCACGATCAACATGAAGTATTGATTCCCGGCATCTGTACGAGGTGTGATTGGTCCGCACTGATCTACGTGAACCGATTCGAGTGGTTGCGAAGCTCAAATTCTCTCATGTGGAAAACCGCTACGAGTTTGTTTCGCCACGAGCGGCCTTGCAGACTTGCTCGGGTGGTCGATTGTTGGTAATCCGACCACCATCTCTTTTCCCGCCATCGTGTTGAGACTCTGGAAATTCAGATGTCCGAATCTTGCGTGCCATAGCCAAGCCGCATCATCGGTTGTAGTTTTCATACACTTTGGCTTGCATGCTTCAATTTGAATTTTGTACAGACGGTTTACCGTTCTCTATACTTTCATCAGTAGTCGCTCAGTGTGGTCGTACATCTTCAGATAGGTGTCTTTGAGTTCAATCCGACAACCTTCTTCAGTCAATTGTCCAAGACTTATAATGTTGCTTCGTAGACTTGGAATGTAGTATACATTCGACAATCTCCTCTGGCTTCCATCCTTGCACTGCATTAGGATCGTGCCTCTCCCTTTTATCTGAATAGTCGAGCTGTCTCCGAACTGTACTCTTCCAAGCACTTTCTTATTTAATTCGTAAAACATCGAGTACGTACCCGTCATGTGGTTGCTGGCTCCGTTGTCGAGATACCAGTCTGCCGTCCGCTCTTGAGTCCGCTCTCCTTTCTCCAATGGACTGGAAACACTTTTTCCTCGTTTAATAGAACCATTGTCGGTTAAATGCGGTCTGAGCGACAACGACAATGTCGGCTCTTTGTGCTCATCCGCTTGAGCCAGTTTGCTTCCTCTACTTTCTTTTACTCCGGCAACTGCAGCATAGTGACCATACTTCTTGCAGTTATGGCACTGGATGTGGCTCCGACATTCGGCAGCGTAATGTCCGAATTTCTCGCATGTGTAGCACTGGATGTCAGATTTGTCCTTCTGGTGTTTGCCATCTCCATGACCACCACGACCTCCTCGACCACCTCTTCCACGGCCACTCTGGCCATAGCCTCGTCCTTGTCCTTGCCCATGAGACGCGCCGCGGCCACGACCACGTCCACGACCGCCCCTTGATGACGATTCTCCTCGGTTCCTCGTGTCATCCTTTACAAACAATTCTTGTTGGTTGTAAGGCCCTTTTCCTTCATTGTCGGCTTGGTAACTTTTCAGAAGCTGCTCGTGTGCTCTGAGCGCCCCAGTTACCTCCTCCACCTTCATCTTCGAGAGGTCTTGTGAGTACGTGATCGTAGTTACGACCGAGAGAAACTTCTCGGCGATACTCGTAGATACTTCTTCACCGCCACCTCATCTTTCAAGTCGTCGAGAGATTTGATCTCGTTCGACTTCATTAAACTTCCGAGAATTCTTCCACCATCGGTCTCTTCCCATCTTCAATGATTCAAACTCACTCCTCAATGTTTGAAGTCGAACTTCCTTCACTCGATCTACTCCTTGGTGCATTATCTGCGAGTAGTCCGGACGTCTTCGCCGTCTCCTTGCCGACTAGCCGTCGCATCATCGAAGTCGGGCACGGCTTGATAGATCGCGCCATCGCCATCCGTCGAGACGATCATCGAGGACCTTGTCCTTCTCCTTCGGTTCAACCGCACCCTGCACTCCTGCGCGATCATGTTGACCTTCATCTTCATCGCCCGGATCGGGTAATTATCCGAACCGAGGATCGAATGCTGCGGCGACACGCTTTCCTTCATCTTTGAAGCCTCCGCCATGGTTCACCGAGGCTCTGATACCAACTGTTGTAAGGTCTTACGACCTCCCAGGACCTTTTACGATCGGTTAGAGTCGTTTACAACCGGTGAGAATCAAATACGATCTATTCAGAGTACTTACGACCGATTCCGAACGCTTCAATCTCCTCCGATCGCCTTTTCAACATGGTCGTAAATTTACTGTAGCAATTTACGACCGCTCCTCCTTATCGAGCGCTGTCTTCCTCCAGCCGCTCGAGATACCGTGATCGAAGCATTCTACGATCACGCAATGATGCTGGCGATCACTGTTCACCGTAGTCGAACACCCTTTCGACTACGTTCACTTCCTTCAACGTAATCGAGTCGCCCGATCACGCACTAACCTTTCGGCGTGAGTCGCCGCTCCTCACGACCACCTTCACCGTGGTCGTAGCCTTCTCGACGTAGTCGATCCCCTTACGACCACGTTGTTCGCTCCTTAGCCGTAGTCGTAAAAACACTGTTCCTTTGCCGTGGTCGTAACTCCTCCCGATCACGCTTGCGGTGATCGTGAGTCCTTTCGACCACGTCTTGCACAATCACACAACAAAACAATGCTCTGTGTTTTTCCCTCTTTTTGGTCTTTTCTCAATTGCTTGGTGTACTGAATACATGGCTCTAAGCCTCCTTTTATACCCGGCTGTCCTACTTCAACACGGGTTCTCAACACCTACTCCGACTCTGATTCTAATACGACCACGACTTTGTTTCCATCTACGACTTTGAATTGCGGCTGCAATTCGACTTCGATTACACCCAAATTTTTTGCATATGACTCTAAAACAAGATTATTTACAACAAGTTTGACGGGAGTTCAAGTCCTATGCAAGCAGAGGGTGAAATCGATGATCTGAGGAAATATATTGACCACCAGGTTACGAAGTACGAACTCCCAGCATAACAACTGATCTCCTGGGCACCGCATATTATTAATGGATACAGTGCCATTTCTGAGCTTAGCATGTGTGTAGAGTTGTTAATCAGTAAGGCCGCTCGCCGGCGACGTTGCCGGGCGGGTAGTACTCGCAGACGGCCACGGTGTCGACGCCGTTCCGGCACGTGCGGCGGGCGCAGCCGAGGTGCCGCGTGCCGCGCCACACAACCTGAGTGTAGCCCCCGCAGATCTGGCCGGGCGCGCACGCGTTGGCGCCGTGGTCGTACCACCGCCGCTCGCCCACCCACGCGGCCGCCGCGTCCGCCGCGCTCCGGCGCCCGAAGCCCTTGAAGAGGTTCCGCCCGTAGATCCCGTCGGTGCCCCACGCCGTGAGCGGCCGCGCCTTGCAGTCGATCCGGAGCTCCTTGGAGTACCGCATGGCGTCCAGCAGCAGCGTCCCGTTCCACGTCAACGGCGGCACGCCCACCGTGGCGCGCGCCTCGTTGTGCGCCTGCAGGAACTGCCGCGACGTGGGGACGGTGGGGGCCGGGACGGCGACGCCATTGTTGCCGGGCACTGAGATGGCCGCAGCCGGGGACAGAGAGGCCAGTGCAAGTGAGAAGATGGCGAGGTAGCGGACGGGGGACATGGTTAATTGTTGTGACTTGTTTGGTTTGAGAGTTTGTAGAGGTGGTGTTGTCATTATATAGGATGAGAGTTCGTTACTTGTTCTTGTGTTAACGTGAAGCGTTGATATTTTATTAATGGTTTCTGTACATCGGCTGGGGTTATATGTCTCGAATTTAATTGTATCTTGTAGTTACGAGTAAACGAAGTTTAGATTGTTAACATCGATCTAGGATGTTTCGTTTGCAGTCATTACACTATGTTTCGTTTGCTGTCATTACACTACCTAGCGAATAAGGACATGTAGATCTAGTAGGAAGTAGAAACACAAAATGAACGGTATGCTGTTTCTTGAGATCGTAATACACGAGAAATTCAGTGTTTTAAGTAACAGCATCGAGCAAGATGGCTAGTAAGTGAACTGCTGCGCATAACGTAGTCTATATTGAAAAGGAAATAGCAGCGATGTTCAGTTCAGATGAAATTATTAACTTCTATCTGCTAGGTAGTCGTAGAGCATAGCAACATCTGTTTTGAGTGTTTTGACGATACAAAAGAAAATTAAATGTCTGTTAATTTGCTCCAACATAGCATGGATAGTAAAACATGACAACACTTGTTTGACAAGCTTTATGACTACCGAACATATCGTAGAAGTTAATTATTTCATCTGAATTATATTGAACATCGCTGCTAGTTCTTTTTTAATATAGATTACCATATAATGTCGAAGAAAGTTCTCCCATTTTATTTCGAAGAAGTGTCTTGGCTTTCTTGGGTAAAAGAAAAGACTAAACTTAGTTAGGCTGGCAGATGGGCTTCAGTGCTTCACCTTCTTGGGCATGACTCTAGAGTTTTTCCTACAATATCATGATCAGTCATCATCTCGAGTTTAATTAACCCTTGGTAATATACCAACATGAGATAGATCGTCCATTGTGAGCTGCCCTGTTGTGGTAGTGGCATCCACTCTCCACGAGCCGTCAATCCATCCACAAGGATACCCTGAGCCTAAGCCATCCAATCACGGCCGGTCCTGTGGACCAAGCCTACCTGGTAACTGTAGGGTCCATAGGATAGAGTTCACACAGGGGACGGACCTGGGTCTACCAAACACCAGCAGAGGGTGACACATGTCTAGCAAGACGGGGAAAAGACCATTATACCAATGGTTTTGTAGCACCGTTTTAGAGGCATGTGTGTAATCCACCAAACCTCCCATGGGAGTATAAATAGAGCCTCTTTGGCACTATTTGAGGAGGTTGGAGCGCTTGCATTGCCACACTTATGTAATACTAAAAGCTATTTCACTCATTCGCCAAACTCTTAAGTCTTTGGTGAACCTTTCCGAGATCTGCGAAGCCCCTTTTCTCTATTGTTTGGTCTCGTAGCCACAACATGCCCAGTTCTTAAACCTCACATATTAACAAAAGATAGTGTTTATACAACATCCAGCTGACCCCTTCCTCTTTCCAAATTTATCAAATTTTGGACCATTGGATCTATATCCAGCCCTCCCTTCCCCCATGTCAACTATTCCTATCCTCCCCATTCTATTTTACACATTCTTAATATGATGTGCACATATACCTTATATTGCAACATCAATTCCCAGATTCTTTCACTTTGGTCAAACACATACATCTATAAGAACTAGTTTGTATATGATGCATCCATCAAGGTTTTTTTCTTGAAGTTTCAACAGAAAATTAATAAATTGTGTGGTGTTTTGGCACTCAATATTTCATAATTCGGACTCTCAATTCTCCATATTTTATTATATGATAATGCCAAAATTATGACTTATCACCACTAACCACCCTCGACGACGAATATTTTGTTTGGAATCTAACTTTGCAGAAAAGTTATGAAAATCAAACCAAAACACATCAAAAAGCCGAGGAATAAATTTAGGAAAATTTGGAGATAATCTCTTGTTACAGCCTTCACGACTGCTCTCAGGACCTTACGACCACGTTCTGGCCGTTACAACCACCTCCTGCAGCCATATGACCACGTTGTAGTGGTTACGACCACCTCCTGTGTTGCTACGATCGCTCTGTTGGTTCTCCGACCACACAGACAGTCATTATGACCACACTGTGATATCTCCGATCACGTCTCACGGCTCCGACCACGTAGTCGTAAACTTTAACTGAATTTACGACCACGTTCACCGCTTGATACGGACCAACTAAGGATTAGTTGATCGGTAGGGATAGCCCGATCTTTCCTGGTAAGTTCAGCGAGGTTCCATCTCCTTGTCATGACGTAGCCAACAATCTTGATAAGGGAAATTTGCACTAGTATACAAGGTGCACACTAGAAGCAATCCACCGAACTCCCCAAACCGTGAATTCAGCAAGAAGACACGAATTAGAAGAGATGAACCTTGTAGATTCGATGGGCAATATCAAGAATCTCCTATTCTTGTCTTGCACCAACTCAACAAACTCCAAACGAGAAAACCTTGCAATCACGCAATCTGGCTGCCAACAACCATCATGGCGATTTTCTCCTTTATTTCTCAAGCATAAAAACTTATTGTTGTGGTTACAGACCAAACAGAGAGAGAGATGGTAGTGGAGAGTGAGGGAGATGAGTAATGGCTTGGGTCTTCCCCATGGCCTGTATTCCATATATATACATGGGGAGTGTTTTTACAATTATACCCTTACATTTGAGTATCCTCCAGGGCACTTATGTCGTTACACATGGCCTATTCGGACCTTATAACCTTCTACCAGCTCGCTGGGTTTAGGTGGGGCCACCCCTACAACAGAGCCTCTCATGGTGAAGGGCTTCATAGGGCCAAGCTCGTTGCGAGTCCTTTGTCCCCCTCCGTCCCTGCGGCCTGTGAACTCCCTCCGAATCTTGCAGAGCTTTGGTGCTGATAGGGTCCCGGGCCGAGGTCAGAGCCGGGCCGATGGGTGGATTGCAGTTGAGGTAGACGCGTACGCGCGCTCCGTCCCCTACCCCTCGAACGGGTGGCGCGAGCCGGCGCGCTGGCGGCAACGCTGCGCGCTCGTCCCCTACCCTTGGCGGGTGGCGGTGTAGCGGGCGCCAGCCGAAGCGCGTCGGGCGTTGCGGCGCACGAGTAGCGTAGCGGGCCCCTGAGCCGCCGCATATGCCTTAAGTGATAAGGGACGCGCTGCAACGCTCGTTCTTCGGCCGCCCACGCGCGCGGCGTGCTTGGCGCGGTGCGGGCCTTGAGGCGCCGTGACCATTAATGTAACGACGGACTTCCGCGGTTGGACTTCCGCCGGTTGGACTCTCGCCGATTGGACTTCGCGGTTGGCTCCCCTGGCGATGGGGTATATATACGGCGCTGGTGCGGCGTTGTTTCTGCATGTGTTTTGATAGAAGCTGCTCCTCTAAAATGGGCCCCTTCCGTGCATCAACATTCCCTAGCGACGCTGAGCGGCTTGAGGGATGTTGATGTACAGATGGAGGTCCATTTTTCTCGGGAGCTTGGTTAGCGTCTGTTATGGGTGACCAATGGTGCTTCCTGCCCTCGTGCTACGTTTCGGCATACGACGGCAAGGTTTGCCCGGTTCTTCTTAACAGACCTACCTTCAGTCGGTGTTCTGATGGAGCCCGTCGCATCACTTTGAAAATGCCGATGCAATCGTAGGTGGCTTTGTTAAGGAGAACAAGGCAGACTTTGCGGGACATGACCCTCGCCTTTGCCGTTCGTGCGCGTGGGTCCGTTTCTCGAAGTTGAGGTCCAGGCCGAAGCCGCGGCCAGGCTGGTATGGCGATCGAGAGGACGGCCTCCTACGCGCGCGCCGCACTCTTGTATGACGATGGTGAGGTTTGACCTGTTCTCCTAGACAGATATGCTTGAGCTCATCTGCATCCGCTGACCGTGCCAACTGGGGCCATCGTCAAGGAACATTGATGCACTGAAGCTTATCTGTTTATGAGAACCTATCGAAACCTGCCGCACACCAGCCGCTGCGCTCCCAAAACATGGAAAGCCCAGAGGCCTGAATCCCCGATGGTTTAGGTCATGTCAAGGCTGCCGCCGAGGTTGCTTGGCCCGCGGCGGCTTGCCGTTATACCCCGGCGCAGGGTCGAGGCGGGCGGCAAAGTATCTCAGCTAAAGCGGGGATTCGCCGGTATCAAGCTGCCGTCGTCGACGCAGCGGAAATGGCGCCAAGTCGGAGTAGACGCGCGCGCTCTGTCCGCTACACTCCGGACGGGTGGCGCGGGAGGCGGCGCCGCCGACGAGCGCGCGCGCTCCGTCCCCTACCCTTCGAACGGGTGGCGCGAGCTGGCGCCAGTCGGTAGACGCGGCGCGCCCGCCCCTACCCTTCGAACGGGTGGCGCGAGTGGCGCCTGGCCGGCGACGATGCGCGGCGCTCCGCCCCTACCTTGAACGGGTGGCGCGAGTGGCGCCAGCCGGTAGACGCGCGCTCCATCCCGACCCGCCGAACCTAGGCGAAGTAGACGACGTGCTCCATCCCCTAGCCTTGAACGGGTGGCGGCGAGCCGCGCCTGGCGAGGTAGACGCGCGCTCCGCCCCTACCTTCGAACGGGTGGCGGCGAGTGGCGCCAGGCGGTAGACGCGCCGCTCCGCCCCTACCCTTGAGCGGGTGGCGCGAGCGGGCGCCAGCCGGCGTAGATGCGCGCGCTCCATCCCCGACCCTTCGAACGGGTGGCAGCGGGGCTGGCGCCTAGCCGAAGTAGACGCGCGCGTTCCGTCCTTGACCCTTCGAACGGGTAGCAGCGGAGCTGGCGTCTAGCCGAAGTAGACGCGCGCGCTCCGTCCCCGACCCTTCGAACGGGTGGCAGCGGAGTTGGCGCCTAGCCAAAGTAGACGCGCGCGCTCCGTCCCCTACCCTTCGAACGGGTGGCAGCGGAGCTGGCAACTTCGCATCGCGAACACCGCCACGCATGCGGTGATTGAGATCTCATGATGCGGTCCTGCGCTGTAAAGGTTCCTGGAACCACGCCGGCCCCCGATTTTCCAGGGTTAGGTTGCCGTACCGTGCTACCCACCTCGGCGCGTGTAGGGCACGCAGCGGCTTATAACTGGTGCGCGGTGGGATGTGGACGGTTGCGTGCTCGCGGCTGCTCGCCTCTTCCCTAGGGAAGAGGGACACGGGGCGGGCGATGAATGGCGCAGCGCCGAAGCTGTTGTGATCCCATGGCCCATTAGTGCGCTTTTACCGGCGGCTGGAGTCGTCGACGCCTGGCCTTCAGCTATTTCGTGCGGGGGTTGGCACGCGGCGGGAGGCCACTGGAGCGTCATGCTGTGACGGTCCTTGGTGCTGTGGTTGTGGCCCTTCGTCTTTGGTTATGGGGGATTGTGCGGGACGGGTTTTTGTATGTCTACGGTCGCGTCCTGTACGCGGACCGTCGCAACGCTTCGGTATTGGGGCGAGGTGGCTTGAAGTAGCCCTCGTGACCACGCTCCCGCAGTTGTACGCCCCCTTCTTGCTTGCATCGCTTTCCATACTCCCGTAGTATTCTTCGCCGCTATTCTCCTCTTGCGGGAAGCAATGGCATCTGGCGACAAGCGTGATTGGGCGGCTAGCAGCTGTGGCATTCGCCGGCGATCTTCACCGCTAGAGGTGAAGTACACGCTCAAAGAGCGCGACCCGACGGCGGCGGACAAGCGGTGGCTGGCGGCGGAGAAGGAAGGCGCGTTCTCCGACAAGCTGGGCCCGTCACTCGTGACCGAGAAGACGATCCAAGTGCTTCTGTGCGCGGGGAAGCTGTCCGAGCGCCAGGCGGTACGATTGCCCGCCGCCGATGAGACGGAACCGCACCCCGAGGGGTCGGAGGCGGTCGTATTCGTTCCCATTTTCGATGCGGGGCTCCGCATCCCGGCGGCGGCGATCGTGGACAACATGCTGCGGACCTTCGGCCGAGCGGTGCAGCGACTCAACGCCATGGCCGGCTCGTGGTGTACGGTGGGCCTTGCGCTGGAGGCGTGCTGGCCCAGCGCCTCGTTGTTCGCCTACCTTCACGAGGCACGGTGCCAGCCCAAGGATCGGAAGGACGGGACGCTGTCGAGCTTCAGCAGCGTCACCTTTATTCTTCGTTCGACTTGCAACAAGCTCTTCCCTGCGAACTCCACTCGCAGGAAGTGGGAGTCTCACTGGGTGAAGCGGTGGTTCTACCACCGTGTGGAGAGCGGGAGCGGTCCTGAGTGCACGGGCCGACCGATCGTGTTCAAGCCCTCGCCCAGCCGGACGCTCGACGATGAGGACAGACGGAGGGCCTGGCGCTCGTAGGCGTGGCCGCCCGCTTCAACATGCACGACCTCACCGAAGAGTACGTGATGTACAACGTGGCGCCGCTTGCCCGCGACTGGTGCCTTGCCGCCGAGAAGCGTCGAGACGACAATGTTTCGCCGTCGATCTGCTTGCTGCCGGTGCCCTCCGGTCTTCGTAAGCCTCGATCGTGTCTCTCCTTTGTTCACATGAAATGCGTTATATGCTAATGTTATCTCCTTTGCTTCAGGGATTCGCTTGGAGGAGGCGGAGCAGGCCGCACGCAGTATTCCCACGGGCCGATACCGGCGAGGAGCACGGCGGCAAGGCCCGCCACCGCCGAGGCGGGGCTGGGACGAATAAACCGTGTATGCGAGGCCCTGGGCCTTGCCGTGCCGGACCGTGCTGCTCCGGACGACGGTGCAACGAGGAAGAAGGCGCCGTCTCGGAAGAGGGGCCGAAGTGGGCCGTCTGCGCGTGCTTGGTGCGGCGGGCGCTCTCGCTGCCGCTAGCGCCCGAGGCGCGCGCAGACGCGAGTCGGATTCGCGGCATGCCGATTCAGGCTTGGATGGCGCGGATGCCGGAGGCGAAGGATCTTTGGCGAGTGCCCTGGACGTCGAGCTTGCCGTGAGCAGCCGGAGAGGAAGTCTCGCCACCCGCGCGTCGCGAGAGGCGAGAATCCGTCGCGGACCGGCGATGCTTGAGGTGGAGCTTCGGCCGTGGCGGCTGTGGTGCCGAGACGCCCTCGTGAGGCGCGCGGAGCCGTCTTTGCCTTCACGGGCAGCAGCAGCAGAAGCCGAGGTGCCCCCTGCAGAAACTGCCACAGCGGAACCTTCGCCCCCGGGTGCTGCAATCGCGGGGGCCTCTCCGGCAACGACTGCTGGGGCGGTGTCATTGCTGCCTGACCCGGCTAAGCGGCCATGCCTACGGCCGGAGCTTCACCAGACGAGGGGGGATTTGTCATGGCGACGGGCATCGGGAGCTTGTGGGACTCGGATGCGCCTTCCGAAGTACCTGCGGTGCCCGTCCCTCTGCTCCACAGGCCACGCCGTCTGCCGTGCAGGAACGGTCGGCGCCGACCCCAAACGCGGAGGCTTCTGTTCCTTGCGGGACCACGCCCTCCGCGGGGACTTGCGTCACCGCTCCCCTGCCTGAGACTAGGGGGCGGGCCCCCGAAGCCCTCCTTCCGCTACCGAAGGTAAGGCGGCTTAGCTTACCCTGGTGTGTTCTTCGTTGTGCCTTGCGACGCTCACCTGCGTTCCTGCCTGCAGCGTCGCTCCTACCAGAGGAGGAGCCCTTGATGGAACATGGGACCGCCGCGCGTGTGAGCCCCACGGACTTCGTGCCTCCCTCGGAGACGCTGAGGGCGTGGCGTGGGATTGTGGATGGCGTGGCTGCCAGCGTCGGCCAGCAAGCGCTGCAGGCCTACAGGGCGGGGCGTCTCGGGGACGCGTTTGAGGTGTCGGGGGTGAGGGTAAGTACTCATATAACAACGCCTGGGCCTGCTGAGCTTGCTAAGTCTTTCCGTTCTGCAGACACTTGTGCTGGGGCAGGCCTTGCAAACGACCTATACTCGTGCCCAAAGGGCGCTTGAGGATAGGCTGCGGACCGCCGAGGAGGAGCTACGCGAAGCCTCGGGAGCCCGTTCTGCCCAGGATGCCCGCATCCGCCAGCTGGAAGCGGAGTGCGCCGAAGCGAAGGCGCACGCCGAGGGACTTGCTGCATCGGCGCGGGAGTCGGCCGCGGAGGCTACGCAGCAAGAGTTTGCGGCAGAGCGGGATGGCCTTCTGCAACAGGTTGCCTCGCTAGAGAAGGAAAAAGGCGAACTCGCCCTGACTCTAGCGTAGCGTGATCAGACGCTTGGCGAGGCTTCGGTAGTTGCATGGGATGCCATGCAAGCGCTGGAAAGCCATCTCCAAGGGCTTGTGGCCAAAGTGCTGGACTACGCCTTCGGCCCGGAGGAGCTGTTGCGGACCCTTCGCTGGATCAAAGATGCCGCCGACGCTGCACATGGTGCCGCGATGACCTTTGGCAACCACTGTGCCTACGTGGCGTTGTGCATGGTGTGCGCGCTCCTACGGCACCGTGGTTGCACGCACGTCGCCGGGCTGGAGGACCCCCAGCTGGAGATGCCCGATGGGGCTGGAGTAATGTCCGGCGCCGTCCGTGCCGTTCGCCGCTCCATAAAGCACTTCTACGAGCGGATCTGGGACTACGTCGGAGTGGCCGCCGCACAGGTCAAGCTCCGGAAGTCTCTTTATGGAGAGGGGAGCCTGGGCCAATTCCTGGACGGGGTCCCTCGGCGCGACGAGGGTGGTGCTGAGGCCTCCGAAAGCGCCGGGAACCCGCAGGTGTGACACCGAGGTGGCTAGGCGTGGGCGTGCGTTGTAATGCTCCCTCCTTTTTTGTAAATGAAGTGCGCGCTTGTTTTACAAATTCTGACTTTCGCCTGTGTCCCGGGCAGCTTCCTTGCCGGGGCCGACTACTTGTGTCCGACCGTGCGGCCCGGCGGCGCCTTCGACGTTGGCAAAGGGCCGAAGAGTCATTGAACTTTTGGGTGGGCCGATCTTCTTCCGGCGGAACCCTGGCCTTAGCGCGTGCTAAGGACGAGCCCCCCGAAAAGCTACTTAGGGCTCCGGGGATGTTGACGGGCCTCTGTACTTTGTAAAAAAATTCTCAATATATATATAAACGTGTTGATCACTCCGCAGAGCTAGCGCATGCGAAGGCGGGCCCCGCAGTACGACCTGTTTTAAGTCCGTGGACTGGCGCGTGCGAAGGCGTACCTCCGCACTACAACCTGTTTTAAAGTTCGTAGACTGGCGCGCGCGTGCGAAGGCGGACCTCCGCACTACGGCCTGTTTTAAAGTCCGTAGACTGGCGCGCGTGTGCGAAGGCGGACCTCCGCACTACGGCCTATTTTAGAGTCCGTAGACAGGCGCGCGCGTGGGAAGGCGGACCTCCGCACTACGGCCTGTTTTAGAGTCCGTAAACTGGCGCGCGCGTGCGAAGGCGGACCTCCGCACTACGGCCTGTTTTAGAGTCCGTAGACCGGCGCGCGCGTGCGAAGGCGGACCTCCGTCCCCCCGCCCCGAGGTGGGGGCAGCCTATGGTGTATCCGATAGTCTACATGCGCACCGACGCTGGGGCCAGCCTCTGGTGCGCTACGTCGGTACTCTGGAGCTCGCGGAGTTGGCTTCCATAGTACACCCTGCGTACACCTCCCGTGATGTGCGAAGGCGAGCCTCGACGCGCTGAGGAGGTGCGCGATTTGGCAGCCGTGCAAGATTCGCGCCGCGGTCGCGTTTTGCCAAGCGCACAGGGACAGCATTCGCATCTTATTTACCCTCCATATAGTGCGTGGGATCGACGTCCACGTCTTATTTAAACTCCGGAGAGTACGCACGGGGACGAAGTCCCTGGCGTGCGCAGGGTTCGCGTCTTGTTTATACTCAGTAGAGTGCGCAGGGAGAACATCTGTGTCTTATTTATACTCCGTAGAGTGCGTGGGATCGACGTCCACGTCTTATTTAAGCTCCGGATAGTACGCACAGGGACGAAGTCCCTGGCGTGCGCGGGGTTCGCGTCTTGTTTATGCTCAGTAGAGTGCGCAGGGAGAACATCCGCGTCTTATTTATACTCCGTAGAGTGCGTGGGATCGACGCCCACGTCTTATTTAAACTCCGGAGAGTACGCACAGGGATGAAGTCCCTGGCGTGCGCGGGGTTCGCGTCTTGTTTATACTCAGTAGAGTGCGCAGGGAGAACATCCGCGTCTTATTTATACTCCGTAGAGTGTGTGCAGAGGCGTCCCCCCACACGTCTTTGTTTATACTCATGCCCGTGTCTTCGACGGAGAGTGCACACGCGAACGTGCGTCTTTGTTTATACTCATGCCCGTGTCTTCGACGGAGAGTGCACACGTGAACGTGCATCTTTGTTTATACTCATGCCCGTGTCTTCGACGGAGAGTGCACACGCGAACGTGCGTCTTTGTTTATACTCATGCCCGTGTCTTTGACGGAGAGTGCTGCGTGGGCGCGCGTCTCGGTTTATACTCATACCCGCATTCTGCCACGGAGAGTGCACACGCGAACGTGCGTCTTTGGTTTATACTCATACCGTACCCCTGGCTACGGAGAGTGCACACGCGAACGTGCGTCTTTGGTTTATACTCATACCCGTACCCCTGGCTGTGGAGAGTGCACACGCGAACGTGCGTCTTTGGTTTATACTTCGGGAGTACGCGCGTAGGCGAAGCCTCCGCGCGCTCTCGCCGCGTATTTTTGCACAATGATAACTGGTGGCAACAAACGGAACTTTATTTCATTCCCGTTTGCACGGGTAAGCGATTACATGTGGCGGAGGTATTAACCACTTGTCTCTGGCACGGCCGGAGCCTCTCGTAGCTGTGCTAGCTGTAGGGCTTGCCGAGCCGTCCCCGGATGACACCGCAGGTCCCTGTGCTGTGGTGCTGATTCTAAGTGTGCCGTTGGTCGCCGCGACGGGGATGTCTGGTGCCGTGCTTAATGCGCCGGGCCATGTCCTGGTCGCCACGAACGGTAATGATGGCCCGCGGCCCCGGGAGCTTCATGCATAAATAGGCGTGATGCGGTACCGCCCCGAAGGAGTTGAGGACCGGATGCCCCAGTATGGCATTGTAAGGGTATGGGAGATCGACGACGTCGAATGTAGCATCCTCGACCCTTTCATTGTCGCCCTGACCGAAAGAGACCTGCAAGCATATTTGGCCGAGTGCCCGTAGAGGCTGTCCTCCGAAGCCCTGCAACGGGACTCCCGACGGGCCGAGGCGGCTTTGGGGGATCCCCATCTGGTCGAAGTCTGCCGCGAACAGAATGTTCGCGGAGCTGCCGCCATCAACTAGGGCACGTCTCACGTCGCATCCCGCTACGACGACCCGGACGACCAGGGGATCGTGGTGAGGAAGCTCCACTCCTTGGGCGTCGGCGGGGGTGAACGTGACCTCCTACTGTGCCCAGTCCGGCGGTGTCTGCGCTGGGTACGCCATCACGTGGTGTAGCCTCCGCACGTAGGCCTTCCGCTGCCATGCTGAGGCGAACTCCACCAAGGAGCCTCCGGAGATGACATTGATAACCCTGCGGTGGGTGGCCTCCGGAGCCTGTAGCTGCAGAAAGCCCTCCTGAGGCTGCTGCACATGGGCCTGGATCCGCAGAGGGCCCTCGTGGGGCTGCGTTCCTTGTGCCTGGATATGCACGGGGGCTTCGTATGGGTGCTGTATGTGGGCCACCACGGGCGGGCGGGCGTGCTTCCAGGTTCCTGTCCCTGGTGACGCTCTCGCGGAGCGCCGCGATAGAGGTGCATGTGCGCGTGTCGTGGTTGCCGCGACCGTGGACTGCGCACCACAGCCCCTGGTGTTGGTCGTCGTAATCTCCCCGGCCTCTATCGTCGCGGCCCGCCACGCCGCGCCCCGCCTCGGCGCCCCGACCGCCCGACCAGCGGAGCGCTGTCGGAACCGCCGATGTCGAGGACGACGGCCTCGCCGCGACTTCGCCGCCACGCTTGGGCCTCATCGGACGGCTCCTTGTGCGGGCGGCGGCGCGCCCCGGGACGACTCGCCACGTTTTCCCTTTGAAGAACCGTCCTCGGCGGATCTTCGGCTTTGCCGAGGCACCGCTTTGGTTGGTGTCGAGTCGCCGCTTGTCGCCGCCGGCGTCCTCTACCGCTGGCGTATTCTCCATTTTGTCAAAGAGCCGTCCTTCGTCTTGATTGGCTTCCACGCGCTATACTCGCCATCGGGCCGCGAAGGCCTGTATAGCTGCGTTAACCACGGTGGTTTCGTTAACGTCTTTGACTTGACAACGATCTTCGCGAAACATTTGAAGTAGTCCGGAGCTTCTCGAAGGTTTCGCTTCACGCGAAGAGCTGGTCGCGTCGACCCGCCGACATAATTTCCTTGAAAGTTGTTGTGAAGGCGGTCGCGATCTGCTCCCACGCGTAGATGGAGTTCGCTCTATGGTAAAACCGTGAGAGCGCCACTCGCAACGCGAGGGGAGCCCTTCGCTTTGTGGCGTCATCTCCGCCGCGCCTCGATTGCGGTTTCGCACGCGCCACGAACTTCGCGGGGTCCGTGTCACCTTTGTAGGGCTCGGCGACACTAGGGAACTTGAAGTCTTGGGCCACGCCGCTGCTGTAGTCCCCGCCGAGGCGGGGACTCGGATCGACGCGCGCGCGGGCATGGCTGGATGTGGGGGCGTCGCGGCTGTCCGCCCTTTCCGGCGTGGGCTGCAGCGCGACCATCGGTGCGGCTGCTGGCCCGAGCCTCTTGTATGTCTCGGACAGCCCCGCGAAGATCCCCTAGCTCCTGCTGAACGCTTTGAGTGCCGCCGCCAGGCGCTTCCACCGCCTGCGCGGACGGGGCCGCCGGCCCGCCCAGCGGACGGGTCGGCACGGGGACGACCGCCTCACGAGCTCCCGAGCTGCTGGTCACTCCATTGTGGCTACCTCCAACTGCCCGGTCCGCGCGCACGCGAGCGTCGCGCGGCGGCGAGGTTGGTTGGTTGCCGCGTCGCGGTCGGCGGGGTTGGTCGTCGCAGCGCCGGCGACGGGTCGGTTGCCGCAGCGCGACGGGTCGGCTACGCAGCGCGCCGGCGCGGTCGATCGCCGCAGCAGCGAAGCGCCAACGCCTCGACCGCGCGCCACGCCGTCACCGTGCCGCGGCGGCCGATGCCAGCCCCCGGTACTCACACGACGCTCCGCCCCAACCATCTTCTTCCCCTTCGCCGCCGTCGACAAAGCCTTTTTCGGTGCCATCCTCCTTCGAACTTCAGGCTTGCTCCTGTCCTCCCCACAGACGGCGCCCACTGTTGTGGTTACAGACCAAACAGAGAGAGATGGTAGTGGAGAGTGAGGGAGATGAGTAATGGCTTGGGTCTTCCCCATGGCCTGTATTCCATATATATACATGGGGAGTGTTTTTACAATTATACCCTTACATTTGAGTATCCCCTCCAGGGGCACTTATGTCGTTACACATGGCCTATTCTGGACCTTATAACCTTCTACCAGGCCTGCTGGGTTTAGGTGGGGGCCACCCCACAACACTTATCATATCATAGCTTAAGTTACAATGGGGATAAGGCCCTAGCCTTATATTGGTGCACAATGCACGGCCTTGACTAAAACTCACGCACAACCTGGCATAAGGCTGAAACAAACTCCAATACGAACTAAAAAGGAAATACCTAAACTGCTACCTCTGAATTCTCTCTCAATTTGCGATGTGACCATAAGTATTCTATGGCTAGCACCTCATCCATTGTATGGGGCTTTGAAATATCTTTCCAACGAGTCCAAGAACGCCCAAATCGGACTTCGTTTGTGAAAGTTATGGGCGTTTTAATGTTGGACTTTCTGTCTGACCCGAACCGAATCCGAATTGAATTCAAATCTTTATAGGTTTCGTTTTCTTGTTCATGGGGCTTCCAAATCTATTTGGAACCTGAAAAGGAGTCATTCTCATCCTTTGGAAAGCCATGGTATGGTCGGATTTTACCTTTACTTGTATTGCAATACTCGGACTCTATGTTTGGCAAGTCTCGCGCGTCTCTCTGGACAGCCCATGCAGCAATCAATGAAGTTGCCATAACTTTGTGTAGGAAGCTCCAAATTATGCGTCATTTGATTCGTTGGAAAGTAAACTTCATTAGCTTTCCAAATATGTATTTTTTGTGTATTGAAAACCTCAGAATTGGCGTTGCAATCTTCATGAACATTGCGGACAGAACTACAATCATGAGAACTTGATTGATCCTGTGTCTTCCTCTTTACCCAAACTAGATTTCTTTCTTTACTATCCACATCTCTAATTCCATGTATTGTTGGCTTGTTTGCATTATGCAAAGGAGGAATTACATAAGCATCCGCACGAACTAGGATATTCTTCATTCTTCCATAACCGATTGTTTCTTTCTCCTTACGCAATTCAGAGCTACTAAGCCTTGTATCTTCAAATTGCATGGGTGAAGTACAAATCAATGTAGTATTCACACTCTTGGCCACATCACCGCTTCTCTGTGCTGCACTCTCTTCGACCACGTCCGATCACCGTAGAGTCGTAGCTCCTTAGGACCATGCAGTGATACTGTCGACCGTTGTGGTTGTAACGCTTTATGACCATGCCTTCTCACTGTGGTCATAACGACTTACGACCACGTCTTCCGCTATGGTCGTAACAACTTACGACCACACATTCCTCTGTGGTTGTAATGACTTACGACCACGTCTTCCTGCTATGTGACCGTGGTCGTAACTCCTTTACGACCACGTCTGCTGCTACTATGCACGTCGTCACTCGATTGCCGTGGTCGTAACTCCTTTACGACCACGCCTGCAATCTCCTGCTCACCGTGGTCGTAAGTCATTTACGACGACATCTAGGAACACAAGAACTCGATAGATTTTTCAGAGCCAAACCGCTCTTCCCTTCTTTATTTCTTCCTCTCGATCACATAGATCGCTCTCTCTTGCCTCTCGATCACACCGATCGCCTTGGCCTCTCTCGCCCCTCTCATCTTTCTCGCCTTTGTCGCCCTACTCTCTCGGTTACATGGCTCTACATTTTATACCCTACTCTGACTCTAATTCGGTTATGACCACTACTATTACTCGAACTCGGCTACGGCTATGAAACAGACTCGAACTTGACTACGACTGTGAAGCGGACTTGTATACGACCATGACCCGACTCGTACACGACTCCAACCACTCGTACAAGACCAGGACTATGACTACGACTGGAAAAACAAGATTACAACTCTAACAATCACCTCCTTAATCTTGATTTTTCTTCTTGACCACGTCGACCTTCTCTCTTACTATTGCTTCTTCCTTGCATGCCTTCCTACAGCCGTAAGTCTGGTCATCTTCTACCTGCAGCACCTACTCATGCTTCCTTCACCAGCACCTACTCTCACTGTCATGTGCTCTTGTTTTCGACCACTGCCCTCCATGCTGTGCTTCCACTTGCCATCTCGGGACCCATGTACGACTGCCTCCTGTTGCATGTGTGAGAGCTCCTCCCGAGCCCCTGCTTGCTACGATCATGCCTGCTGCATGTGGTCTATGCTGACTACCCGAACCATCGCTTCGCTTCTCTCCGCCTGTATGCGCTCGACCGGACTCAGCTGCTTGCTTGTTAGCACCTTCTGTGCCGCTCATTATGACCACTGCATGACCGCTACATGCCCTTCCAGAGCCACTGCTCGTTATGACCGTACCTTTTATCGACTCGATCTCCTTCCTCGTTACGACTTCTTGTGCGCCAGGCTTGCCTCCTACTACCTCTGCACTTCATCCATCTGTGCCTCTCTCCACCTAAACCTGTTTACAAGTTTTCAAAAGAATCTTGTACAACCGATTTAGAGATCTTTTCGCCTTCATCAACAAATCTCTGTTCTTGTCATACACTCACAAGAACTCGTCCTGTAGTACCACCTTGCACCCTCTCTCTATCATCTGCCCGAGACTAAATATGTTGTTGCATAGACTTGGTATATAATAAATTTCTGTCAACAACTTCTTATCTCCGTTCCTATGTTGCAACATCATCGTCCCTTTGCCCTTTATCTCCACTGTGGAGTCATGGCCAAACTTGACCTTGCCCTAAACCTTCTTGTCGAGCTTGTGGAACATGGAGTGATCTCCCGTCATGTGGTTGCTTGCTCCATTATCCAAGTATCATTGATCCGTGTGATCATGGCTTCTTTCCTTTGTGTGTAGTTTTGGAATTACGTTGTCCTCATTCAGTTCTACCATGATCGACTCCTTTTCAACATATGAGGAGAGAAGTACTAGCTCTCCGTCATCTTCTTCTTCATCTTTGGCAAAGTTCACCTCCCTGTCCTTCTTCTTGCTCTTGCAATCCAATGTAAAGTGCTCAAACTCGTTACAGTTGAAGCACTTTTTATTATTGTGGTATCTTATCGCGTAGTGCCCGTATTCATCACATTAAAAGCACTTGACATGTGACAAATCATGGGATCTCTCACCACCGCCTTGCCCAGCCTTGTCTCCATGGCCACCCCTGCTACCTCGACCACTCTGGCCACCTCGACCGCGCCACCTCCTGCGGTTGTATGATGAGCCACGACCGTCTCTTGGATCTCCCCTTACTAGCAATGCCTGCTCGTTGTGAGATCCTTACTCCTTGCGCAACCGAAACCCCTTCAGTGACTCCTCGTGCACCTTGAGAGATCCGATGATCTCCTCTATTTTCTTCTTGTCCAGATCGGGGGAGTACATAAGTATTGTGACAATAGGTATGTACTTCTCTGGAAGCATGTGTAGGTACTTCTTTACCGCCACAGATTCCTCCATCTTGTCGCCAAGAGAGTTAATCTGATTATACAACGAACTCAGCTTGCCAGCGAACTCCACTAACTGGGTCTCTTCTATCTTCAAATTCTCGAACTCGCTCCGCAAATTCTGGAGCCGCACCTCCTTAACACAATCAACTCCTTCGTGCATTGTCTGAAATGCCTCCCACGCTTCCTGTGCCGTCTCCTGGCCGATGAGCTGATGCATCATCTCGTCTGGCACCGCCTGGTAGATGAGGGCCAAAGCCGTCTGATCTACCTTGTCATCCACCTCCTTGTCCTTCCCCTTTGGATCGGCTGCGCTCCAGACTCCCTAGGCGCGCATGTTCGCCTTCATCTTCATTGCCCACACCGGGTAGTTGTCGATCATCAGGAGAGGGCACTAGAGGGAGATTAGCCCACCCTAAGCCTTTGCCTTGTCACCAATGCTCTGATACCACTTGTTACAGCCTTCATGACTGCTCCCAGAACCTTACGACCACGTTCTAGCCGCTACGACCACCTCCTATAGTCGTACGACCACGTTGTAGTGGCTACGACTGCTTTGTTGGTTCTCTGACCACACATACAGTCGTTACGACCACACTGTGATCTCTCCAATCACGTCTCGCTACTCCGACCACGTAGTCGTAAACTTCAACTGAATTTACAACCACATTCACCGCTTCTCTGCGCTGCACTCTCTTCGACCATGCCCGATCACCGTAGTCGTAGCTCCTTACAACCACGCGGTGATTCTGTCGACCGCTGTGGTCGTAACGCTTTACAACCACACCTTCTCACTGTGGTCATAATGACTTATGACCACGTCTTCCACTGTGGTCATAACGACTTACGACCATATCTTCCTGCTATGTGACCGTGGTCGTAACTCCTTTACGACCACGTCTGCTGCTACTATGCACGCCACCACTCGATTGCCATGGTCGTAACTCCTTTACGGCCACGCCTACGATCTCCTGCTCACTATGGTCGTAAGCCGCTCTTCTCTTCTTTATTTCTTTCTCTCAATCACATAGATCGCTCTCTCTTGCCTCTCGATCACACCGATTGCCTTGGTCTCTCTTGCCCCTCTCACCTTTCTCGCCCTACTCTCTCAGTTACATGGCTCTGCCTTTTATACCCTACTCTACGACTCCGACTCGGTTACAACCACTACTATTACTCAAACTCGGCTACAGCTATGAAACAGACTCAACTCAACTATGACTGTGAAGCAGACTCGTATACGACTATGACCCGACTCATACATGGCTCCGACCACTCTTACAAGATCACGACTGGAAAAACAAGATTACAACTCTAACATCTCTCAAAGCGACTAGATGTGGGCCCCATGTGTTCGAGCTAGCACTAGGTAGGGTGCCACCTTCTAGTCATCCCGAGCGTATTCCCTCGATTCCAAAAACTTACCATCACCTTTTGTTTGGAGGAATTCAGAGAAAGGAAAAAAAAGAACCGCAAATTGAGAGGGAAAAGCAACTCAAATCTAGAAGGGGGCCACACAGCAGTGAAGAGAAAAAGCAAGGATGAGGAGACCGAACTGGACTCAGGGCCACCAGGTGGGGTGCCTACTGGTGCCACAATCGGGCACTGCCCCTTTAAATACCGATAGCTCCCCCTTGGTAAGAAGATCTAAATTCCTTACTTATCTCTCAATTTCCATTGTGTTTTTGGAAAGATTTCGACCATCTAATCTTCCACGTCCTAGTAGATTAGGTGAGGATTATTTAGTCTAGGTTTAGCTTGGTAATAATTAGCACTCTAGCTAGTTAGGATTAGATCCTCTAATTCCCTTCTAGTAGCCAACTAATGTTGAGGTTCCGAAGCCTTTCCTTGTCTCGCTAAGGTATCTATGAGTAGTTCCCTCTCTTCCCTGGGGTGTAGGGATTTTTCTGTAATTTACAACTCATGGGTTGATATATTTTTTTAGTACTATTTTATACTCCAGTGGTGTCTTCTTGATATTGTGCATCTTTCTCAGTTGGTAATTAGGCTTGTGTGATTATCAATTGCTTACACCTAGATGCAGACATGATATTTGGATCTAGCGTGTGAATGACCCATACCAAGTTGTGCTAGTCTTGCCTGTGTTTATTAGCTTGATGGGCCCATGACAAGGGAGAACAATGAAAGGGCCAGTGTAGATTTGTAAGGTGAGAGCCAACCTAGTATGATAAGTGCTATTTGCTATTAGATCAATTTAGTCACGAATTGTGGTAAGTGAACCTAACTTATGGGAGGATCTCAAATTAACTTGGATAATCAAGTTCAATCTTTTTTGGGTTCATTAAATCTTCTCTTTGATCATTGCTTTAGTTACTAGTAATTGATTCAAAGTAGTAAATACATTCTTTGCTTCCATATGGATTTCGATATCTTGGAATGCTCCCAGGTGAAAATCTACAGACAATCCGTGCACTTGCACATATTTATTTGTACGCGTATTAGTGTCAACACGGTGGATATAGTTGTTTGCAACAACTTATCTAGAATATACAGTAAATTGTATGGTGTTAGTTTTCACAAAGATATATATATATATATATATATATATATATATATATATATATATATATATATATATATATATATATATATAGAGAAATATTACATAGGTGCCTAGGCACCAATATCAATACTTGAGATTCATAACGCTTGATGTGGGTATCTTCATATACCCATAAAAAGTATATTTGAGTGCCTAGGCAGTTCAAACTAGTTTGAACTGAGTTCAAAACTTACTTACCATATATTTTCATACCCAAACTCAAAAAATTGTCAATCATACACGTGTAATGTTGGTCCGATATATATATATATATATATATATATACGTGTATGATTGATAATTTTTTGAGTTTGGGTATGGAAATGTTTTATACCTTTGATATATTTATGGTAAGTAAGTTTTGAACTCAGTTCAAACTAGTTTGAACTACTTTTGAGTTCAATGCGACTATTGTGAGTATATACCATAAAAATAGTTTAAACTAATTAAACTGAAGTTGAATTTAATTTTTTCGGAGTTTGACATCTCAAATATACTTTTTTATGGGTATATGAAGATACCCACATCAAACGTTGCGAATCTCAAAGCAAATCAACGAGTATTGATATGGGTGCCTAGGCACCAAGGTGCATGAAACACTCGTGTGTGTGTGTGTGTATAGACGACACACACATATACACATATATATATATATATACACATACATATACATATACATATACATATACATATACATATACATATACATATACATATACATATACATATACATATAGACAACACACACATAATATATATATACATACATACATACATATGTGTATATACACATATATATGAACACACACATAATATATACATACATACATACATACATACATACATACATACATACATATATAGGACGAGTGTTTCATGCACCTTGGTGCCTAGGCACCCATATCAATACCCGTTGATTTGCTTTGAGATTCGCAACGTTTGATGTGGGTATCTTCATATACCCATAAAAAAGTATATTTGAGATGTCAAACTCCGAAAAAAAAATTAAATTCAACTTCAGTTTAATTAGTTTGAACTATTTTTATGGTATATACTCACTGTAGTCGCATTGAACTCAAAAGTGGTACAAACTAGTTTGAAATGAGTTCAAAACTTACTTACCATAAATATATCAAGGGTATAAAACATTTCCATACCTAAACTCAAAAAAATTATCAATCATACACGTGTATCAGACGGTTCTTGATGTGGATGCCTAGGCACCTTATGTAATTTTCTATATATATATATATATAGTGTCTATATGTATATTTTATATATATATATATATATATATCACACACACACGAACTTTCTATGACACAAGGAGTAACGACATCTCAAAGAAAATATTTTGTGTAAGTGAATGATTTACAAAGGATGACATAATTTGTCGTCCATAAATAAGAATGACATTCCTAAATTTCGAGGACCAATCAATTTGCCCATTATAGTGGAGCTATGGAGTTAGAATATAATATTGTGTTGTGTCTGGTAATATAATTTTTTATTCAATTAACCATATGAATTTGATGTTGGTAGATATGCTATCCAAATTAATGGCAGAGGTTGCATCCCTTGTACATTTAAAATATAAAATATCAATATTGCCAATAGAATAAGATAATTTCATATATAATCAATGAGAATAGTATAGTTATGAAATAGTTTTAACTTTTACACATATATACATGATATTTTTATTAATTTATTAATTTGATTTATCAAAGGGATTTAATTTATGTTTGCTGTTGCATGTAATCTGAAGTTAATCACCATTTCTTAGATACTAAACCCATCTTAAGTTCTCCCGTTCAAAGGTGCTTGTGAATAAATATGCTACAATGACCTATTTATAAGTAAACACTCAAGAATTGTCCACAATTTTTGGATAGTTCAAGGGTATGTTATTCAAGGGACATGTATTTGGAGAACTTTGGGGAGATGTTGCCAAAATTTTATCTAGAAATGTACAAGGACATACAAACTTGCCTGAACCGCATATCCTCGAATGGGATTAGGAAATATCTTGAATTAATTAGAAATTTGAATCCATCGCTACATAGAACCAAATTATTTTTAGAAGAAAAACAACTTGCTAATTTTGGGTGATGAACCAATTTCTAAACATGTCTGCAAATGTGTCAGAGGGATCAGGTACTAATAAGAGGAAAAGTGTGGGAACACTTTGAGTAGGATTACCATAAGAAAACAACCATAAGAAAACAACCATGAGTTAATTACAAAGTATTGCATCATATGTTTTATTTGTCATAAGAAAACAACCATCATATGTTTTATATGCATGCCACGAGTTTATTATCCTACCAACCATAAGAAAACAACCATCATATGTTTTATTTGTCATTGACACCCAAAGAAACCATGAGTTAATTACAAAGTATTGCATCCATACCAAGGTTCCATTCCAAAAATTTGAGGACCCCTACTTGAGTGGATTGTGTCCATGCAACCAACCTTTAGATTTGCGCCTTAAAACTTTGTGATGATTGCTTTAGTTTGTGTGAGTACATGAAGCAAGAGCTACGCACTGACCTTGAAAGCCTTGATTCCCATGTAGACTGGGATTAGCATTCCAATGTTGGGACAATGAATTTAACACTACTTTTGTCATTGCCACCATATTAGATCCATCAAAAAATAGATTTTTTTATTTATGTTATGATAAGGTGTGTGGAAACGTGGACAACATTGAAAAATGTGGAATTAGTTAAAGATTGGATGAAGAGATACTTCCAAAAATAAGAACAACTTTTCTAGAGAAACGGTGAGAAGTCAATGCATTGTACCAACGAAACTGGTTAAGGATTCTAGTGGTAATGAGATTGTGATATTGTAGGATCATAATGGAAACAGAGGGGAAGTGAATGATGCCTTCAAACCGCCCCAAGTATCCTTATACTCTTCTTCTCCAATAGCTATAGAAGTTTTGAAGGAAGAAGATAAATGCTCACTGGAAGATGTAGACAAGATCAGAAAACTAGCCAAGAAAAGTTGCAGTTCAGAGAGCAGCAATCAAGACCTAGTGAAAGGGGGTGGTCTGACCGCAGGATGAATGGCGGTCTGACCGCAACGGTGATGGCCGCAAGACCTTCTCCGGTCTGACCGCTGATGAGCAAGCGGTCTGACTGCTCAAACCCTAGCGGTCTGACTGGGTTCAGGTTCTATTTCATTTTTTGTAGACCAAAGCACAGATTGAAGTAAGCAACGACCAAAAACTCAATGCAGAATAACTACTGTGAATGACTAACCAAAACAAAGAATTGATCGCATGACTGCTGAGCTTCTCAGGATAAATAGTTAGGACTTCAATCAAAAGAGTATACCACACCAAGGAAGAGGAAAACAGAATCAAGAGAGGAGCGTTGCAAGAACTGAATAGAAAGTACTGGAGCCAAGCGAAAACAAGAAAAATGACAAAGGTTTGCTGCTCTTCTTAAGTCACTTGATAGAGACTTCGATCCAAATAACAAATTGACCTCAGAGAGAAGAAGACTGAACTTGAACACTATGCTTCTTGATCTGCCTAAAACGTGTGAAAATTGCAATAACTTGAAAATGAACTTAAAGAAGGCAGATCATAAAAGTGTTGAATTGCATGCTTCCTTGCTAGATCTCATTGTTTCTTGCACCAATTGTCCCAAATTAACTGCTGAACTTGAATCTATCTCAAAACAGTTTCAAGAAATGATTGACCACAACAACAAATTGGCTCAGTATGCGACTAAGGACCCTGTTAGCTCACCATGCAATAGTTGTGAAAAACTAAAACTTGAACTCGTTGCTTTGGATGATAAATGTGTGAAGCTAACTAAGGACCTACTAGATAAGCCACAATCTTGTTGTGATGCATGTGCTGCGGTGTGGGAGAAGCCTAAGGATATGGTAGAGACGCTTAGCCACGAGAACCAAATGGCTAGAAGTAGGACTGTCCCCAGTGCGTCTTGTGAAGCCCTCAATGTTGAAGCAGTCGTGCATCAGGAGAAATCCGCACGTGCTATTCGTTCTTCTGCTGTTGGTTCCTCTTCCTTTCCTTCTGCTGTCTCTTCTTCCCCCTGCTCTTCTTGCACGTCTCTCTTTCAGGAGTGTTAGTATCTTATGAACACTCTTGAGAGATTTGTAGGAGGCAAAAAGAAGCTGAATCTTATTCTAGACAAATCCAAAATTTGCAAGTTTAATCAAGGTCTAGGATACAATTTTCTTGAGGATGTTAGGAAGCATCCATCTGCTGTTCTCAAACCCATAGCAGCAGGTGTGATCGAGGTCAAGCCCTGAACCAAAAAGGTTGAGTTCAAATCTGCGGGTTTTGTCCAAGGGATTTCTGACAGTAAGGTGGTAACACGTGGTGCTTCGACCTCCCAGAAGGCGAAGTTTCATTGTACCTTCAGTCAGAAGGATGGACACATGATCGAGAGATGCTTCAGGCATGCCAAGATCACGTGGAGAGATCGTGTTCGCGCTCTTAGGCGTATTCAGGGTCAGCCCCAGACCTTGAGTGCACCTAAGACCAACATGAGGTCTAGGGTTGATCACGTTGAGGTGTTTAGGCAGAGTCGAGGACTTGGCTTTTCTGGTTTCTCTGATTTTCGTCCTCGATTTGCCTCTGGTCATGATATCTGCCGTCCTGAGGGTAGATCTCATTTTCCCCCATCAAGATAGCTACCCGTGACGAGATCAACATGTTGCTAGTGCTCTGACTTGCTCTTCCATAGCAGTCATGCCCGACAATAGCTTCAGGTCTGCTCATAGACTTTCTGGCTTTCTAAGCGACAGAGAGCATAGAGTAGTTAGAGGTCAGTAGTGTGTGACTACTTCTTCTGCTCATCGTGTGGCTCAGTATTGGGTGCCAAAATCTCTTTGATTTATCCCAGTACTGAGACATCTCTCTCTAGTTGACTCAAGTTCGCCGGGCAGGGAAGGGAGAGGTTTGGCTCGTAGACTCCGGCTGTTCTCGACACATGACCGGAGACTCTCGTTAGTTCTCTTCCCTTGTCCGACCTCCAGGTGATGAGACTATCACCTTCGAAGATGCCTCGTCTGGGCATGTCATCGCTAAAGTTACTGTGCGCGTTAATGATTCTTTTGTTTTAAAAGATGTTGCCTTAGTGAGAAAGCTGCAATACAATTTGCTCTCTATTTCTCAGCTTACCGATGACAATTTTGAGGTAAGTTTCAAGAAAAATGCATGCAAAATTCTTGATTCTTCGGGGAGTCTGGTTTGCGGGATCTCTAGATATGGGAGGATCTTTCGTGCTGATTTTGTTGAGTCTTCCGGCGATCCTCTCAGGTGTTTAGTTGCTTCAGAGTCCCATGATCTCTCTTTCTGGAATAGGAGACTTGGTCATATTGGATTTGACCATTTGACCCTTGTTAGCGGCCAAGATCTCATTCGTGGTCTGCCTAAACTCAAGATGGTCAAAGATCTAGTTTGCGCTCCTTGCCGGCATGGCAAGATGGTTGCCGCTTCACACCCTCCAGTCACAATGACTATGACCGATGCACTAGGACAGTTGCTCCACATGGACACAATTGGTCCAGCTAGAGTGCAGTCGGCAGGAGGGAAGTGGTACGTTCTTGTTGTGGTCGATGACTTCTCGAGGTACTTTTGGGTGTTTTTCTTAGCCTTGAAGGATGGGACATTTACCCATTTTTGGGGTCTTTTTAGTAGGCTTCCTGGTGCCTTACAAGCGATCCGCAGTGACAATGGCATGGAGTTCAAGAATTTCTACTTTGAGAGGTTCTGCGATGAGACGGGTGTAGAGCATCAGTTCTCTTCTCCGCACGTCCCCCAGCAAAATGGCGTCGTAGAGAGGAAGAACCGTACCTTGGTTGAGATGGCTAGGACGATGCTTAATGAGTACTCTACACCTAGGAAATTTGGGCTGAGGCTATAGTCACCGCGTGCCATGTTTCAAACAGAGTTTTTCTGAGGGCACACTTGCATCGCACTTCTTATGAGTTGAGATATGGGCGAAAGCCTAGTCTCTCATTTTCACGTGTTTGGGTGCAAGTGTTTTATTTTAAAGTCTGGGAACCTAGATAAGTTCGAGTCACGATGTTGCGATGGGATTTTTCTAGGCTACTCGACTTCTTCGCGGGCGTATAGGGTCTGGAATTGCGAGTCTAGCAAAATGGTAGAAACCTGTAAAGTGATATTCGATGAGGCCAGTCCGGGGACTAGGCCCGATATCTCAGGTTCAGTAGAGCGAACTGAGACCATCTTTGTGGATGATGAGGAGGATGGAGATAAAGGTTGCTTAGCTGATCTAGTTCCTCCTCCCATTGAGGTACTTGCTTCTTCCACCGTACCTCAAGGAGATCAGCCCATTCCTTCCGTGTCTTCTGGAGCTTGTGGCTCTCTTCCTACCTCATCAACTCATGAGGTAGAGGCCACTTTTTCTTCTCATCCAGGACCTCCCCGTCATATCCAAAAACATCATCCTTCAGAGCAGATGATAGGAGATCTCTTTGAGCGAGTCACACGCTCAAAATCTGGCATGTCTCACTTCTGTTTCCACTTTGCCATCGTTGCCTCTTTCAAGCCCAAGGATGTTAGTCATGCTCTTTCTGATGAGTCTTGGGTCAATGCCATGCATGAGGAGTTAGAGAATTTTGAGAGGAACAAGGTCTGGTCGCTTGTTGAGCCCCCTAGAGGTCATAATGTCATAGGTACCAAGTGGGTGTTCAAAAACAAGCAGAGTGAGGATGGGGTAGTCATTCGAAACAAGGATAGATTGGTAGCTCCAGGTTTCTCCCAGGTTGAGGGCTTAGATTTTGAGGAGACCTTTGCCCCTGTAGCTAGGCTAGAGGTCATTAGGATCTTGCTTGCATTCGCAGCGTCTAAGGGATTCAAGCTTTACCAGATGGATGTCAAGAATACCTTCCTCAATGGGTATATTGAGGAAGAGGTCTATGTTAGGCAACCCCCAGGTTTCGAGAACCTCAAATACCCAAACCATGTCTACGAGCTTTCCAAAGCATTGTATGGACTTAAGCAAGCCCCTAGAGCTTGGTATGAGAGGCTTAAGTTCTATCTGTTGAGTCAAACGTTTGAGATGGGTAAGGTAGACAAGACCTTGTTCATTCGCAGACATGGCAATGACCTCCTACTCGTCTAGATTTATGTGGATGATATCATCTTTGACAGCTCCTCTCATGCTCTTGTTTCCCAGTTCTCCGATGTCATGAGCACAGAGTTTGAAATGAGCATGATGGGCGAGTTGAGCTTCTTCCTTGGATTCCAGATCAAGCAGACTCGGGAGGGTACTTTTTGGCATCAGGGCAAGTACACACGAGACCTCCCGAGACGCTTTGATATGAGTGATGGTAAGCCAGTGTCACTCCAATGGCATCTTCAGCTTCACTCGACCCAAATGAGGATGGCGAGCCAGTTGATCAGAAGGAGTACCATAGCATGATTGGCTCCCTATTGTACCTCACTGCCTCGAGACTGGACATACACTTCTCCGTGTGCCTGTGTGCTCGATTTCAGGCCTCTCCTCGCGTATCTCACCGCCAGGTGGTGAAGCGCATCTTTTGATACCTTCGAGCTACTATAGACTATGGTATCTGGTACTCCTCTTCTTCCTGTCTTTCCCTTAGAGCCTACTCCGATGCAGACTTTGCTGGTAGTAGGATAGATAGTAAGAGCACTTCTGGCACATGCCAATTTATTGGCACTTCTCTTGTCTCTTGGTCTTCTAGGAAGCAGTCGTTGCTGAGTACGTTGCTGCCGCCAGTTGCTGCAGCTAGGTACTTTGGATGGCTTCAACCCTGCAGGACTTTGGGTTAATTGTAGATAGTGTTCCACTCTTTTGTGATAACACTTCTGCCATCAGCATTGCCAAGAACCCAGTACAGCATTCTCGGACCAAGCACATTGATATCAGGTATCACTTCCTTGGAGACCATGTGGAGAAGGGTGACATAGTGCTTTAGTTTGTGGAGAGTGACCACCAGTTGGCGGATATCTTTACCAAGCCTTTGGATATCTCTAGGTTTTCAGCCTTGCGGGGAGAGCTTGGGGTGGTTTGTCCTTATGGACTGTTGTGAGGGGGAGCTTCGTGCTTCATGTTTATCCTGCCTATATGCTCCTATTTCATTGTGCTGCATGTCATGAGGGTGCATTTGGGTTAGTCCTTCTAGCATAGATTAGCGTGGTTCTCTCGTCTAGTTGCTTAGACTTCTTCCTCTCATCTTGTGATTCTAGGATGCTGCTTATTAGCTGTCTCTCTTCTCACTAGGTTGAGTTCACTCACAGGGAACGTGTTTACTCCCTAGTATGTTTCGTCAGCTGATAGTCCTAGCGTCATATGGGGTAGATGAGAGTCAGTCTGAGCCACAGTATTCTCTATCTTATCTATGCTTTAAGGATTGCCTTTTTTTGCTTTTCTTGCCAGCTTCTCATTTTTCCTAACATGGCATACTTCATCCTTGGATACCTCTAGCTAGACTATAATCTTGAATGACTTGACATGCTAAACAATTCATCTAATTTTCAGATTATGACCTGTTGGTTTAGCTTGATTATACATGTCTTGTCATGATCTTGATAGCATTCTTATGTGTTATGGCTTGGTGTAATACTTCATAAGTCATTTTGGATAATCTTCATGGCTCTAATTGCTTAGATTGCATAAAATTCAGCAATTTCATCTAAATCATGTTCTATTTTCCTCCATACATCTTGATGATTTTATTGCCAAAAGGGGGAGAATAATGGAGAAAAAGCCATTTCAAAGGAAACTTTCTGGAGCTTTGGAGAAAAATTTGCTTTTTCTGTTTTTGCTCCTTTCGTCAACATGGTCTTAAGTCTCCTTGCTTTTCTTTTAGACCATGAGTGACTCTCAAACAAACTCAAGTTTATGCTTTTTCTGTGTTTATCAATATACTCATCAAGGGGGAGATTGAGAGACCATGTGGATGTGACCCCATGAGTGTGATGAGTAATTGACTATTGGTCTGGAAAGTTTGAGTTTGATTTGGTTGGTTCGCGCCAAGTCGGTGCATGGTGCAGTCTAGTACGGTTGGACCTTGTCGATTGCGGTCGGACGTGCTAGGGATGCTTGTTCTTCTATTCGACCGGTCGATTGGTTATTTCGTGCTTGAGTACTTTCTCTAATGCATGTCATAAACACATGACAATATGTCAAATATAAACTTCACCATCAATCAAAGAGAAATCAAAAGCACAAGAGGATAGCTACACAAATACTATACCAACCATGCCTAACAACCATCATTACACATCAATATAGCCTGGAATGTGCATAATCTTTTGCTACACAAGCTTCTTAATTAAGCCTACTAATTACGGTAACATTGCTAAGTCCTTATAGAACATTTGGTGGATAGCTTCAGTGCCATTTAACAAACTTTGTTGTCAATGAGCCATAGAGTGAGAGACTATGTGGATGTGACCCCGAGTGTGTGATGAGTAATTGACGCGTGTTCGAAAAGCTTGAGTTTGGTTTGTGTGGTTCGTGCCATGTCATTGCGTGGTGCAGTCGGCTTCTGTCGGACCTGGTCAAATCTAGTCGAATGTGTTTAGGATGCTTATTGTTTTGTTTCGACAAGGTTGGGCTTTTTCGTGTTTAAGATTTCTCTAATGCGATTGTTTATTACATTATGTCGAGCGGTGTTATGTGATGTGTTTCTTGTGTGTGATAGCTGCAGGACTTTGAGGCGGAGTCGTGGCGAGGCACGGGATGACCGGATTAGGCACAAGCGGTGCTAAGGTCGGAGCGGTCGGGATGTGCCGAAGACGGCGAGGACTCGAAGTGGTTGCGAGGCTTGGACGACAAGGAATGAGAAAGCTTCCCGGAAGATACAGGAGGGGCGTTTTGGTAAAAGCGCAAAGCTGCATGAGGAAGCGGATTTAGTCTTTGAGTTAGCGGGTAAAGCGAGTGAGAAACCCGTTAAGCAAAGACTATAAATAGGAGAGGTGTCTCCTGGTGAATGCATGTCTCATGAGAGGAGTTAGCCTTTAGGGAAGTTTGTTTTGCTTTTTCTTCTTTCAGTTGGGAGTTGGTGAGAAGGGCAGAGGCTATTCTGCCCCCTCCCCGTTGTCTGCGCATTTGGAGATGATCTCGTGATTCTCTAATTGCGTATGGGTTGGCTGTGAGAAGATGGCTGTAAGAACAATCATCTGTAATCATTCTTGTCTCTGAATCAATATGAGGAGGATTGTTGTTGGGCTGTCCTCATTTCTTGATTTCTCTGTGAACTCTCGTGTATTGCTGTTGCCTTAGTTTTCTTCTGCCGATGTTTGATCTTCTCTGTGTTTCTTCTTTCTTTGTTGAGACTTTGCTCTAAGCTGGGTATTATCTCAAAGCCTTTTGGCTAGCTATTCTCTAGAGCAAATCTTTCTGAGAAGATTCTTTCAAGAAGTAGCATCACTTCCTCTGTTTTATCCCCATTCTAGGGTTCACTGTTTCGGTAAGCAAAGTATTTTCGTTCTTGGTTGCCTCGGTTAAAATGATTGTTCACAGCTTGTGTTTCTTGGTTATTAGATCCTCTCATGCTGAGATTTAAAGTCTCGAGAACAAAAGATTTGAAATCTGCACTTTGCTATTTTCGGTTCTGCTTCAACTCTTGCTGTACTGATTTTTCAGTCTAGGTTCAGTTCTTATCGCCTGCTGCTCTCCTCTCGACAAATTCGAGTTTCAAGGTTTTCAATTGATCTTCGGCTCCATTCTCATGTTTCTAAGGTCAAGGTGTTATTTGTTTGAAGTCCACTCATATTATCTGAGAAGAGAAGTTTCCAATCTTCCTTGTGCTCTGTTTTCGTCTCCATTCGGTAATTACTGTACCGTTGCTTTTACAACCTATTGGTTGGTTGTTTTTCACTTGGATTTCCTTTCCTGTTGACTGCCTTCACTTGCATTTTCATCTACTTATCTTGCTGGTTCTGAAACTGATCAATGTTGGTCTCCGCTGGTTTCGGCTATCTCGGCCAGACGGCTTCTACTCTGAAAACAGACCGGCTGCAGATTATGAATTTTCTTGGGCGCATGAATGCTTCTTGTCAATCTTCGGTTTAGATTATGATTTTTGCTCTCATTTTCGGCTGCTCTTTGTGTGTAGTTCTCAGCTCTGTTTCTCTGCAGCCGATCTTTCCCATGCAGTCAATCCAGCTGTGAAATTGCAGTCCGATCAGCTGGTTCTTTACTCTTCTCAGTTCAGTTTCTTGCTACTGCAGTCTACGACCTTTTGGATTCTTGTTTGGCTTTTGGTCAACAGCCTATTTTTTGGTTTTAAAAGCATTTTATTTCAGCTGTGTTTTTAGAAGTTCAATCCTAAACTCAGTTTGGCTGCTACTGAATTTGTGCTTTCGGCTGTTACTGAATTTTTGCTCCCGGTCAGACCATTTGCTGCTGAATTCTTTATTTCCAATCAGACCGCAGTACCCATTGTGGTCAATCCGGTCATGAGTAACTAATTTTCGGCTGTGTTTACTGCTCATTTTAATTACATTGCCGATCAGATTTTGTGAGCTCTTTCCGATGAGTAACTAATTCTTGCAATTCAATCTTTCCGATGTTAAGGTTCAAGGTTTTCATTTCAATTTTTTTCTGTTAGTGGTTTAATCTTTGGGAGGGCTTCCGCTCAAGTCGTTCGATCTATGTTGGTTTTCAGTGAGCTTTGTATCTACTTCTTCATAGCTTCTATAGCTATCGGAGAAGAGAATTGCACTACAAGAGATGTGTCATTTATTGACATTTCATTTCTGTCATAATATATGAAATTCATGTCACAATTCAAGATTTGTGACATATAGTTGACGAAAATCCAAATGTCAAAAAACACGCATCACGAATTTATTCTGTGACATCAGTATATTCCATGTCACAAATCTATGACATCAGCTTTCAGTGTCACAGAGGTTTATGACATTGGTTTATTGTCACAGGTCCTTGTGCCATGCCATGTAGGCAGATGACGTGGTGCTGAGTTGGCAGGTCAAAAAATGTCATAAAATTGAAATACGGCCTGTTAAGGCCCATGTGGTTGGCAAACTTATAACAGGCCAAAAACATTGTTTGGCCTGCTTTTTTATACATCGCAGCCCACTTGTTTTGTAGTTTTCGGCCCATTTATCTTTCTGAAATTTTATTTTCAGCCCATTTTTTCGTTCTCAATTAGCCCACGCAAATATTTTTTCCAACCCATTTTTTTTGTCAGCCCGCACAAATTTTTTTCGGCCCAACAGCATAACAGGCCATGCAACCAGTTTTTTTTTGCCAGCCCAAGGCAAATTTTGCTTGGCTAGCCCACAACATGTTTTTCTTTTTGTCTGGGCTAGCCCATACCATATTTGCCTGGGCCAGCCCACAAAAGACCACACACAGATCATATACAAAAACAAAAAAAACATATTTCAACAACATATGGAAATATCATCCAGCAGCTGCAATATCTTCAGATCATCAAATTCAAATCAACAGATTAACAGATCAACATATCCAGCAGCAGCAACATTACAATATCCAAAAACATTACAGCTGCAACACATCAACTTCAGATCATTACATCCATCAAATACAGCCAGTTTCAGATCACCAGATCATACCAAAAAGCTCAAGTCAATCACCAAAAAATCATCCAGAGCCTCAGTCACAAGTCCAGTGTGTCCATACCAAACTGACAGGCAGAAAGGCAGTCATCTCATCAAGTTAGGGAACTTACTGCTGGTCATTAGTTGGTGGTGCATAATTACCACCAAACATGGTACGAAGGAAGCCTTGGATCTCACTGCCTTGCTTCTTCAGTTTCTCAGTTTCTTCCTCCTGCTTCCTTCTTACATCCTTCTCTTCCTCTACTTGCTTCTGCAGATCATACAACTTTGCTCGAAGTTCTGCTGATCCTTCCTTCTCAGCAGTAAGTTCACTCTCAAGCTCATGTACACGGTTCTTCATTGCAGCAGCTTCAGCACTTCTCTTCAACGCTGCGGAGTGGATGCCAACATTCCGAAGGAAAGTTGTTCTCGGTAGAACTTGAGCTACAGCTTGTGCAGGAGTCTTTGGATCTTGACATTCTTGTGGTGGTTCAGCAGCGATGGCCTCCATTTCAGCCTGGCAATAGGAAAAAAAACATTTCAGATTTCTTGTATGCCAACTGTTGTAGCTATAGATAAGCAGAGCAATGCTAAGATCCCAACATGTCAAAGCGATACATGTAAGCATATAACTAGAGTAGGCTATGCCAATTCAAGAATAAGCAACAGAGATGAAAAACACTAGAGTAGGCTGCAAAGAACAATGTTTTCCATGCAGAACAGAATGCCTAGTCAAAGCACATGGCCAGATTAAATTTAGAAGTAGTCTGTGTATCAATTTGACTGAAACAGTCTAGATGAAATAAAGGGCTCACACTTATAATCTGACTGAAACTAAAATTATCACTTTATTATTACCAAGTTTAATTGCTAAAAGTTTGGTTCATCAATTGCCTATCAACCAATTCAATAGTTCTAGCTTACAAGGACCAACTAATTTGAATGCACAGGCACCTGATACTAGCATAAAACTGCAGTACTGCACTACTTCAGGGAACTGTTTTTCTTTTTCAGATCAGTACATGTAGCAGTATATGACTTGTTCAAGAACCCAGAACAAGAGAGGAATTACACTAATCAGTAATGCTTTATATATACTCACAATAGCATTTTTTGCATCCTCACTATAACCTGTCTTGCTGCTGCAATGGGCCTCCTTGAAAAGATCAATCGCAGTTGGTGGTGCATCCTTATATTTAGTTTGCTTCTGAAATTACATGCAAACATCAATTTCAAAAAGTGAAATACAGAAACTGAAGCTGCACATATGTAGTACTAAAAAAGAGAAACAAAGAAACTGAAATTGCACAAATAAGAGAAACTGAAGCTGAACTTCTGTGCACTTAACCCCATTATGACTAAATAAACATTTAGTAATATATTACAGCCAAGTTTCCAGGTCAGAAACTGAACATTATAAAGTAAATGAATTATGAACCCACATTGTAATCAGCAAGTATAGAAACAACAGCGAAACTTGCACCATAGCTTACACTAGCCAGCCCATAGCAGCAAAATTGGTTGTTGCATAGCATCAAACTGATTGAGGTCCAGGAATTCAGAAATAACAGGAATAAGAACATGCCAAACAAAGGAAGGTAGTCAGCGTGATCAGCTGCACTTTTTTAGCTGCAGCTGCAGCTACTGCTGCATGCACACAGTACTGTACAGGATCAACAGATTTGCTTATCGGTCAACATTTTATTCATTCACCCATATCAGCCCATATGTTTAGTTGAAGTACCACAAAAGTAGGTAGTAATCACCATGAGACAGCATTGGACAAGGACAAAAATACAAAATTTAGCGTAAAACAACTTCAGTGTTAAGAAGCGAATCAAAAGCACACGGAAACAGTAAGCAAAGTTGCACTAGCATTGATTATGTATCTTACCGCGACATAGCACTGGGCAATGTAGCACCGAGACCTTGTCTTCTGCTGGTACCGAACAAGCTCACGGCTATCTTTGTTTTTCAGACATTTGTCCTATAGGAAGGCAAACATTAGCCGGACAGATGATTCATTTTCTTTAAGGCAACAATTGTGAGAGATTTAGTAAGGTTACCTTGTGCTTTGCGGTAGACCACATCTCCACGAGTTGTTTCCACTCCATGTCACTTATAGTGCCTAATGGTGAAGTTGTTCTCACTTGGTTTGCTGGAATACCATTGAAGTATTGCTTCTTTAGCTTGTATCTCATCTGTCGTTGTCCTTTTTTGAGCAAATCAGAACATGCGTTTTTCACCGCCTCACTGGTTGTGTCAATGTTGAATTGACTATGGACAAGAGCATGAACATATGGTTAGAAGGTGTTGATTTATGCTGTACAAAGAATGGACAAGAGCATGAACATAGAAGGTGCTGATTTATGCTGTACAAAGAAAGCACTGGACTACAAGTAAACACTCTAGTTATTAGCAGCCACGCCTCATAGATGCAATTTTGTTTTATCTCAAAATGAGAAACAGAGAAGATATGGTTTGGTTCCATTGTTTAACAACCTCAGGGCAGCGCATTATTTTTTATGAACAGAAGCATTGTAAAAATACTAATAGAAAGTGACATGGAAAATATTGTATATAAGATTGTCCAGGGTACAAACTACAGGTACTGATCATATTAGAAACTTCTGCTACACTACAGAATATTAGAAACTTTTGCTACACCACAGAACAAACCACAAGTATTGTTTACTTAGGATTATGTATTGGTGTCATCATTTGCATGATATAACACTACAAGAGATTCAGGTACTGATCATATTTACTAGTCCTAAGACGTGGACAGCAACCCAAGATTGGTGTACGCTATGTACAGTCTAATTTTAATCCCCAGAAAAAAGCAATTATGTCAATCTTTTGATAAATATAGCTGACTAGGATATTTTGGTTCAGAATCTGTCAAAACATTTGACTATATGACACTATCACTGCCCCACAACATGGATTTCTGTGCCAAAAAAATTGCAACCAATCTATGACATTATTTTAGGCACATCAATTATTGGCATCACACAGGAGAGTCAACCTCAGTTTTCAGTAGGATAGCAGAACTACAAAGATCACATACACAATAAATCTTTCTGCATAGAACAACACGGGTTGGTTACTTACAGTTACTTTTTCCTCATAGTCCTTAACAATAGCAGCAGCCTGTTTGTCCTTGTAATGCTTCCAGTGGGTGAAGATTGGGATATGGTTCCGTATAATAATACCAGCCTCGATGCTAGTTTTGCAGCTTGCAAAGGTACCTCGCCGCAGTTTCTGAGCGATGTTCACCGGATCTTGTCGCTAGCCCTCTAGAAATCCTATCCAAATATCCGCCTCGTGTCTTTTCTTCGATACATCGACCTATCGTGGAATTCAGAAATCAATTAGTGGAGATCATAGACCCATTAATGCAAATATGTAAATCACTAATTAAGGGTACAATCACTTGCCTTCATTAGATAGCTGGTTCTAGTCGTTGGATTGAGTATGAGCATTGTCACGGTCAACGCAACTTCGTGGAACCATCTTGTGGGTCCTTTGTTGGAACATGGCAAACTTCATGGTCTGAAGATAATTCCCTTGTCCTCTGCCTAGTCATTCTTGCTGGTTGGTCTTGCTCCTAAAGTGCCATCACTCTCTTTGATGCTCTTGATCCTCCGGCAGGAATGTTGACAATCTCTGGCAAACTCTTGCTAATTTCAGGCTCCAAATCCAGCATCGCCTCCTACATGATACAAGAGATTAGAACCAAGCAAATAATTCTGCATAATTAACACGAATGAGTAATCATCATGGAACATTGCATATACCTCATCAACTACTCCTTGTTCAACGTCATCCTCATCTCCAGGTTGATACAGTGAGCCAGAATATTCACGATCAGCAACCTTGGTCTTTATTCTTGTGGCGTTCATAATTGTAGTTAACGGTCCTAATCCAAGTGCGCGGAGTTGCCGATTGTTCAACATAATGTTACGCATCTGCAACCTCTCATATTCAGTTGTTGGCGCTTCTGTACTCACCAGAAAAAAAACCACGCATCAGATGAAGTACTGAAATTGGTCAAATAATTTGTGACTGCAATGAAAGCAAAAATAATGTAGCCCCACTATAGATGAAGGCTGAAAGAACATTTTTAGAACCTGTCCAACAACTCACTACATGAAAAGGATAACAACAGTACTCCGTTTAATGAAAAAATTCTGCAACCCTGTTCTGTACACTGTTCTGTAACAGCAATACTACATCAATTTAAAGTTTGGTTCACATATATACATAGATAACTGTTGATGATTTCCTCTAGAGAACTCTAAAATGACAAAGCACTAGTACAACTCCACATCAAGACTTACTGAACATTTTTAGAACCTGTCCAACAGCTCACTACATGAAAAGGATAACAGCAGTACTCCGTTTAATGAAAAAATTCTGCAAGAGGGGGCAGTGGTGCATTACCCACTAGTTCTCGACGCCTGGTTGAGAGCGGGTTTGCCCCCTTTCGACCAGGAGCCATCTTCACACGGAGGAGGGCGTCCGACGGAGGTAGCGACGGAGGAAGGCTTGAGGGCGTCCGGCGTCCAGCGGAGGTAGCGGCGGAGGAGGGCGTCCGGCGTCCGACGGAGGTGGCGGCGGAGGAGGGCGTCCGGCGGAGGTGGCTGTGGAGGAGGGCGTCCGGCGTCCGGCGGAGGTAGCGGCGGAGGAGGGCGTCCGGCGGAGGTGGCGGCGGAGGAAGGCGTCCGGCGTCCGACGGAGGTGGCGGCGGAGGAGGGCGTCCGGCGTCCGACGGAGGTAGCGGGAGAGGAAGGCTTGAGGGCGTCCGGCAGAGGTAGCGACGGAGGAGGGCGTCCGGTGGAGGTGGCGGCGGAGGAGGGCGTCCGACGGAGGTGGCGGCGGAGGAGGGCGTCCGGCCCTCTTCCGCAGCCGAGTGGTTCGGCTAGGGTTCGACGAGAGCTGTGGATGAGCAGCGGCGGTTGAGGGGGAATTGATTTGGATCGGCTAGGGTTTCGATGGGAGCGGTGGAGTGAATAGGTCTTGGGCCATCTGAATTTACTGAAGTGCCCTTCGTTTGGCTGAGTAAGTGAATAGAATATGTGTGGATAAAGATGACATTTTCTCTTAAAATTACTGGTGCACGCGGGCTAGTTGGCGCCTGGCGCACAGCACCAAATTTTGTTCTGCGCCCAGCGCATGTGTTATAGATTTGTTATAGATTTTTAGTATTTGTCTTTGTTTCTTGATAGACTTCTATAAAAGCCCTCAGAACTTTTTTTCTTTTAAAAAATGCTCTTGGACCTTATTTTGATCACAATGAGCCATCGTCATACGATGATTGATGTACTGATGATCAATATACGGTATGGATATGATGGGGACATACTGGAATGGGCCCTAGGTGAAAATCATTCTATATAATAGCGCTAACACTCGAATTACAATAATGTCATCCTCCTCGCTTCATATAGATCATAGTCGTACATAAATCATTTAAGTAGTGCTAAATATGTGCCATCATCCTCCTTCGCCTTTCTTTTTCCTCCTCTCTCTTTCTCTTTTACTGGCGTTCTCTCCGAGGCTACGACTAGCTCCTAGTACAGCAACGGCTGCTAGTACAACATCGAAGATGGCCGCAGCGCGAGTTCAGAGAGGAGAGGGAGTCGGCAAAGACGGGGACATACTTGACCTTGTGGTGATCGTGGCCTCCTCGATCCTGCCCACGATGTCAGGAGCTTCTGTAGGCTGACCGTCCACACAGAGATGGCAGAGATAATGATTACAGCCTAAATAGGGGTGGCATGCCTAACACCTGTTTATTTGGTGCGGCAAACATTAGACATATACCAAATGGGCCCTAGGTGAAAGTCATTCTATATAATAGCACTAACACTCGAATTACAATAATGTCATCTTCATCGCTTCATATAGATCATAGTCATACATAGTCGAAAAGAGAGAGGACGGGGACGTGGTTGACCTTGTGTTGATCATGGCCTCCTCGATCTTGCTCATGATGCATGTCAGGAGCTTTTGCCGGCTGATCGTCCACATAGAAATGGCAGAAATAATGTCGTCCTCCTAGCTTCATATAGATCATAGTCGTACATATATAATCGGCTACCACCTTATGGTGACCGATGTATTGCTGATCAATATATGTGTCCTTGCTATTCTAGATAATGGACAGACATGGTGAAAAGATTTAAAAATAAGTTCTTGAAATGGTTTGATAGGGATAAAAAAATTAAAAAAATTGGAAAAGTAGCAAAAAAGACAACAATTAAGAAAAAAAATGCTCCTTGCGTTGGGTTCGAACCCAAGAGCTAAATATCAAGCAAAGGCACATAAACCACTGGGCTATTCAGGTGTTTTCAACACAGAGCTGATATTACACTCCTTCAGCTGCACGGTCCCAGCGCAATCTATAAGCACGAAGTCGCCGTCGGCCCCTTTTCATCTTCCCACTCTTCGGCTCTTCCTCATCCAGAGCGGCGACGCGAGGAGACGGCGATCATGGCGGGTCGGCGGGGAGCCCGTTGCAAGAAGGCGGCCCAAGCGCGTGCTCAGGTCCGTGACAACTACGGCAAGTTCTCCCCTGGATTTAAGATCCTTGTAACGAAGCGCGCCCCCCGTCATCAGCGAAGAGATCCGGCGATGAGTACCGCTGGATTGCTTCGTCGGGCGGTCATGGCGGGTCAGCGGGGAGCGGTGACGGTAGCTCCTCGTCTAGCGACAACTACATTTGGGCGAGCACGGATTGGGTTTGGATCCAATCCCTAGGGGGACACGGAGGGCCGTCGTCGAGCCACGCGAGGGGGCTGTCATCCAGCCGCGCCACGGGGCCGTCGTCCAGCCGCGCGAGGGGGCCGTCGTCGAGCAAGCGTCAACGCACGGCGGTGGTGACCCCGCCGATGAAGGTGAGCACCAATACACCCTGCTTGGTCCAGAGCCTGTGTCAAATTGAGCAATAGTCCCATATGTCAAATTGAGCAATAGTCCCAATACACCCCGCCGACGAAGGTGAACATATGTGATTGAGCAATAGTCCAATTGATTCTTGTAGGTGTCAAGGAAGGTGGCAGTAAAAAAAGCTGTGAACCGCAACATTGGTGGTCGGGCGAAAAAGAAGGAGAAGTTTGCCGCTATGACCATGACACAGAAGGTCGACTCCCTGATGGAGAAGGTTGACACCTTGCTTGAAATGTCCACATCCCAGGCTAAGGAACAGCACGCCCTAAGGTGTCAGGTGATCGCCATGTTGGCCAAGGTCTACAAGAAATGATGACCACCACCACTAGCAGCTCTCTTTTGGGAATGGAAGTTGTAGGTGTCCAGAATCTCCACTAGCAGCTTGTATGTGTCCAGAATGGTAGAATATGCCATCTACTATCTATGTATGTCTGGAATGGTCGAATGGAACTATTATCTATGTGTCAACTATTATCTATGTGGAATGGAAATATTATCTATGTGCTATGCTGTTCTGTTGGATGGAAGCAGATATTCAGAACTGTTGTCTAATTTTCAGAACTGTGCTATGGTGTTGTCTGGGCTAAAATCAGTAAATCACCCATATTCAGAACCTTGTTGGCTAGGCTAAAATCACCCATATTCAGAACTGTGCACTTATCACTTGTAAAGACCGATGTGCTATAACATTCTGGACAAAATTTTCAGAACCTTGTCTGTGCACTTATCACCCATATATAGAATTTTTAGAACTTTGTGCCCTAACCACACTCCAGACTGATATACAAGTGATCTGTGGTGTACAGAAATGTACCACTGAAATATATCAGTAAGATTCAAACAGCTGGTATAATACATAAAGGGTACATTACATAAAGGTCTCAACAGCTAGATGGCAATAGAGAAACGTATAATACATAAAGGGTACATTACATAAATGTCTCAACAGCTGGAATAATATAATGAAAATGGAACAACTAAATTCAAACCACAACTAAATCTACTCGTAATCGCTATCATCATCATCTTCTGGAGGGATTGTCGGACCTTCATTATCACTCACATATTGCCATCCAGTTTCATCTTCGCCGTCGCCTGACTCATCTTGTTGCCCTTCCACTTCTCTTCGTCCACGGAGGTCATCAACTACACTAGCATCAACACGAACACCATCTTCACTAACTGGTTGCTCATTTTCCAGATATCCTTCAGTAAGTTGAACATGCACACCTTCACAATCATCGTCTTGGTAGGACAATACCACGGCATTGGGTATATTATCATTGTCATTTTCAGCCACACTCCACAAGTGTCTATGTGAAAAGTTTTTAACAACTCGCCATTTCTCACGATACTTGGTGTCTAACAAATAAAATACCTTTGTTGCCTGTGTTGCTAGAACAAAAGGATCATCCTTGTACCACGAGCTGCCATGGTTTATGCTTTTGAAGAACCCATCTTCCTTCATTCGGAACTTCTTTCCATGAGTGTCAAACCAATCACATCGAAATAGAACCACTGTCCTATGGCCACCCAAATCTGCATTGTACCTAAGCTCAATTATTTCCTTCAAGGAACCATAGAAGTCAATATCCTGGTTGTCATGCGTAACCTCAACCATAATTCCGCTATTTTGTGTTCTTCTATTTTTCTCACGGTCTACAGTGTGGAATCGAACACCATTAACAAGACATGCTGAAAAAATTCAAACTCGCAGATCAGGCTCACATGACAGTGCAAATAGCTCATCATTTATGTCTTGTCCCTCCACGTAACGGAGTTTTGCAATCTGCACAAAAAATTTGCTTCTTAAACCAGGCAAAAAATCATCAAAAAAATTAATGGACATAAAAAATTTGCTTCTTAAACCAGGAAGAAAATGATCAAATAAATTAATAGACATCAAACTCACGTGCTTCTTAAACCAGGGAGAAAATTTCTTCTCAAGGGTTTTTTCAACATTAGGACATCCTTCATTCTCCAACTCTTTCTTGTATATCCTAAAAATGATAGTTAATTCAAACATTAGGGCTAATAATTAAGTTATAAGAAACAACTAAAATAGTAGATGGGCTGACATACTCAATATATGGCTCAACCTCCGGACAATTGTTTAGCACGAACCAAACCATTTTTTCGTAATCATGCTCAAGATATGTAATACTTGGTGCTCCAAGAACATCAGCTCCATGCTGGAAAATAGATAGGTCTCCTTTCACAATAGCAACACGCTCTCTATTCATGCCCTCCCGATTGTGTCGTGTCTCAACATCATCATCAAAGTACCTCGAGCAAATAGTCAAGCACTCAGCGGCAACATATGCTTCTACAATGGACCCTTCAGGCCTTGCCATGTTCCTCACAAACCGTTTCAATGTAAACAACCTTCTTTCTACTGGGTACATCCATCCATACTGTACTGGACCTCTAAGAATTGCCTCTTCAAGTAAATGGACAGCCAAGTGTAGCATCACATCAAAGAAAGAAGGAGGAAATATTTTCTCAAGCTTGCACAGAATGATTGGGATGTCAGCTTTCAGTCTTTCCAACACATCTAACTTCAAAGTTTTTGCACAAAGTTGCTGAAAAAATTACCTAATTCAGCAAGTGCTTCGTATATGTCCTTGTGCATGATTCCTCGGACAGCAGCAGGTATAATCCTTTGAAGAAGAATATGACAATCATGAGTTTTCAGTCCTTAAAGGTTGCATCCATCAGCAGTAACACATGTTGCTAAGTTGGAAGCGTATCCATCTGGAAATTTTACACTTTTCAAAAAATCACAAAAATCAGCCTTCTGTGTTTTAGTCATTGTGTAGGGGGCATGAGGAACACTATATGAATTTCCATCACGGATCAAGTGTAAATGCTTCCTAATGCCCATATCCTCCAAATCGAGCCTAGAATTTATACTGTCCTTTGACTTCCCAGCCATGCCTAGAAATGTACCAAGGATGTACTCACATATATTTTTCTCAATGTGCATCACATCAAGATTATGCCGCAACTTCAAACTTGATCAATACGTCAAATCCCACAAACACGACCTTCGCTTCCAACATTGGCCCTCTTCGTCCCGCTTTCTTTTTTTGCTTTCAGGATGCTTTCCTGGTCTGACATCCTTGACCCTCTCTAGTTGCTCCATCAGCTCATCCGTGGTAAATTCCTCTGGCTTCTCACGGTTTTCAACATTACCATCAAACAACTTCCTCCTCCTCCATGGATGGTCCCTAGCAAGGAAACGCCGATGGCCAATATAACATATCTTATTCCTTATCCTTTTGGAGCAAGGGTTTTTGTCACAATGCACACAAGCATAATAACCTCTTGTGACTCTACCTAACAATGTGCTCAAAGCAGGATAATCATGAATGCACCATATTACAGCAGCATGTAGATCAAACTTCTTCTCACTAAATGCATGAAGAGCAGGGACACCTTTCCAAAGCTCTAGCAACTCCTCAACAAGTGGCTCCAAGAAGACATCAATATCCTTTCCTGGGCATTCTCGACCAGGGATAAGTAGGCCCATGATGAAGTTGGATTGCTCCACACATTCCCACGGAGGGAAGTTGTACGGGATAAGAAACATTGGCCACATGCTATACGAGGAGCTCATTTTGCCAAATGGATTGAAACCATCAGTAGCAAGGCCAAGTCTGATGTTCCTTGCATCTTCTGCAAACCACTCATACTTTCTGTCAAAGTCTTTCCATGCCTCGCCATCAACTGGATGGCTGAGCTCATTCTCCACCTGTTTCCTCTTCAACTTGTGCCATTGCGCCTCCTCTACCATTTTTTTGGAAGAAAAGATTCTCTTCAGCCTAGGAATCAACGGAAAATGTCGCAAAACCTTCTCAGGAATCTTTTTTCTTCCATCATTATCTTTCCATCTTGATGCACCACAAACTGGACAAACATCACTTCCTTTGAACTTCTTTCGAAACAAAACACAATTATTCGGGCACACATGGATTGAATTGTATCCAAGCCCCAATGCACGAATAAGTCTCTTGGCTTCCTGGTATGTTGCAGGAATAGAGCACTTTGGGAATGCCGATGATAACAACTTCAGTAGTGCCGTGAATGCAACATTGGAAATTCGGTAAAATGACTTGATATGAAGTGACTTCACTACAAAACTAAATCTTGTACAATTTGCACCAGGGTAGAGTTCCTGCTTCATCTCTTCCAATAGAATTGCAAACATAGACTTTTCCCTTTACCTTCCTCTTCAGCTGTGTACAACTCCTCTACCATAACACGAATTCCATCATCAGGGTCATCTTCTTCATCCACATTCATATCAAAATCCTCATGATGACTAGTATGCTCATCAAGATGTTCCTCATTTTCATGTGGTACAACCTCCAATGGTTCTCCATGGTGTATCCATCTAGTGTAAGTGCTAGGCATCCCATGAATATACAAGTGATCCTCCACCTGTCCTTTAGGTTTGCGAACCCGATTCAAACACCGACGACATGGACACAACATCTCTTCATCATCATTGAGTCTCTCAGAAACAAAGGTCATGAACTCATTCACCCCATCCATGTGTTCCTTGCTGAACATCCTACTATTGATCCAAGATCTATCCATCTGCACCAAATCATGAGATACACTTGCTCAAAATAAATTACATCGGATATTTTAAAAAAGTTATCTAACATGTGACATGCCATTATCTATATGCAATTTGTACACAGTAGTTGAGGATTACTTGTATAGCGGGTGATCGTGCAAAAATAGCACACCCGCAAGAAAGAAAGAGGTAGTCGAGAAGCACTGAGGGAGGGTTAGAAGCATGGAGGGAGTCGAGAGAGAAAAGGGGGGAAAGACGGTCAACGGCTAACTAGGCAACGACGGCAGGACGACACAAAACATAGAACTATGAACACACGCACGACTTAACGATCGAACGACTGCTGAGAGAAGCAAAAGGGGAGGTCAAGAAGCACAAGGGAGGATCTAGAAGCACTAGACGGGTTGAGACAGCAAGGGGGAGAAAACGATCGCCGACTCGCTAAATCGCGCAACACAAGCAACACTACGGCACAAAACGATTTACCTAACAAGAACAACTGACAGGGATATTAACAGGCTAACACGACTAACACAACCGAAATCACAATCACAAAACTCACTGACCAACAAAGATAACATACTGAAATTACTACTAACAGAACACATTGCACATATGGCAAAATCACATGAGCATATATAACAATAATGAGCAGGCAGCAATATCATCCCCAATTATCTCATGCACACATCACAGATCACAAGTTAACATTCACATATCACAAGTTAACATTCACAGTGCAATAGAAATTAACAATCACTGACAGTAATTCAGAAGAACAGCAAGTAGAGAAAGGAAGAAGGATGGAAGCATTAACCGAGGAAGGAGGAGCAACAGACGGCGCAGAGGAGAAGGTTGAAGCATCGGTGGCTGTGCTGCAGTGGAGTCAAGCCGAGGAGGGAGGTGTCGTCAGACTCGGTGGAGAAGAGGTCGCCAGGTAGCCCGGCGCTTGGTGGAGGTCGCCGGTGCTATGGTGGCGGAGATCGGAGCGATCGGCGGCCGTTGGCGATGATGCAGCGGAAGGTGTAGTAGACGAGGCGATGTGGTGGGTGGTCGTCGGCGCTGGAGCAGAGAAGGGGAGAGCAAGCGGTGGCGCCAAGAAGAGAAGGTGCGGCGGGTGAGGAGCGGCGATGGAAGATGGTGGAGAAGGAGGGGGGCGCTGCGGCTGAGGTGAGGTGGACGAGCGGTTGGCCACGGAGATTGTAGAGGTGGCCGGAAAGAGGCAAGGGGGTGGCGAGTAGGGGGGCGTGGAGGTGGTAAGGAAGAAGAGCAAGGTGGCGGCGCCGGAATAGGAGAAGGGGGAAGGGGGAGATGGCGCGGTGGCGAGCTGGAAGTGGGGTGCGGGGCGACGGAAGGAGAACCGAGAAGGGGGAGAGTGGTGGCCGATGGAGCTCGGGATAAAGGCGGCGGAAGGGAGTGAGCAGTAGGGAGGAGGCGCTATGGAGGGTGAGGAGCAGTGGGGGTTGCCAGTGGAAGGAGGCGGAGGGAGGCGCACCGGCGAGCTGAGGTCTGTCAGCCAGCCCATCAATGGCCTATTTCGGCCAGTCCATCAACAAGGTCGGAAAAAAGAAAAAATGGCCCATTTCAAAAAAAAAAAGAAAGATCAGTGGGCTTTATATGACGGGAAAAAAAGAAAATGCAACAAAAGTTTTTTGTGACACACAAGTTTTGTCATAGATTTATGACATTGCAAATTACCCACTATGACACAGCAAATCTTGTCACTAGAGCGAATTGGACATGCACCATGACATTTTTTGTGACATGCATAATATTTTTGTCACTAAGTCGAAATGCCTCAAAACAAATGTCATAAACTGGATGATTTAATGACATCTAGACCTGTTGTCATGCCAGAAATGTCAAAAAATGACACATCTCTTGTAGTGTTGAGTGGATACTCGGGGACGATTTTTGAAGGCACCATTCACCCCCCCTGTTGCCATTTCGGTCCTACATAGTGTTTAGGCTTATCAGATACTTCACTAGTAGACTTTTGTTAGGCATAAAGTCATTTTTTATCTTCTATTTTTTATGCTTAGATGATATCTTCTTGGAAGCTTCCTCGTTTCTTGTTGTCCAAGCCTCGTAGGCACCTTGATCCCTCGCCGTCTTCGGCATCTCTCGACCTCTTTGACCTCAGCACCGCTTGTGCCTAGTCCGGCCATCTCATGCCTCGCTACGACTCCGCCTCAAAGTCCTACAACCATCACAGACAAGAAAACATCACATAGCACCGCTTGAAGCAATATAATCATACATTTGCATTAGAGAAAGTACTCAAGCATGAAATAAACAATCGACCAGTCGAAAAGAAGAACAAGCATCCCTAGCACATCCGATCGCGATCGACCAGGTCCAACCGTACTGGACTGCACCATGCACCGACGTGGCGCGAACCAACCAAATCAAACTCAAACTTTCCAGACCAGGAGTCAATTACTCATCACACTCATGGGGTCACATCCACATGGTCTCTCAGATATTATATGATACCAATACTTAGTTGTAATCCCAATAACTTATGCTTACTTGATATCATCTAAGCATAAAAAATAGAAGATAAAAAATGACTTTATGCCTAACAAAAGTCTACTAGTGAAGTATCTGATAAGCCTAAACTCTATGGCTCATTGACAACAAAGTTTGTTAAATTGCACTGAAGCTATCCAACCAAATGTTCTCTAAGGACTTAGCAATGTTACCGTAATTAGTAGGCTTAATTAAGAAGCTTGTGTAGCAAAAGATTATGCACATGCCAGGCTACATTGATGTGTAATGATGGTTGTTAGGCATGGTTGGTATAGTATTTGTGTAGCTATCCTCTTGTGCTTTTGATTTCTCTTTGATTGATGGTGAAGTTTATATTCGACATATTGTCATGTGTTTATGACATGTCTTTGGAACCTATTGATAAAAACTGCTAAATTGAGGGTAAATAGATGTTTAGTTACGTTAGCTATTAAATGTTTGAAGTAAATAGAAGTAGAGAAAGTATTTGATCTAAATGCCAAGTAAATTAGTGATTATATTCTTTTTAAAAAAGAAAATGATTTATCTTGGTACATATGCTAGTACAGTGGTCAATATGTTGGGTTTGAATTGACAAATGACCAATTGTTGTAATTAAAATGCTTGAAATTTCACTTCCATAAGGATTAGTAGAACAAGAATCCCCTTCATGGCTGCTTACCATATTACTTATTCTGTTTACACCATCAAATAGACACATAGCATATGCATATTTGAATACTAGCCTTGCAGGCAATGGCTGGTTTTCTGTTGTATTATGTTTGCTCCAACCAGCAGCCATATGTAACTTGAGTAGCTATAAACAAAGCATGAATGACCTGTTTTGAATGAGTTCATTGTACATATGTTGTTTTCTGATTAATGATAATAGGAGGAAGAAACCATGTTCCAAATAAATGTTCATTCATAAATTATATCCATATTTTTTCTATAACACCCCAGCTTAACAAAAGTCCAGAATATCATCCACAATTACTAAAGCTACCAATTTAAACCATTAATTGCACATTACCAACACTAGGCTACAAGTATAATTGTACAACATAATTATGAACCAAAATTTTAGCAACACAGGAATCAGCAAATTGACAATAAGATGAACTAATTGACAAAAGTATGAATCAACAAAAACTTAACCAAAGTTAATTAACATGTAGCAACAATATAAACTATTATGTGCTAAACATAAATCATTAATCTTCTAAGGAAATCATGGATAGCATATTTATTTCTAACAATGAATAAATGATCACTAAGTGGAAGAAAAATGGTAAAGTGCAATATTGTTCTTATGCTATAACCCAGCCATGCATGACGCCATCGACGAGCAACTAAAAATAACAATAAAGCAAGGGTAAATCCACGACTCAGCAAGTACATAATAGAATAATAAACAAGGCATACATTATATTAACAATTCATATCTATTCACCATTATGTCAATATCACATATTCATTTTCGTCATGTTCTGTACATATGTCTCATTATCCCAATTATCTTTTTATGAATGCAATGCACATGTCTCAACTTCTCAGTACTTATACCAGTATAGCGGAGTGTAACACATGTCGGTGTCCACTCAAGCCTACCATCTTTCATGCGGTGATCTCAAGTCCATCCTTTTTCATACGGGGACCTTAACTCCAGTCCAATAGAGTGCCTACCACAATAGTTCTTTCTCTAGAGGGCCACATAGGTCACCTCTTTGTAACTTGTATGCTCACATGTAATGCAATGATTATATATTACATTAATTAATCATTAACATTAATCAAATGATATAATCAACATTTTAATCATAATCATCATCACTCTACCACAAACATATGAGCATTATAAGAACAAGTATAATCATGTGAATCAATATGGCAAGTAATTATTTAAATATAGCAACAAGCTCAAACACTCAAATACCATTCTACCATGCACTTGCCTTTTCTAGTTGCGATGACTAGGTTGATTAGAAGATGGCACTAACCCTGATGCTCCTCCTATAGTAAATACGCAATCTTAACACAAACCACAACAGTACAAGACAACAATTAAGTGACTCCACTTCTACACGCTTCCTAAATCCGCAATATTTTCCCTTTACAGGCCTATCTCTCCCTGTCGTCCCAGTACTAAAAATAACATATTTTTTGACTCTCAAGCCCTATCATAGCAAATCATGCCAGTTCTGCAATCTACACAAAATTTTCTACAAGTTCTTATTTGGCCACTAGTTCAGATTAAATCATTTAACCCTGTTTTTAACCAAGAAGACAGATATGTCATCTTCTGTACTACAGACATAATATTTTTGTATATATTAATCTATACAAGAAAATATAGTAAACCATAATATTTTTGGAATCAACGAACAATTTTCTACCTCTTTTTAGTTATGCCCAAAATTCAATTCTATCATCTACTAGGCCAATTTAATAATTTTCCTCGACTGCGTCTAGCAGCAGCTGATTCTGGATAGCAGTATTCCAAAATTAAGAACTTCTATCCTATCCATCTAAAATTCATGTTCTTGGACCCCTTGGAATCCATAGAAACCTACACTTTTCATTACTAAGCGCTGCCAAAAGACAATAATTTTTCAAACAACAGGCTTACACAAATCATAACTAAAAATTTAACCACCCAGTTGATGTGATTAAATACTCTACAGAAAGATAAAAAATTATCTACAATTAACTAGTAGATAACATCATCAAATTATGCCCATACAGTACCTGGAATCACAATAGAAAATTACTGCAGGCAAACCAATCTACTAATCGAACCCCTGATGAAAATTGCTACTCCTCTGTCTAATCTAGACTCTAATATCTAATTAAATTAGCAAAATAGAGAGGAAAAATCCAGATCGTTGCCCCAATAAAGGATGCTAAAATCATGATCTCTTCCTCGCTTTTCCTTCTCTTCTCCCTCCTAGTCTTTTCCCTGATGTGTTATACTTCTTTTCCTCCTAGATTTTGCTTGATCGACGCACTCTAGCTATCCCGAACTAGGTGTCGGCCACAAGCAAGTGCAAGTGCGTGGCACTTGGAGTGCCGCTCCACGCGCGGTGACGTAGAGCGCACAGTGACAGGCGGTCGGGCACCAGATCGACGCACAAGTGCACAGTAGGCAAGCTAATGTGAAGTGGGAAGGATGGCACATGGCAGACATAGACATGTAGCAGTAGCAATGCTAGCATGAGGGAATGCAAAGTGATGGCTTCAGCTGGTGCGCGACAACACAGGTGATGGATGGCACTGCTGGCGCTCAGCGCGAGATGGGGAAAGCGGCAGCGACGGCGGCTGGGGAAAAAGTGGCTAGGGTTTGTGTTCTTCTCTTCCCCCATGATCCATTTTATCACAGCACGAGTTCTAATCCATTCCCAACTCCTTTGTATACAACTCACTCCAGGAAACGACTCCTCTAAAATTTGCTTTCACCCCGTTTCCCCATATCCTTTTCCTCTAATTATGCATAGGTCTTGAAGAGGGTATTTCTATAATATTATATTTTCTGAGTTGTCCTGAGAGTAGGGGTGAAAACGGATCGGATAGTTTCCATCGGATCCAGACGGATACGGATACGGATTGTGTCGGATCGGATTTTTTTCAGATAGTTCTCGGATCGGATACGGATACAGATTTTTTTATCGGATACGGATACGAATACAGTTAGCCTAGTATCCGTCGAATACGGATACGGATAATCCGGATAATACGGATACGGATAATCCGGATAGTGGCTGAATTTTAACAAAAATGGTATATGGAACACATTGGAGTAGCCACCAGCCCTAATGCCTAAGGTAATATTTCAAAATATGGAACACATTGGAGTATTGGACCAACCTATAATGCAAACATTGAAGTTTCTGCAGATCTTGTGAATATTATAGAATATATGAAGAATTAGGCTTGTAAATTGGCAATACGAATTGTTGCTACTTATGTAGTTATGTTATGATCAGCTATTGGTTATATTTTCATTGTGGATGAAAAGACTATGCTTGTTTAGATTTCATGAATGTTTTGACAAGATGAACTATTTACGTATTTTCGTTAATTTTGGATGTATAGTTTAAGGGGTTTTCATGTTCCGATAAATATTCGCAACCGTATTCGTTTCGATTCGTATTCGATCCGTATCTGTATTCGATATTATTCATATTTGAGTTATCCATATTCGTATCCGTATCCGATAAAAAAAATATGAAAACAAATATGGTAAAAGCATTATCCGTCCGTATCCGATCCGTTTTCACCCCTACCAGAGAGAACTCTTAATGTAAACATTATCTTAATAGATACTTTAGATTGATCTTTGTTAAGAAAATTGGAAAATCTGTTGATCTCATGTAGTTGTGGTGGCTGTGTCCAATTTGTTCATGTTTACATGGGGAATAAAGGAGAGAGATTGCGGAAGAGGGAGAAGGGTCCAAGAGAAGATGACCCGGCATTTTAACATGTTAATATGCCGGCTGATAATTCCGCTGTTAACTTGTGAAATCTACTTGATGAGATATTACTTCACCTTGGTTAATTGTATAATTTATCAATGTAACTAAATTTACAATATTTCTGTTCTCTCTCCCTTTGCAACAAGAAATACGCACAAACACACCACCATCACACAAACACGCAAGTCCATTCTCTTAGCACACACCAAGAATGACGGAGGCGGGGATAAATCCGTGAGCTCACAAGTTGCTCCTAAGGTGCATTTGCGTGTATGTAAAGGTATGCATAAGGATTTGAACCCTAATAGGTGGAGTCATACACTCATAACTCCAACATTCCACCAAGAGGTAGTCCCCCATCTCTTGAATTGCTATTTTTCCAACTTTAAATTTTCTGAATCTTTCTTATTTTTAATTTTGAGTGCATTCTCTTAGCACACGCAAATAATGACGGATGCGAGGATAAATATGTGAACTCACAAAGTTGCTACTGAGCTGTATTTGCATGTACGTAAAGATAAGCACAAGGATTTGAATTCTGATGGGTGGAGTCGTACACCTAGAGCTTCACCATCCCACCAAAAGGTAGTCCCTATAACACCCCCATTTCTGGGAGTATTATGAAACCCTCGCAACTGCCCAGGATTGTTCAATTGCGAGTACATCCATCGAGTGTATAACATTGCCAACACATGCTTAAGATAAAAATCAACTTTATTACAATATAAAGGCATAGAAGCCAAGTTTTACAGAAGGGCAAGCGGCCCTTAGATACCTTACAAACAGAAGAACGCCACAGGCACGCCTGAGCGGAGGACGACCCTAATTCCACGTATCCTCGACCTCGTAGTGTTCCACTCCTTTGCCTTCATCTGCCTCCTTATTGCTGGTTATTTCTGTTAATGTTTTTAGCAAGCATGAGTACAACAACCGTACTAAACAAGCCACACGGAGCTTAACAATAACTACATGCAAGGTATAACAAATAAAGGGAAACAAGTCTGTTAATTTGTGTGGTTGTAGTTTTAGTTGTAAACAGGTTTTAAACATGAAATCATAACTTTCTATAAACTTTAGGGGGTTTTCAAGGTTCAATTATCAGACCACCAACATTACCACATCCTTTCCAATTCTACTTATGCCTGGTTGCTGGAATCACCCATTAAACATAGCTTCATTTACCGGAAGCACGGCGTATTCGAATACCATTAATCATGACTCTGCAGAGTTGCCCTGCTTTACTTACAAGATTCCTTAACTCCCGCTAAAGAGTAAAGGAAACAAGGATGTTCACTGCTCAATTCTTTATATAGCCTCTACCTAGTAGGCTTCCTCGACAAGCCCAGGCCACAACCTCTGACTCATCTCAGCCTACTATTGTGTGGACATCTGATAATCAAATCAATAATAAAACAACAACGGCGCCAACATCCATACGGCCCTTCTCAACTCCCTTCCGTATGGACTCACACTTTGCCTTCGCCTTGCGTATGTAGAGGTTCAATCGAATTTGAGCAGTTACTAGACCAGGTTTGACGAATCAACGCCTGTGGTTGGGCGATCACTACGTTCTTTACTCAGCATAAGGGTCTAGTCCTTATATTTTCACCGGTGGCAAATTCCCTTCTACAAATCTATCCAGTGCTTTAACACTCCCATTGATTTGTAACATTTGCCTTCACCCTAGGTCACGGGATCCAACGATCCTCGCTTACCCTAGAACCACTTTCCCAAATAAATACCAAATCTTTTAGTAACAGTAGATGTTCATTCTCTAATCTACCATAATTACATATTATTGTATTTAACATTACTACATTTTGTCAAGATGAATATGGCCATCAAATTAGACTGGGCATTTCGGGTGGTAGGACATAACTATTATCATGTCATTCTAAGCATTTATTGTAAACAAAATAACAGTTCACAAATAACATAATGAAAATACTAATAAATAGATAGCGGAAATGTAGGTTCAACATGATCAAGGTATGTGTGACTTGCCTTGCGGATTTACGATTTCGATTAACTTGTATTCTTCGGCGGGCTGGGCTTAGACTTGAACTTTTCTTCCTGCTCCTGCAAATCCTCGACTTCAGAAGCTAACGTAAAACAATTAAAATAAAGTTAATTCCATGCCCGAAGGATTAGGCTAGGAATAAAGAAAGTAAAAGAATAAAGAAAATACAAAAAACTCCATTAAATTGGGATTTTGGGCTTTTAGGAGGGCTATATGGGGAAATGGGCTTGAGATTTGGGTTGGCGGGCTTGAAACGGATCTAGGGGGTACCAACATGTATTTTTGGGTTCAAGTCAAACACTGTTTATCGGGCTCGATCGTTTACTGTTCCTCGGGCTCGAACCGGAGTCGGCGAGTGGACTCGGTCTAACCGCATCACTCGGGTCCGGTCGGTGGGCGCGGCCGAGTTGGTTGGACTCAACCGAAACCGGGGTGGCTTGGTCGGGTGTGACCGGCATGGGGCGAGCGGGCTTGGCTCAGCCAGCTCGGGGTGGCCCGGTCGAATGAACAGTGCCCAGGGCACTATTCTTCTTCTCCGCTTCACCCGCGCGCGCAGCGAGCAGAGGAAGAGGGCATCGGCTAGCGGCGGCGGTGGAATGGGCTGCGACACGATTGGAGGGTATGGGCGGGTTCGTGGGAGTGAGGGGATTCCATTTTCGGTGGTTGGAGGTCCGGCGGAGGCGGCAATCGCCGGTGGCGAGCTCAAAGGCTCGAGGCGGTTTTTGTGGGCAACGGCGGTTTCTAGGGTTAAGAGGGTCGAGGCTCGGGTTTTTAAGCATCATTGGGACCAAGGTAAGTTCATGGGAGTGGTGGTTCGGCCAAGGAGGCATGTGCGAGGCTGGCCACGGTGAGGTTTGGCGGCAGTGTAGTGGTGACCGGCGCCGGGGAAGAGGTGATGGCGGCGGTTGGGGTTTGTTTCTAGGGCTGGGGTGAAGATGTAGGCGGGTGGAATTGGAAAATTATGGGATAAATCAAGAGATGTGGTTTAGGGTTCACCGTAGAGAAATTCGGTGATTGCCGGCGGAGGGGAAGATGGGAGGCCAATTAGGCATGGGGAGAGCTTCACTGGGGTGCGTGGGGAAGATTGGGGTGGCCCGGGGTCTTTATAGGGGCTTAGAGGCGGTTCGACGTCGGGCTTGTCCAAGGCGGCGATGGCGCATGGCGGCCGGCGGCATTGCCATGCCTTGGGGGTAGGTCGGGGGCGTCAGGGCGGTAGGGGAAAGGCTGCGAGGAGGCCCTGACCACTCGGTGGAGGTGGCAAGATCGTATAGCGTGGGGGGTGTGGTGGCGAGCGCAGAGAAGACGGGCGGCGGGAAAGCGGGGACACGGTGGCTGCCACGGCTCTGGAGGCGGGTACGGCGGCCGACCAACAGCGCGGAGTTGGCGGGAAAGGTGCATCACGAAGAGGGCGTGAACTGCGGTGAGATTTGGGGAGGCGGTGGATTTTTCAGACGTGTACAGTGCTGACAAATACTCCCTCCGCTCTGGCTATGATGGGGTGATTAGGGGCGGATTAGGATGATGGAGCAAGGAGACAAAGCTAAAGCGAAAATCCAACTAAAATTTAGGTTTTGATCTTTTTCGGATTTTCAGTTTTGTTTCAGTCCCGTTCTCTTGAATTTCTATTTTCCAACTTTAAATTCCCTGGGTTTTCTTATTTTTAATTTTTCTTCCTAAATTCTGTTAATTTTCTTATTTATCTTCTTATTTTCTTCAATATTTCCGACGTGTTTCCTCACATTCGTGAGTTTCATTTTTTTCTTGGAAATTTTAAAGTAAATTCGTGAGACCAAATCAAATCTAATTCATGTGGGCCGTGGGCTGATGTGGTGGTTGGGATGGGTTGGGAATGGGTTAGAAGCGGTTTGAACTTTGAACCCATATTGAAGTAAATGAGCTGGTTTGGTTTGGAATGAAGTGACACGTCGGTTTAGCTGTGTTGGCTCCTAGCCTAGGAGATGCTGAGTGGGTTGGGTCGACATGTGCAGTTTACTTTTGTGGGTTGGCCGGGTCGGAAATGGACGGGTGCTGACCGTAGCAGGCCTACGCATGGCGTCCAGCAGCAGCGTCCCGTTCCAGTCAGCGGCGGCACGCCCACCGCGGCGCGCGCGTTATTGTGCGCCTGCACGAACTGCTGCGAGGAGGGGACGGCGGGGGTCTGGACGGCGACGCTCCGATGCTATTGGTGCTGGCCACTGCGACGGCCGCAGCCGGCGATGCAGAGGCCAGTGCAAGTGTGAAGTAGGCCAGGTACGTAGGAGAAGGGAGACATGGTTAATGGTTGTGTGCGTGAGATTGGTTTAGAGCTGGGAGTTCGGCATGACCCCGGGTTCACTCTGCTTTGTGATGCTTCGTGTCGTGCTGGCTTGTTCAGTTATCTCATCGTGCCATGTCGTACCGATCCGCCTCGCCTACAGCTAGGCCTAAGCACGGCCCAAAACCTACCGTGCTGGCATTCGTGCCATGCCAGCCTAAGCCCAGTCTAAAGTAACTATACACGGCGAAGACTGCGGCGACAATGGTGGCGATGGTCGCTATCTTATTGTCAACTTTTTTGGAGGATCGAAAATGATAATAAAGTAATACAAATGTGAAATAGAACCAAAATATTTAATAATTTTTTTCTCTATTGTTGTGACGGCATGGCCTAAAAGGGATCCTCCCTAGATTTGGCAATTTTATCTGCAATTAACTAAATAAATTCTATAATTAAGTAAGAGGTAAGATAATAAACACCAGATAGAACCTTTGTTAGCAAGAGGTGTGAAATAAAAAGGTCTTAAAAACTCTCAAAAATGAGTAGCAATCTACCAATCTAAATTAGTAACTACCAATTCATTATTTTGAGAGTTAGCATTGATAAAAACGAATATAACATATTTGTACCCTTGTATCTTCTTTAACATGATATATGTCGAGCTTCACCTCACCTTCATGTCAAGACCAAATTTTCTTAGCTCCTTCCCATTAGTTACGTAGTACTCCACGAATCTGGCTACCACTTGTGGAGAACTTGTGAAGTAACGAATGGCATCATGGATACTGTTCAAATATGCACCAATTGCTTGCAAACCGTCTTGAACAACAAGATTCAAGATGTGGCATATACATCTTTAGTGGAGGACATAACCACCAATATATGTTTGCAATCTTGGGGTGAGGATGTTCATAGCCGTTGTGTTTGCCGATGTGTTATCAAAAGTTATAGAAACAATTTTATTATCTATCTTAAAATCATCAAGTATTTATAGTATACGCTTGGCAATGGTCTTTCCCGTGTGTGATTCATTTATTACTTTAAATCCAATGACTCTCTTGTTTAGATTATAATTATCATCTAAATAATGGGTTACAACATTAACGTAGACACCTCTCTGGTGTGATGATGTTCAAATATCTAAGGTTGTGGCAAAAGAAAACTGGACTTGTTAGAATAGTTCTTTCAGCTCTACTAGTTCCTTTTGATACATCCGTAAAATATTAGATATAGTAGTTCTCCTACTAACATGTTGGTACTGTGGGCAAAAGCTACGTTAGATCGTTTTTTCGAACGCATGACTTTCACCCATCCTAATCGGTTGATCTTCTGAAATAATATATCTAGCAATTTTCTCATAGGTAGAAAGTGGGTTGTATACCAAAGTACTTACAGAGCCATCAGCCTCAAAGTTTAGATGCATTTGTACTCCTCCTTCGCCTCGGCCTTGTGCCACCATCTTGCGTAAGCATGCTTTGTAGTGCCGGTTCAAGTGCCTTGTCCCTACAGCTGTACGAGCAGTTAATTTAGCATTGCAATAATTACAAGTTGCAAACTCTACCGTTTCGCCGTCTCGGATTTCCTAGCTCTAGATCATGTGCTTCCAGCAATTCTCCCTTCGTCTCGACCCACCAATATTGGCGTCCGTAGATGGGGGAGAGAATTCTAGATTCCCTGTTGGCTCTGGACTACGCTGGTACTCCTCGTAGCCCTCCATACCATCCATATGATGGTCATCCATGCCGTAGTCTCCCATGCTTAGTGAGAGCCGACGAGCATCAGTGAGAGTCAAAGCCAACGAAGGACTAGGTGAGCGACGATGAGAGCTTACATTAAGGCGCCTTGCTGCCCTTTTCGTGCTACGACTCCTTTGCATACCGCTCGGGAGCTCCTTTGTGCTCCAACTCCTTGATAGCATATTGAATGGATGGTGAATAAATAGGGAGTGTAGAGGGATATTGCAGAAATAGGGATTTGGGGAGTGTAGAGGGATGTTGAAGAAATGAGAGATTGAATGCTTATGAATTAATGAGAGAAGAGAAGTGAATTTATAGGCATTGCCCTTTTGAACGTTACTTCCTGAACGTTATGCTCGAACGTAACTTCTCTAACCGTTGCATACATCTTTCCACTCCACACTCTCTCTCAGAATCTCTCATCTCATCAGTCCTAACTCTCATTTCTCTCTCCAACTTTATTCTCTCATCTCTCCTCCCTCTCTCACGCACTCTCTCCGTCCACTCGACTCTCCCTCTCTCAGAATCTCTCCACTCTCCCCACCGCCACCGTCCTTCCCCTCCTTGTCCCACCCCGGCTCCCCCTCTTCCAAGGCCCCTCCCTCCCAACCCCGATGCCCCCTCCTCCCTTGGCCTCCCTCCCCCACCACGATGCCACCTCCTCCCCCGGCCGCCTCCCCCCTTCGTCTCCATTCCCTACCCCGATACACCCTTCTCCCCTAGTCGCCTCCCTCCCCTCCTCCTCCCTCCGCTACCCTGATGCCCCCTCCTTTCCCGGCCACCTCCCTCCCCCACCACGGCACCCCTATCCTCCCTCTAGTCCCCTCCCAACCGCCTCCCTCCCCCACACTGACACCCCTACCCCTCCTCCCTTGGTCGCCTCCCTCCCATCCCCCCAGCACCGCCTCCTCGCCCCTCCACCTCCCTCCCCCGGCCGCCTCCGTCCCTCCTCCCCGACACCCCTCTTCCCCTCGCCTCCTCCCCACCTCGGCGCCCTCTCCTCCCTCCAGTCCCCTCCTGGCCGCCTCCCTCCCCCACCCCGACGCCCCCTGCTAGCCTTCCTCCCCTCCCCCAGCGCCCCTTCCTCCCCGGTCGCCTCCTCCTTGCCACCACCCCCACCCCGACGCCCCTCTCCTCCCTCCAGTCCCCTCCACGTCACCACCCTCCCCCACCCCGACACTCCTCTCCTCCCTCCAATCCCCTCCCCAGCTGCCTCCCTACCTACCCTGACGCCCCCTCCTCTCCTGACCTCCTACTCCCCCTCGGTCCCTTCCCCAGATGTGGTAGAGTACTGGAGTGGGTGGAGTGACCGGGGGGGAGAACAGGAGCCTCACCCTGCAGCTCCACTCCCATCTCCTGCGACTCCGAGCGCTGCCGCAACCTCAACGAACCGCTTGCCGCAACTTCCACCGACGCTTGCCTCTACGAGGTCAACGACTTCACAACTGAGACGCTCACGCTCAGGGACCCACCCCAGTCTCCAACGTCACCATCGGCTACGGGCCTACGGCCACGACAATGTGGAGCTCTTCGTCGATGTTGCCGGGCTACTAGCCTTGGGCATGGGGGCCTGGGACCAGATGGTGCTCAGCTTCATGGAGGACGCGGCCATTATGGAGCGGCCCCCACGCGGGCGCTGCAATTGCTTCAATGGGTGGCAAGAAGAAGGCTGACATCTGCCGCGCCATCGCCAATGGCCTTAGAGCACTTGGCTACGATGCCGTCGTCTTCTCCCTTCGGTAGTCCAGTATACTCCTTAGTCCTTCCCCTCTACTCCCTCACTCTCTCTGCTTTGTGATGAGTTGTGTTGTGGGGATGACCATGAATCATAGGATGTCGATGGGAGGCGGGAGGCGAGGTCGCCGGTGCTGGCGTGTCGGCCATGCTCGCCGGCCAGGCCAGCCCGAGTACAGCACGCCACACCGGGCCATATCGTGCTGACTTTTCAGGCCCAGCCTAGCCCACCATTCGTGCCATGCTAGCATGGCCCACCACATGTCGGGCTAGGTCGTGCTTGGGTCATGCTGGGCCGGCCGTGCTTTGGGCTAGCCCAGAAAAGCATGACCTGTCTCTCACCTCTAGTTTGGTTTGATGGAGTATATGGAGAAGAGGTTGTGATTACAGATTATATAGGTTTTAATCGTGCGGGTCTCATAAGCGCTTAGTAGCTTTTAATTTGCATTGCATGCATGCGTATGGAAATCATTACATTAGTTGGTGTGTTATTTTGAACCGCTGATCATTGAGTAATAGCCTCTATAGATCTGCTCAGGTTATATATATTGACATCAGTGAGTGCTATTTTCTAGAATATAATACCTTATGGTTACAAGTATATGAAGTTTATTTTAACACCTAGGATGTCTGGTTTACATGTATATGGTTACCTTGCGACTAAGGAGATCTAGAAGGAACACCACAGAGCAAATTACTTTACAGGTCACTTGGACTTGTTTGGGACCTTTGGGTGGTTCAAATAGATTACTCTCACTGCAAAATGTATATTTAGATAACAAAATGTAATTAAGTGGGTCATTGTTGTCACCACCCATACTAATGAGAAACCAACCAGTGGCGTGGAAGCCACCATGGCAAGGCTCGCATGCGACAGTAGAGCTGTCTAAATGGGTAAGGCCAATTGTGCTGGCCCAAAGCATCGTACTATTGGTCTAGCCCAATCACGGTATGGTCCACAACAGCACCGTACTATTGGTACGGCCCAATCACGGTACGGTCCACAACAAAACAAGTCATGCCAGCCAGACCCGACCAGACGGGCCATGCTTGGACAAGCACCTCGGCATGGTGGGCCAGTCGATCATAGCACGAACAGTACCATGCCCAGCTGGGCATAGCCTAGGGCACGGTAAGGCTCAGCCGACCTCCCCTCCCTCTCTCGGCTACTGCTCCCTTCCCCGTCGGTCCATCTCGCCATGCCCATGCCCAGTCACCCCCACCGTCCCGACCGGCCATCGCCCCTCACATCCCTCTCTCGACTGCTGCACCTCTCCCTCGTTGGCCTGTCCCCTCCTCGTCCGTAGTGCCTAGCCACCCCTACTGTCCCTGCCATCCACCACCTCCTCCCTTCCTTGGCTCCTTCCTCCCCACCACCTCTTCGCTCTCTCTCTCTAACTTCTTGCTCCCCTCCAACAACAAGGCAGCCGATGGCCGGCAAGCAAGGAGAAGCCCACGGTGACAATGACGTCTCTTGTTGTGCATGGAGGACAAGATGATGTGGAGTTCACCTACTTCTCTGGCATGGATGCACACCACCACCATCCAAAATAGTTTGACGTCCTCACCAACAACTGGATTTGGGGCTCGCCCTCTTCGGCGTCGTTGGGATCCAGTCCTAGACTCCTAGTCTTTACCATCGGGCAAATCTGGCCCATAGCCACATCGGGCATCGTCCACACAAGCAGGATAAAGTCCTCGTTCGTGCTGTCGGCCTCCTCATCATCGTTGCTGGTGGGATTTGGTCCTCGTCTTCCCCATTGACCAAATCTGGTCCTCGTCCGCACTACTAACCATCCTCATCCGCACCATCACTATTGCTTGCCGAGGTTCACATAGGCTAAATGGGGCAACCATGGCCCATCAGGCATAATGTGCACAGGTCGGCATTGCATAGCACGTGACCTCTTCAGGCTATGCCTGGGTCCAAGGTTGTGCTCGTGGGTCAGCATGGCATGACCCATTTATTTAGCCGGGCTAACCAGACTGTGCTTAGCTGAGCTCGTGCTGGATAGCCCATCTGGCCAGGTCTATACAATGGCCAGATGAGGATAGTAGTTGGTGGAGTAATATATATGCCTGGAGCCCCTGCATTTCATTGGTTTTCTCATTTTTGCCCATGACGCGACCTAAAGGAGGGCAGTAGACGAACACGAGGACGTAGGCGAGTGCCAATCACCAGACCCTTTGATGGCAAAACCAAAGGGCATCAGAGCACAAGTAGGCCGGGGAGCACGGGGCTATTTGGCTGGACCATGGATCATGAGTACTTCTAAACGATAATACTAACACCTAATCGATCTTCACTTGTTTTGTGTTCTTATGATTGTACACGTGGGAAGTATGATGTTCAACGGAAGGTGAGAGAGGATGGAGGATACAAAAAATAATGTGTGAGACCAATGGGAGGTGAGGGAGGAATGCCGCAGCAGCACAAGAAACAAAGAGAGAAAGGAGCCACACATTCCAAGGAAGCCGTCCCATACGGTTGTGCACATGGTGAATACTAATGGAGCGTATGAGGAGAAGATGGTCTGTGTGCATGCAAAATGAGAAAGAAAGGAAGGAGAAATGTGGGAAGGAATTTGGAGACCCAGAAAGCCTAAGAACTCTAGGTCCAAGCACTTTCCAAGCCCAATTTGGAGCCACTCCAAGCCAATCTGAATTTAATTCCAAGTTAGAATTCAGTTTGGAATAGCAAGTAGGGTCCATATTAAAAATCCCATTGTTGTGGTTATGGACCAAACAGAGAGAGAGAGAGTATGGTAGTGGAGAGTTAGGTGAGCAGTGCTTAGGGTTTTCCCCATGGCCTGTATCGTATATATATATCCACATGGGGAGTGCTTTTACAACAGTACCCTTACATTCAAGTATCCCTCTCAAGGGCACTTATGTCATTATACATGTCCCATTCTGGGCCTTACAGCCTTCTAATAGGCCGGCTGGGCTTAGGTGGGGGCCACCCCTACAACAGGAGCCTCTCATGGTGAAGGGCTTCACGGGCCAAAGCCATGTTGCCGAGCCACTTGGCCCCCTCCGTCCCTGCAGCCTGTGACCTTCTATGTTATTGGATGGAGCCTGATTATCTGACATATTTTCCGGACCACGCCGAGGACCTGGCGATGAAGGGGTCGCTGGGGGCATCTTCGACCATAGGACCCCTGAGTGGCAGAGTCGATGGTGCCAACGGAGTTGAAGATGGCAGCGGAGTCGAAGATGCTGGCAAAGTCGAAGATGCCAGCGAAGTCGAAGATGGCAGTGGAGTCGAAGATGGCAGCGGAGTCGAAGATGCCAGCGGAAGTCGGGGATGGCAGCGGAGTCTAAGTTAAGGCGGAGACAGGCTCATGGTGCGGACACTCCCGGGCACGAGATAGGCGAGGCTCCCGCAGCGAGGTCGACATTTTCGGGCGGCTTCCGCGGTCCGGTAGTGCGCCTTAATGGCACCTGGAATCGCGCCGACCCCTGAGTTGTCAGGAACAGGCTGCTGCAGCCGTACATGCTGCCCCGCCGGGAGGGTACACGCAGCGGGCCGCGATTGGCGCGTCGTGGGCTGTCAACAGTCGCATGATCGCGGCCGCTCGCCCCTTCCCTAGGGGGCGGGACGCGTGGCAGGATGCTATTGGCGTGTCGTGCGCTGTCAAGCGGCTTGCATCCGCGCTTGTTCGCCTGCCAGCGGTTGCGTTCCTTGGCTGCGGGGAGCCGTACCGCCCGGCACCCATCGGTTGCATTTGCGTCAATTGGAGTGCCGCTGGTTGAGTTTCCCATCGGCTCGGGGCGCAGCGAGTATATATGCGTCGCTCTCCTACGCCGTCCTTCATAGGGCCGCGGCCGGGTACGGCTGGGATGATCTTGGTCTCGAAAATAGGCTGCCTTTGTTCATCTGCATTCTTTGAAAGGACTGTCTTGTAGCAGGGTTAGCACTGATGGACACCGTCATAGAATGTTGATGAACACAAGGATGCCTATTTTCAAGTTTCGAAAGGAACTTATCTTCGACCCAGCACCGAGCGCTATGGTCCGCCGGTTACGCCATGGTGCTGCATATGACGCGCGTTTCGGGGACAGCTAGGATGATCTTACCATTGTAAATAGGTCTTCCTCAGTCCATGTGCACTCTTTGATGGCAAAGGGCGATGATGGACTGATGGAGGCCTATTTATGAGAGTTCGGTCAGGGCCTATTGACGATGACCGATCTTGCTCCCTGATCGAGCGCGCAGTTAGTTGGGTCTTCGGCACCTGGGGGCTGGGAGTTTGCTGGCCGAACCCCGAGGCGAGGTGGCCGTTGGTGCGGCTGCCTGGCTCAGTCGGAGCCTATCCCAGAGCCTTCACGCGGACCCAGGGCCAGAGGGCCAGGTGATATCCCGCGGCTCGAAGACGGTGCTTTGATGGCACTGTAGGTTAGATCGGCGCCTGCTCGTCTCCGCACTCCGCCTGCCCCTCGGTGTGGGGCCGAGTCGGAGGCCCGGCTGGACCCCCGAAATACAGGCCAAAGTAGGCGACGGGCCGTCCCGAGCTGCCGAAGTCGGGATGGTTTGCGGGCTTACCGCACAGATCGACGGCGGCGTAGCGAGGTGCCCCTTCATGGGGCGGGGGTGGAGTGGAAGCCGGAGTCTTTCTGCTAAAGCGGAGACTTCGTCGTAGTTGTTGGGGTTAGCTAGCCATTGCTGTCTTGATGGCCTCGAGAACCGCGCCGACACGTGTCAGAAGATGCGCCACACCATGCGACCTGTATTTATCCTTTGAGAGAGCAGACACGTGGCGGGACGCTGTTGGCGCGTCGTGCGGTGCTAGGCCCTTGCACGACTGCGGTCGTGGGGCGACCACGACGCTTCAACTTCGATCGTGGGGAGGCGAGTGGTTCATGTCTCATCGGTTACGCTTACCAGCGGTGCGGGAGATGAAGGGGCTTTAAATACCCCCTGTGGCACCGCGTCTGCCTTTCCTCCGCACGCCTTCTTGTCCTTCTTCCTGTCTCCTGCTCTTCTTGCTTTCCTTGCTGCCGCGCTGCCCCCGTCGTCGTCACGTTCGCGGATAGCGATGGCACACGGCGAAGAACACGCTCAGACGATCGGTGATAATGCCGTCTCCCAGCGTTCCTCGCCGCTCGAAGTGGAGTACATGCTCGAGAGGCACGATTCCACGGTGGTAGACAAATGGTGGGTGGCGACGGAGAAGATGGAGGGTCCGTGCTCCCGCGTCTTGGGCCCCACGCTTGCGACGGAGGAGACAATCCGCATGCTGCTGCGCGAGGGGAAGCTGTCGGACCGTCGGGAGGTACGGCTGCCTGCCAGCGACGAGGCAGAACCGCGCCCTGAGAAGTCGGAGGCGATCGTCTTCGTCGCCTACTTTGAGGCCGGGCTTCGCATCCCGGCCGCCATGATTGTCGGCGATGTCTTGCGGACCTTCAGGCTGGAGCTGGCACAGTTGACTCCGAACGCGCTGGCCCGCCTCGCTGTGTACAGCTAGGCCTTGCGGATGGAGGCATGCTGGCCCAGTGCCTCGATGTTCGTGTTTCTCCACGATGCACGATGCCAGCCAAAAGGGCGGAAGGATGGGACCTTTTCCAACTTCGGCAGCGTCAACTTTGTGCTACGATCGGCGTGCGGGAAGATCTTCCCCGCCAACTTGACCCGGGCGAAGTGGGAGCCGAACTGGATGAGACGGTGGTTTTACCACCGCGTGGCGAGCGGTAGCGGCCTCGAGTTTTCGGGCCAACCGATGGCGTTCAACACCATGCCCAACGTACGAATCGACATCGAGGACCAGCAAAAGGCACGGAGGCTTGTGGGGATCACCGCTCGCTTCAATATGCACGACCTCGCCGAGGAGTTCTTCATATACGGTGTGACGCCGCTCGCGCATGAATGGCTCCTCAGGGCTGGGAGCCTTCGGCGGCGCGACAATGTCCGCCCGTCGGTGTCTTCGCTGCCGGAACCCTCCGACCTTCGTAAGTCTTGACGGAGTCTTATTTCACACTTCTGCCCATTGGACTGTCTTTTGAACCTCGCCTCCTGCCGCGTATAGGAATGCGCCTGGAAGACGTGGAGCGCGCGGTGAGCGTGTTCCTCGAGCCGTACACGGCCAGGGAGCACGACTTGCGCACAGCCGCAACTGCAGAGGCGGAGCTGGGATGGATAAATCACGTGTGCGAGGCCCTGGGCATTCGCGTGCTGGAACGCGCCCCTCCGACCCCGAGCCAGCCTCGCCGTCGAGATGACGGCGCCAAGGGGAAAAGGCCACCGTATCGTCGGAAGGCTCGGTCTTCTGCGGTCGCACCCGGTGCGCTGGCTGCCATCGCTCCCGTCCATGCGACGGACGCTAATTCCAATTCGGCGAAGTATGCCGATTCGGATATGGGGACGGGCGAGGAGGACGAAGGCGAAGGGTCTTTGGGCGGTGCCGGGGACCGAGAGTGTGCCATGGACGATCAGGAGGGGGAAGCTTCATCGCCTGCGGTGGTCGCTGAGGTGGGGCTATCATCCGCGGGTGATGCTAAGGTGGAGTCCTCACCCGTGGCGGCTACAGTGCCGGAGCTGCCATCCATGGAGGTTGCTAGAACGGAATCCCCACCTGTGGCAGTCACCGGGGTGGGGTCGCCACCTCCGGAGGTTGCTAGAGCGCAACTCCTACCTGCAGCGGCTGCCGAGGCAGAGCTGCTGCCTGGGGACATTGGTAGGGTGGAGCCCGCACCTGCGGGGTCGCCAGGGGGAGGTGAAGCGTCCGCGCATACAATCGCCTCCTCGTCCGAGGAAGGGGTTCGCTGCGGCGAGCAGGGTCGGGAGCCTGTGGGACTCTGACTCCGACACCGAGGCCCCCAGGACCAACATCCCCACGGCTTCTTCTAGGGCTGTGGCAGCTGAGGTCCGGGACTTGGTGCTGGACTCTGACACAGAGGCTCCCTGGCCCATAGGGTAGGCTTCGCCGGAGAGCGCTAGCGTCCCTGCTATCCAGTCCGAGGCTACGGGGACACCCCGGCGAAGTCCACCGGCTCATGCCGAAGGTAAACTCGCTTGGCACAGTTTTGTACTGCGTTCGTAGGGCTTTAACCGCTACCTCCCCTCGTAGTGACACGTCTACCGGAGCACAGACAACCTTTGGGGCACGGGGACATTCCTTTTGGGGGGCGTCCGATGTTCCCAAAGCTGCGGTCGCAAATGCTGCGCGCCCGGGACTAGCGGACTTCATGCCCTCATCAGCGGTGCTGGGAGCGTGGCGGGCAGTCGTGGACAGCGCGGCCGTGAACTTGGATCAGCAGGCGCTGCTGTCCTACGGCTTGGAGTGCCTTGGAGATGCCCTGGAGGTCTCGGGAATGAGGGTGAGTATATGACCTTTTAGCGACATGTGGCCCTTTAGAGGTTTGCTGACCGTTTTGTCGTACAGACCCTCGTCCTTGCCCGGGCGTTGCAGGCGGCCCATGCTCGTGAGCGAGGGGCGCTAGAGGACCGACTGCGTGCGGCCGAGGAGGCATACTCCGCCAAGGACAGCCACATCCACCGCTTAGAAGCAGAGCGCGCGGAGGTGATCTCATACGCCGAAGCGTTGTGGCAGCGACGTGGTTGTCGGCCACAGAGGCGGCGCGACAAGAGGCTGCGGCGGAGCGGGATGGCCTACTTCAGCAAATCGCTGCACTGGAGAAGGAGAAAGGCCGCCTCGCCGCGTCCCTTGGGGAGAGGGACCAGACTTTGGGCGACACCTCGATGGCCACATGGGATGCGATGCTGGCTTAAGAAAGCACCCTTGAAGATCTTGTCGCCGATGTGCCGCCCCGCTCCTTCGGGCCCGAAGAGCTGTCGCGGACACTTCGTCGGATCGGGGATGCAGCCAACCTTGCTCGCAACGCCGCGACGTCCTTCGGCAACCACTGCTCCTATGTGACCTCGTGCCTGGTATGTGCGCTCTTGCGGCACCGGGACTGCCAGCATGTCGACGGGCTAGCTGACCCCCAACTGGAGATGTCGGCTAGGGCCGGGGTGATGTCTGGCACCGTGCGCGTTGTCCGCCGCGTTGTTCGGGTTTTCCACGAGAGGATCTGGGAGTACATCGGGGAGGCCGCAGCGAAGATCGAGCTACGGCGGACCATGTACAACGAGGGGAACCTTGACCAGTGGCTAGATGAAGTCCCGCGACACGACGAAGGTGGCACCGAAGCCCCGGGGCGTGAAGTGGACCCACAGGTGTGACACCGAGGTTCTCGTGTGTTGGCGTGCATTGTAATATGCGCGCCCCTTTTTATGAATAAAGTACAAGTTGCCTCCATGTACTGACCAGCGTACCCCTATGTTCCGAGCAGTTAGCCGACAGCGACCGGCTGCTAGTTTCTGACCTTGTGACCCGACGGCGTCTTCGACGCTGGCGGCGGGCCAAAGAGTCATTGGATTTCTGGGCGGCCTGGGCTTCTTCGGGCGAGGTCCTAGCGCAGACGCACGTTAAGGAGGAGCCTGCCGAGTAGCGGCTGGGAGCATCCAAGGTCGTCTATGCACTTTACTTTTACTGCGCCCTTCTTTGTAAACGTCCTCCGACTAACACATGAAAGGAATTTTAGCTGAAGCACCTCGCTTGCATCTCTGTTACTTGTTACTACCAGGCTGCCCTCGGTAGACTTGCGAGATTATAATTCACACTCGCCCGTACGCTAGGTAGACTTCCGCGTGCTTCGTATCCTTCCGAAGTGGTGTGGGCGAAGCTAGTGCCTAGCCGAGGTAGACACGCGAGCGCTCTGTCCCCTACCCTTCGAGGTGGTGACAGCGAAGCTGGCGCCTAGTCGAGGTAGACGAGCGAGCGCCCGTCCCTTATCATCCGAAATGGTGGCAGCGGAGCTGGCGCCTAGTCGAGGTAGACGCGCGAGCGCTCCGTCCCCTACCCTTCGAAGTGGTGGCAGCGGAGCTGGCGCCTAGTCGAGGTAGACGCGCGAGCGCCCGCCCCTACCCCAAGTGGTGGCGCGAGCCGGGCGCCAGTCGAGGTAGACGCACGAGCGCTCCGTCCCCTATCATCTGAAGTGGTGGCACGAACGCGTGTCTTTGTTTATACTCACATGGAGAGCGAGCTTATCGCCTGCTCCGGAGTGCGCATGCGAACGCGTGTCTTTGTTTATACTCACACGGAGAGCGAGCTTGTCGCCTGCTCTGGAGTGCGCGTGTGAACGCATGTCTTTGTTTATACTCACACGGAGAACGAGCTTGTCGCCTTCTCCAGAGTGCGCGCGCGAACACGTGTCTTTGTTTATACTCACGGAGAGTGTGCGCAGAGGCAAGCCTCCGCGCGTTTTTGCAAACAGCAAGACGAGTTTGGCAAACGGTGAACTTTATTGAATTCCCGTTTGCGCGGGTGAGCGATTACAAAAGACGAGGTACTAACCACTGATCGCTCAAGGGCAGGAATGGCGGCGGGTGTCGTTGCCGTGGCGGCAAGGCGGGGCATGGTGGAAGCCTCTAGTTCCAAAGCAATCCACGCGGGAGCTTCCTGAGGCTGCCGAGGATCCTTGCACTGACATGCCCGGCCTAGGCGTCCCATTGAGTCTCGTGGTGCGGACCTCTGGTGCCGAGCTCTATGCGCCGAGCTATATCCTGGTCGCCATGGACGGTGATAATGCCTCACGGGCCGGGGAGCTTCATGCATAGGAAGTCGTGGTGTGGAACTGCCCCGACAGAATTGAGGATTGGTCACCCCAATATAGCGTTGTAAGGGTACGGGATATCAATGACATCGAAGGTGGCGTCTTCGCTCCTCACGTTGTCATCCTGGCCAAAGGAGACCTGCAGGCATATCTGGCCCAGTGCCCTGAGGGACTGGCCTCTGAAGCCCTACAGCGGGGTTCTCGAGGGGCCCAAGTGACTTCGGAGGATCCCCATCTGGTCGAAGGCCGTCACGAACAAAATGTTCGCAGAGCTTCCTCCATCGACTAGGACACGCTTGACCTCGCATCCCGCGATGGCGACCTGGATGACCAGGGGATCTTGGTGAGGGAACTCCATGCCTTCGGCGTCAGCGGGCGTGAGGTAATTTTGTGCTACGTCCAGTCCGGCGGTGCCTGCATCGGGTTTGCCTCCACGTGGTGTAGTCGCCGCGCGTAGGCCTTTCGTTGCTGCGCCGAAGCGAACTCCAGCGAGGAGCCCCCGGAGATGACGTTTATGATTCTGCGCTGGCCTCCCTCCGAGGCCTGGATCCACAGGGGGGACTCCTGGGGTTGCCACACATGGGCTTGGATCCGTAGGGGGCCCTCCTGAGGCTTCAACCCTTGATCTTGGATCCGCATGGGGCCTTCCAAGGGATGCTGGACGTGGGCTACGATGGGCGAGCGTACCTCAGGGTTTCTGTCCCTGGCGACGCTCTGTCGGAGTGCAGCAATGGTGGTGCATGCACGCATGTCGTGGCTGCCCCGCCCATGTACCTCGCACCACAGGTCGTGCTGCTGATCGTCGTATTCCACGCGGGTCCGATCGTCGCGACCCCGACCGCGCCCCCGGCCCCCGCCTCGGCGAGCTCTACCGCCGCGGCCAGCGAGGGCATTGTCCTCGGAGCCGCCTTCGATGTCGAAGACGTAGCAGGCTCTACGAGACCTCTGCTGGCCACGCTTAGGCTTGTCACCCGGCGGGTCCAATTATACAATCTGGAATCCTCTGTGATTCCACCGCACTATTCCCTGGATCAGTAGATAGTGCTCACAGATTACAGTTCTGAATATCAAAGTACATATCATGTGGAAGCGTAAATATAATAGTAAACTTACTCATGGGCCGATTGGGCCGAAATCAGCAAAATGCAGCAGCGGAAACGAAGCACACAGGTGGACTCTCAGGACATGCCCACAGGCAGCCAACTGGAGGTTCGCGACCTAGCTCTTGACATCTTCATCTTCTTCGCCATCATAAACCAAAAGTATTGCTGAAGCTTAGTGATCTGATTCCTGATTCTAAATTTGTGGTGAAAGCGAGTGTGAGCACAAATCACCGTGCTCCGTGAGCCAATACACAGGATGCAAATAAATAGTATCCATGGCTTATCAAAGGAGAGGCTCGGGTTATTTTATTTGCCAAAAATCTCTTTTAGTAATATTATTATTATTTAATCATAGTGTCATTGTTGCTGCCTAAACTCCACCTAGTGATTACCATAATTGACATAATCCACCAAAATACACTTTCTTTATTGATCGCTGTCTAAGACTCCAATAGCAAGCGACATTATTTATTTAATCCATCGAGCACATACTTTCTAAATTGATTGCTGTCTAAAACTCCAAACAGCGAATATCATCAATTATGTAATCCATCGATCAATTGTTGCCTCAATCTCCAAACAGTGAGTATCATAATTTATATAATCCACCTATCAAGTGCTATCTAAAACTCCGAACAGCTAGTGACATTATTTATCTAATCCACCAATATCTTTTGTGTTATGAATTCCTAATAATCCAATCTTGTAATAACTATTCATCAACTCCTCGCTTCTGAATTTTATTGATCCTCTAACGTAATTTTCTAATAATTCAATCCTTTTGTTATTGATCCAAAACCATAATTTGATCTTCCAATAATCCCTCTTATTTAACTCTAACTAGTTCACTAGTATACCTCCACCAAGAATATCAGTGATCAAATCTACGATTCCTTAGTATACATCCACCAAGATTATCATTGATCAAGATTATACTCCAAAAATGGTTATCATTCCTCCAAATTCCCAACGATTCAATTGAACCACCCAGTAATCGATCAAATTCTATTAATCCCATTATCTCCACCATCTCCCAAGAATTTATATTAGTTATCAGTGTTGTAATCCAGCAATTACCTTTGTATCTCCTAATTCTCCAAAAATCATTCAAATCGTCTATCTAGCCTATATATTCATTTAGGCTCCTCCAATTTATTTCTCTAGAATCCACACTATCGTATCCTTTTTATGATCGACGTGAATCCACCAACATCTTTATATGTTTATCTCATCATCCATCTTCTTTTCTTACAACTCTATTTACTCTTCCTAACATTTTACTTTGTGGGAAGTATTATCATTATTTAAAGTATAATACATGAAAATTTCCTGAGATCTAGCAGTTTTGAACAAAAACATAATGTGTAAGAGAATACAACAATAATAATATCGATCTAGATTCCATCCACCATTACATGGTCTCTGTACCATATGCTAGACCTTCAGCGTTATAGCTGCTTACATTATCACTGGGACGACACCCAAGGCAACACAAATCCGGGCTTTCCACTGCCCTCCACTTTTCCATTCCCACCCACAAAGTTTTTGAAATAGAACTATATTTGGTTAAGTTCTCATGTCCGCTCTTGACCGTGGGCACAGCTATTCGAATAGTTTTGACTCTGCAGAGTTTGCACACTTTACCCACAAGAGACAGTTTACTCGTTGCCCCGCACAATTGCTTAGTCATGCGGTTGAGTCAACCATCACAGTAACCGTTCCAAGTACCTCGCCCCTTCCATCATCTCACCCCTATGAGCTTGTCCCGCTGGCGGCAGGTCTCATAGGTTGTGCGGGATGTTCCCCTCCTATGCGCCTAGTAGCTGGCTACCCACACTGCTAGCACGCCGCAGAAGAACTTCACCCTCAAGCCTGCCACCCAGGCCGCCACTTGCACTACTTCACTCCTCCGCCGATGATGGTGATTTTCAGGGTCCAGTAAATTTATTAGGCCAAGTTGTACTTTACAGACTTGTGGTTATACTTGTTATACACAGGAGATCATGAAAAGATTCAGTCCTTAGGGTATCTGGGTGGTTCTACCACAAACCACACTCTCGTGCACACCTGCACCATACCCCCGAACCATCCGCCCAGATAATTAAGCAATTTGAGGTTTTTGGGAATATAAAATAACCATATCCAACATACACCAATCATTACCACCATGACTGCCCAACCAGTTTTCCTCAGGATTAAAAGTGATGCTTGAGAGTTCTTGCGCCCATGAGTATCTAAGCAACACTAAGCATGGCATATAATTACGGACTTATTTTCGAAAGGGTTGCTATTATAATTTTTGCTAGGGCGACAAGATTCACATATTCAAATATTCCAAACGATGTGTAATATTAATCAAGTTAAATAACGAGCATATAACTAGAATCTTGAATTAAACATGTACTATAGGAAGTGGCGTGGCTAATTCATTTGACGCATCTAACATCTTCGTCGTCTGACAACATTCGTTTGCTTTGTGGTGTTGGAAGGCTCACGTATAAACATACATGGTGTAGCATCGGGTGAGTTTATATATATGGCACTGTTTGTATTCGTAATTACAAAAATAGTAGTATGTATATCGTATTTGCAAAATTAGTATTTTTGCCATCCGGTGGCCAGCTGGCCACGCCGCACGTGGGTGTGCCACCGGCGGCAGGCAACCTGCTGTCCCACCACTAAACGGCAGCGGCCTACCATCCATGGGCAAACAGCAGACAAAATTAGCCTGCTTAATTACTTGTCTTAATTTTTGTGCATACTTTTTTTAATTTTAAAATATAGGAAATGAGTTTAGCAAATTATGAAATTTTACGTGTAGCCTCTTGATATAACGTACTTGACTGTGTAATTTTTTGACAATTTTATCCACTGTGAATGTTGCTCAAAAAATTGTACGATTACCAGGTAATGTTTGAATTTTTAAATATAGCAAATGAGCTCAAAAAATTACAAAATTTCATGTGCAGCCTTTCATGACAACTTACTTGACTGTGTAATTTTTAACAATTTTATCCACTATGAATATTACTCAAAAATTTGTATAATTACCAGGTGATTAGTAGGTGCGGCAGAGGTGGGTCATTTTTTTTTTGCCTTTTTTTGATCCGCATTTTGGTTTTCTTTGCTATGTTTAATCTACATGTGAACAAAGCTCAGTGGGTCGTACACATTGGCTCATATGAAAATTGAGCATTCGTGCAAGAAATAGACCACCGAAAGTGTCACTTGCATCGCGTCTGTCTCCCCTCGCGCAGTTCACTCCCGCCATTATCGGCACATCATTAGCACGCGCTTCGCTATTGCTCTCACTATAAATTTCAAACTGCACGAACTACCATTCTTGCAGCCTCTTCGCTGACACTCCTTGCCTCGCAGTCTATTCGCTCACACTCCTCACCAGCACTCTTCGTCCGCTTTCTTCACAACCGATTAAATATTGTTTAGTGCCATTATTAGCAGTCATATTAACAGATAATTTTTATCGTATGAATTGTCTTTGTAAAATATGTGCGTAATTAGTTGTAGTTATTTAGGTGTAATTAATTTAGTCCTAATTATTTAGGCATAATTAATTAATTTTCTATTAGCAAGTATATGTTGTTTAATTGTATATTTTTTATATGCTTTTTTTTGTTGATTGCATTAGACATTAAAATTATAACTACTAAGTATAGCAATTAATTAAATTGTGATGCCAGATGAAAGATTATATTAGAAACATAAAAAAAGAATCTCTAGCAAACTTCCTATTGCATCATGCATGTTGCATACTATTATACTGAGTAGTGCTACTCCTAACTCGTATAGTATAAAAAAAATCTAGGTTTATTATCACATTACCTTTGGACTATTCTTTACGGACACAAGCATCACCTATACTTATACTACTCTTTTATGATAGTATATCATGTTATTTAGTCCATCAAGCCAGTGAAGGGTACGATGTGAAACCTATCTTTACTATTATAAAAGTGTGAGTTGGTGGTTGGTCCATTCTCCCTCCTCTCTTCTAAGCCATCCGATTTGATCTAGACCATTCGTCTCTCTCCTCCTCCTCTCTCTCTCTCTCTCTCAGGATACAATCGCCCACCCCCTCCACTTTCTCCATCTCTTCGCGCATTCTAGCCACCCTTCTCTCTCTGTCGCTTGCTCTCCAATGTTTGATGTGTGAAGTTGGCCAGGCAGTAAGTTCCATCTCATTATTTGTATGCTCCGTTGCAACGCATGCATCTCTAACTAGTATATGTATATATTAGATCTTAAACCATACTATTGCTCATTAACTTAAGCACTTAATTTACTTCCTTATGATCAAAAAGCAACTGAGTTAGAGAAAAGTAAAAGGCTAGATATATAGTAAAACAAAACTATACTAACAAACAATTATAACAAGTAGCATCAAGGCTCAGATGTTTTTCATGACCAGATTATGAGCAAATGCTCATATGCACCATTTATTTGGACCAGTACACATTTGCAGTGTTCATGTTAGTCCTAAATCTACATTATTTTATATTGTTTATTCCATCATAAATTTTAATTTGTAGTATTTTACTGTCGTTATCAATCTTCGCACTAATATTTGGTCTATCCTATTTATTGGTAGTAGGGTATGGTTTTACCGGAATTTCTCAAACAGTTCTATGATGAGAACCACTCATGGATGACGGGTGATATAGCTGGCCCTTCGCCCTTGAAGCAGCGAAGTAGAAGGGATCCGTGGGAGCTAGACGAGCGCTACATCCCAATCCTATGGGCCATGGGCTTGTTGCCCTTTACGAGACTTGTCTCCATCATATGTGAGTTCACCATCAACGGTAGCCTGCTCGCTGTACTGGTGAACAGGTGGAGGCCCAAGACACATACATTCCACTTTCGCTGAGGTGAGATGACGGTCACTTTGCAGGATGTCTCGTTCTTTATCGGTCTCCTTCTCTAGGGTGATGCACTTGTTCCTGCTCCTGCACCGGCAGACAGGAAGGATGGGCTGGCGGACCGATTTGGCCTAGCTATCCCGGAGGGTGCTGGTGGCGTCCCCTGCACTTGGCTGAACAATTTGAGTGTGTGCCCGCAAGATGCACCGTCCGAGGTCGTTAGGATGCACCGTCTGAGGTCGTTAGGACGCACCTCGTCGCGTACCTTATTCAGCTCTTTGGTTGGAGCATATTTCCAGCCACATATGGCGGTATTTGCAATGCTTAGTTCATCCGCCTCATCGAGTCTTTGGTTGACGGGACTTTGAAACCAACACGGCATACAACGCTGAGAATCTGACACGAAAACATCATAACTTTCCGTTTACGAACACTCTGAATCATAAACAGACTCTAACTCCTGACTCCTTACAACTACGATTGCTACAATGTTTTCCCTTAATAGACTACCGTGGTCGTAGATTCGATTAAACCTAAAGACAACTAGATTAACTCTATTAACATTTAGCCCAGCTACCCTAAGTGGCTGAGTATTGCATTTTCCTTACTAGTTAGAGATCTGTGCGTTGCAACGAAGTCATAAAAATGGTGAGACGAAACTTACTGCCTGGCTAACTTAACACATCAAACATTAGAGAGCAAGCGACAGAGATAGAAGGGTAGTCAGAATGCACGAGGAGATGGGGAAAGTGAAGGGGGTGGCCAGTTGTATCCTGAGAGAGAGGGGAGAGAGACGAATGGTCCAGATCAAATTGGATGGCTGAGAAGAGAGGAGGAAGAATAGACCAACCACTATCTCACACTTTTATAATAGTACAGAAAGATGTAGAAGGGAAAGGCTAGGTGGCCTACTATTTGACAATGCTCTAATCTTACTAGATGCGAATTGAAGCACTTTTCTACTCTACACCGTAGAGTGCCTTCTGTGAGACCTCCATCTACCGTTGATCCGCCCATCAAATCAACGGTGGATGGAAGGCCTCACGTGACGCTCTCCACCACTTAATTTTCTTCTTATGCGAATTATGTCCGCATGGTTTTGACGAGACTTTTTTTAACATTCCAAAAGAAACCTAGATACAATTCATTTACTCGAGAACGATAATTGATATTACTTAGGCCTGTTTGGGAGAGCTCCACTAGCTCTAGATCCACGAAAAACAGCTCCACTCCACAAAATTTTACCCAAACGCTTCAGCTCCTCGAAATCTGGATCCACCAAAATTCTGGATCTGAGGGCCAGATCTATGGATTCCATGGAGCTCCTCAAGGGGTGCTTCATCGTGGAGTTGGGTGGTAATTACCCACTAATGCCACTGGTTACACACCACATCCCACCAAAAGTGGCCATTCTCACCAAAACCTCAATTTCGTGGATCTGGAACTGCTGTACAAGCCAAACACTCCATGGTGGGATCCCAGATCCACGGTGGAGCTGCTGCTCCAGATTCACGTTTTCAGTGATGGAGCTCTCCCAAACAGACCCTCACTAACGTAGTTATGAAGAGTGCAACCGAGATTAAGATTAATCGTCATAATCTCGACTAGCGAGTCAAAAGTGTTACGTCCTACCAAGTATATTGTATGGAACGATTCAACCATAGATAGATTCTTAATTCGGTAGAATCTAAGATGTTTTCAATTATGCCAAAAATAGTATTAATTACGTCCTACAATCCTATAGAATATTCCCATTGTAAACGGGTATCGTAAGGGAGGATTTAAAATATCACCAGTTAAACCTTGCTAGGATTTCACTAAAAACATAATAGGCGCCTCTCACGAAAAGGAAATAACAACATAATGGAGGTCCCTTGCAAAAGAAAGAAACTTAGGCTGCTTCAAACGGCTTCAGTTTATAAGCTTTTTAATTTCGGTTTTTTTGGTTTTTTAGTCTTTTTTTGCTTTTGGATTTTTTCTTTTTCCCTCATTTCTTTGCATTATCTAAAAACATATAGCGGTGTTTTCTAATTTTTCCTTCTTTTTTCTTCTTTTGTCTTATTTCTTTACTTAAAAAAGTAACAAGTGCTACAGTGCAATTGCTTCAAGAAAAACAAAAGCCACAGCTGCCAGCTATCTGGAGCATGCCCTTAATTGAGATTATAGTGCTTGATTCACAACATTCTTATTCTGTTAGAAATTGGTCCATTTAATTATGGCATATTTCCTTAATTCCAAAGCATGCATTGTTTAGTACTATATTGCTAAGACAGGGTTCGGAAGACCGATTTATAATGTGGAGTCCTCCCCACTCCTTGAATATGGAAAAAGATGGTATGAGGATGGTTTTTTCTAGTCACACACGCGTGCACGCACGCGCGCGCGTATTCGCGTATTTTCACGTGACTTGCGACCGTGCCGTGACGTGGCGCGCCACTTGGCAGACCAAGTCCATCTTTATTTTGCTGAACCATACAGCTCACTCTCTCTGTTTAAATTAGATTCAAACGTTTGAATTTGAGGCTTTACTAGAGTTTTGATGATAGACAGTTACTAGTGGATAAATGGCTGGTTGAATGTGTCAGTTACCAGTGGGTAAATGGCTGTTTTAATCATGTTAGTTATCAGCCTGTCTATATATGCCTGGAGACGTCCAGAGTGTACAGTAGAATTCTACTGCCTCCATTTTTTCCTTCTCTGTAATTTTGTGCTCGAGTACTGTGCTGTCTGGACCTCGTCGACCTTTCTTCTCGGCGTGCACCTGGAAGGAGGGAGAGCGCCTATCTCCGAACCGTTGCCGCAGAGAGTACCTGCACGGGGGCGGTAATAAGGTTTCTGGGCAGCGCATCTGCGCGACCGCTCACTGCACTGCGTCAAGCATGCACGGCTTCCTGTTCTTCATCAGGCTAACAAGTAAGTCGTTCACGCGCGCGTTCGACTTGGTTACTTTATTCTTTCTTAAGTATATTCTGAAGTATGATGAGTAGTTTGCTGTTAGTTGTGAGTTTTACATCATTAGTTTATTATTTTTGTCTCCTAATAAAACTTGAAATTAAAATATTACCTTACTTTACAACATATTCAAGTGTCACTTTGACAATGTATCTTCATATGATCATCTTGATTCATCAGGTGGTAGGGTAGATTTGACCTGATTGAGTCATATTGCCTCATTAAAAACCTTAATGAGAAATCTTAGAGGGAAAAAAACATACCAATTCCATAAAAGTAATGACTTAGTGAATAAGTCTGTGAGATTATCACAGGACTTAGTTTGCAGAATATTTATTTCCCACTCTCTTGCAAATACTTCTGTTTGCATTTGAACAACGCAAGCGACATTATCTTCGTAGATAATGGTAGGTGATGCGATAGCACCTATACCACATGATTGATGTATGTGGTTAATCATTCTGCGAAGCCACATATTCACGTGATGCTTCATACAATGCAATTATTTGATTAGTGGATGTAGCCACTAGAGAAGACTTCAAGATATGGTCGTTCCACGAGTGTAAAAATATAAAGCTTTGTTTGAGATCCGGCATTATGGGGATCGATAAATAGCCACATCTGTATATCCTATTAAATCCATATTGTTATTCTTCCGAAGAATAGACCGAGATCTTTAGTGCCTTGAAGATATCTAAAGATATTCTTCACTCCTACCCAATGTCTTTTGGTTGGAGTAACAGTATCTAGCAAGTAGATTTATGCAAATGCGATATCCCACGGATGAAATTTGCAAGGTATATAAGCGCTCCGATGGCTTGCGAGATATGGAACCTCAGTCCAATAGCTCTTCATTGTCATCTCGGGTCTAAATGGATCTTTGTCCTCATCGAGAGTTCGAATAACCATGGGGTTTTCGATGGATATGCTTTGTGAGACAATTTGGTTTTACCCAAATCCTTCATTTCAAATTCGTCATAAGATGATTACGTGCTTCATCTATATCCCGTGTGTTGAGGATCTTTTGATGAATACGCATGGGACCGCACATATTGCGATTTATGTTCGGATTCGAATTGAAATTCCAAATGGCAAGGTGACCAATTTAATTGCTAATAATTTTCCTCATCATTCCAATGCCCGGATGGCCAAGGCGATAATGCCATGTTTGGAATGTGTTCGTGTTTTAGAAAATTACTTAGTACGCAATATGTTAAACGGGTTTGATGTATGTATAGTACAATCGGAGTTTAAAGATGGAATTTTCTGTAGTACTTGTTTGCCATATCCGTTATTTTTGTTGATGAAGAGCACGAGCGCGTGGTCTTCTTCCATCGATACTCGACCTTGAGATCAGGATGGATGTGGTTCCTTATGATAAATAAGGCATTGTACTTGAGTCTCACCAAAGGAGCTACACCCTCTTGATGCAAGTATGCATATTGTAAATAAATTGCAATAAAATAATCCTAAATATGTAAAGTTATAGAAATGTGCATACACATTTATTTGAACAATTACATAATTTTCAGATCTGTAGGGATTTGAAATGCTATTTTATAAATGTACAAATTGACTGTACAATTATAAATAAGCGTAAGGACTGTAATGCAAATATTTACAATAGAGATTTGATTTTCAAGAAAATTCTGCATTTCCCACGAACTATAGGGTGGAGTGTGCAAAATTTTGAAAACTTGGCCGAGGCCCATTCGCCTTTGAGCCCATGAGGGAGGGAGGGAATGGGCCAAAAGCCCATTTTCGGCAGCATGTATATATGAGGAATGGGGAATTTAGGTTCCCAAACCCTAATCGCTAAGCCGGCCATGCCCCATTGGCGCGCCGCCCGGGCATTGAGCACCGCGCGCAGCCCGGCCGGCGGCCGGGAGGCGCCGCCGACGCCGCGCCTCGCGCGCTTCGCACGCTGCGCGCGCTGCCGCCGACGAGCGTGCCTCGCCGGATCGCGCGCCGCTGCCGCCGCGCTCGCCGGGCGCTGGCCGCCACGCGCCACGCGTGCGGGCCTTTGCGACGCGCGCGCGCCGCTTGGGAGCAGCCTCGCCGCGGCTCGGGCCGCGCGCGCGGCAGCGCGGTGTCGCCGGCCATGGCGCCGCACGGCGCCTCCTCCTCGGGTTGCCGTTGCGGCCGCGCGCGCCGCCGCGCACAGCGCGCTCGGCCGCTTGCCATGCCGAGGCGCGCCGCCGGCCGCAGCCTTGGCGCGCTGGCGCGGGCCGCCGGCCGCCTCGTCGGCGAGGACGCCGCCACACCGTCGCCGGCGCGCCGCCTCCGGGCTGGGCGCGCCACCACTCCGTCTTGGCCGCCGTGGCCGCCTTCCACCGCCGATCCGGGCCGTGGGCGCGCACGCCACGTCGGCCATCGCGAGCGCCGGCGGCGGGTTGCGTCGCGCGCAGCCGCGATAGGCGCGTTGGTCGCGCCGTGTGCCTTGTCTTGCCGGCCACGCGATAACGTGTTGTAAAACACGAGCACGGCCAAATACAAGTTCAATAGTCGGTGCGGTGGGAGCTAGCATGACAGAAGCCAGGGGCTCTTCTTTTGTGTTGCTAGCGTATGTTTTTTATTTTTTCATAATAATTAATTTTAAATAGAGTATTTTTTAGACAAAGTTTACAAGTTAATTGTAGTAAATATTATAGCAACTTCATCTACATCAGCTAAAATTATATACGGATGTCTCTCTCCGTACTCTTTCACGAATAGTCAAAAGACATAAGCCACAATAATAAACTATAAATCACAGTCCAAAAGAACAAACCCAGAATAATTGTCATTGAGTCAAGACTTGCTAAGTCAACTTAACATAGGTTTTTTACTTGCATTTAGCTTTTGTGAAAATCAAAACAAACAAGCAACTTATTGAAGCAGATTCTCTAAACGGCTTCCCGAGTCTAAAATCGTGTGCGTCGTCCATATCGACGTCTCTGTCGTCCGTTGCTACCTCAAAAAATACAGACAAAAATTATCAATAGCAGCTAAAAGCTACCAATCGTAACCTAAAAGAACAGAGCACACTAAATACCATAGGGCCTGTTTGGTTCACGTACGAGTAGAGCCTGGCTCGTATCTGAGAGCCAGGCTCTCGTGGGACAGGTTGAACGCATGCAACGCTGTCGTATTTGGTTCACGTACGGGTAGAGTCTGGCTGAGAAGAGATATTGTTTGGTTGCCTGTATGAAGATATGTTGCATGAGATAAAAATAATATAAGATTATGATTATGATTATGAAGATATGTTATATGAGATGTTCGTATCTTATTATATCTTAAACTTCTTCAAAACACGTTAATAATACTTGATATTTACTAATATACACTAATAACATCATCAATCGACTAATCACCGCATCCCGCGAGCTCGGCTCCCGTAAACGCCCGATTCCCACGTTTCTCGAGCACGGTGCGGGGAATCTTGCATGAGCATAGCGGTGAGCCAGCGACTGAGCAACCAAACAAGGAGACCCTGCATCCGGCCAGCCTGGTTCAACCGGATGCAGGCAACCAAACAGGCCCATAGTAAATAGACGGTGGCAACACTAGCAGATGGTGATAAGTACGAAAAAATTACTTTGTCAGTATACCTAGAATTTTTTTTTACTTGCATTTTTAGAGGTTTATGTTTTCACTCGCGGAGTTTTCGAAGTCTTTCAAATTACAAATACGTCAAAAATGATTTCCGCTTATCCTTGTTTTTCCAATACATTGCGATTCCATCGAAGTTCTAGTGCCAAGAGTCTCACTCTCATGGGCCACATAAGTACAGCAGCAGCCACAGAAGATCCTGCATGCAGGGTACACGGCACGCATTCACACCCAACGGGACAAATCCACCTGCACCTCCTCCAACACACAGATTAAAGCAAAAGAAGCCCTTTTGACTTTTGCCCTCATCACCCCATTGATTATGGTCCCTCTCTTTCCCCCGCTTGCACCGCCGCCACATAACAAATCCAAGCAAAATCAAACCCAACTTCTCTCTTAGTCTGTTGGCGGATAGTTTTTTAGCTATAAATAATAATTTATATATATGTATTTAAGATATAAGTAAATAATAAAAACTTTGACACAAACTATGTACATAGTTTTGAACTTTCGAATAAGCTAAAACCACCGCACTCCATATCAAACCCAACCACACCAGAATTACCAAAGGAACCGAGTCTACCGACCACGGGACAAGGCACAAGATGCCACGGCCACTGGACTGATGGAGCAAGAAGATGACAGGGCCCCACATCACATGCAGGACTGGGAGGAGAGGGTGGATCAAGTTGAGACTAACCAACGTATTGCTCCAAGCAACTTTAAAATATATTGATTTCTTAATTTTGATTTTTAGTTTTGCAGTTTGTTTTTCTCCGTCTTATTCCTTTATATTATTTATAAAAATATGATGATTTTTTACTTTTTCTTAATTTTTCATTTTTTTAATTTCTCGCTAACAACTATCTTTTTTCAACCGCTACAGTATTTTAAGATAAAAGCTGCTGCTAGGTGGAGTACTACCAAAAGTCAAACAGAACGGCATCCCATCCTGTCCTCTTGAAAAGAAAATAGTAATGCTAGTATTATTATATTTTATTCTCTATTTAATTCTTGACTATAGTATTTGATAGGCATCATATTTAGTCATAATTTTATAACAGGATTGCTCTTGTACCAACACAATCTGGATAAAGTAGCATTTATCGAATTACAAATTACAATGCACACCCCAAAGACACATATATTCGTATTGTTTTGTGTACTTTTAGAGAGGACAAAGCAGCCCGGTGGTCCTAGTACTGGATGACCGGACAGGAGGACACAGAGATTCAAACACCACCGTTGCCTAGCACACCCTACCACAGCTTTATACCCAATTTTCAACGCCGGCCGTGGCGAACCAACCGAGACGCTATTGACCGCGCGCGTGAGGAGCGTGTGCACGTAGCCAAGCCGCACTCGGAGCCAAAGGCGAGACGACGAGAGCACGGCCTGGCTGACACGTGCCAGCGATGAAAGCGGCGCTGGGGCCCACCTGCCGCGTTCCTTGACCGCGTCGCCGCACCCTCCCGCGCATCCGTCCCTGTCACGCCGGCCCCACCCGGGACCAAAACCACAGACAGGCTCCGTTCAACCGCTGGGCCCCACCCTCTTCTGACTCCTCCGGACTCCAAGCCGGGAGTTAAACCCAACTCCGGAATCCCAATGCGCGGTCAAAATTCCGAGCACCTTGCGCATCTTCCTCTCTCTTGCTGCCACTTTTTCTTCAGGTTCAAAGCAAAGCTCCGGCTCAAATCTTCCTAAATTCCTTTACACAAGGTGCTAGTACTAACTACTACACTGATGCAATTTTTTTGGAAAGGCAAAAAAGAAGTGTAGTAGGATGGCCACACCTAAGCTCATCCGGCCTATTTGAGGGTTATAAAGCTCAGTGAGATATGTGTAATGACATGTATACCCTTCTATGTAGTGCACAACTATGATGGTAGCATTGTAATCATGCTTTATGAGTATATATATGCGCCCTGAACATAAAGAGAGAAGGGCAAGGATAGTTCATCACTCATAATTACTCTACTACTTCCCTAATTTACTGTTTGGCCAGTAGGCACAACAGTTAGCGTCGACTGTGGGGACGATAGGAGCAAGTCGTGGACGTGAGAGGCGATGGCGTTGAAGAAAGCATCGTCGACAGCAAAAAGAAAGCGAGCACGATGGTAGCGGTTGCAAATGCCATGGCCTCAAGTGGTGGGCCATCTACGCCAACACTAGGGGCCGGCGTTGATGGCGACATCGGTGCGACGAACGCCAGCGTCAACATCCACGTGGGTACGATCAACCACCACGAAGACCGACGGGGTGCGACGGTCAGCCCCGTTAATGGTGCAACGGTCGACCCCGTTAGTGGCGTCCGAGTTAGCGGGATCATCTGCGCCGACACCCGCGCGGGTATGCCCAGCAACCTTAGGTCTAGTGTGGGGGCGACCGACGGCCCTGACACTCGTGTCAGTCTCATCGCCGGCTGTGATGCCAATCACGCCGACGCACCAAACAGCTTCGGCGAGCAGGCTGTTATCACCAGCAACCTCACAGCGCGCGCCTCCGCTCAGGCGAGCACGGCTGCCCCAACGATAGAGAACACTCTGATGGCAGCCCTCGGGACGGTGCAGCGCGAGCCAGCAGATCTCCGGGGGGCATACAGGAGATGCAAGAGGCTCGGAGTCAACAAACGCCACCGGCGGCGGTGGTGGAGGTGACACCCGATCGAGCGGACAGCCACGACGCCCACGCTTCCGGTCGAGGCACGCTCCATCGCGTAGATCTAGAATCTCCACTCTCCGCTGGTCTGTAGCAGTCGGCGTGGCCGAAAGACTTCAAGTTCCCGACCCTTGAGCTATACAAAGGCGATACGAACCCTAGAGAGTTCGTTCGAGTGTACAAGACGGCTATCGAGGCCGTTGGCGGAGATGACTCCACCAAAGCAACGGGACTGCCGCTCGCCTTGTGGGAGGTAGCGCTCTCCTGTTTCTTCACCATAGATCCAAACTTCATATATACGTGGGAGCAGATTCACGACCGCTTGTACAACAACTTCTAAGGTAACTACGTCGAACAGTCGACGCAAACAAACTCATTGCTATCAAGCAGAACCCTTCGGAAAAACTCCGAGGGTACTTCAAACGTTTTGCCAAGGTTCACTGTCAAGTTAAAAGATGTGAACGAGACCACGATCATCAACGCGGCGATCCAGGCCTTCGCCTAGGCCCGCTGGCCGAATACAATGCGCGTAAATCTATAAAGATAGTTGCCAAATTCTTCGACAAGATGGAGGAATATGCAAGAACAGAGGAAGACGCATAGTGGCGCAGGGGCGACACCTCCAACACCAAGCAAGTGCAGGACCCGTCGAAGGACACCTCTAGTCGCAAGCAACGCAAAGCTCAAAGGGCCAAATACGTCTTCGACATCGAAGGTAGGTCCGACGATAACACCCTCGCTGGTTGGGGATGGGGTCGCAGAGGTTGGGGTAGAACGAGACTAGAGGTCGGGGGCTAGAATTCTCATCTGCGCGGCAGCAGAAGGCTTACGCTCGTCGGCTGCACCACGTGGCGGCGTACCCTGCCTAGGTGCCGCTGACCTAGAGACAAAATGACATCACCTTCACAATCACCGATGCGGACGGAGTCGACTTTCCTCACCAGGATCCCCGAGTGATCCAGGCCGCCATCGTCGAATGCGATGTTAAGCACGCCCTGGTTGATGGGGGTAGCTCTGCCGACATTCTATTCGCGGGGGCCTTCAACCAGATGGGAATTCCCCGTGGTAGGCTCAGGCATCCGGGATCCCGCTCCAAGGCTTTAGGGGTCAACCACTGAAAGCCCTAGCCCCTTGGGCCAATACAATTATAGGTGTCCTTCGGGCAGAGGGTGATCAGACGAGAAGTGAGGACGTCACCTTCGACGTCATTGACCTTCCTACCCGTATAACGTAATCCTCGGACGCTCAACCCTCAACGCTTTTGGTGCAGTCTTGCACCACAACTTCCTTTGTATGAAACTTCCGGGTCCGCATGGCATTGTTACCGTGTTCGAAGACCAACACCTTGCCCGCCTGATAGAACTCGGTGCGCAAGGTTCCCTTTGAAAGGTACATGACGTCAGGGACACCCTCGGCGCAGGCATGCCCTCTGCCTCGGGGTGGACGCCCACACCTAGGCCTAACGATGGAGTCAAGAGAATCTCCTTGCATACCATGGACCAAGTTTCTATTGGCGAGGGCCTCACTTTAGAGGTCGAGCAAGCCCTACTCCACGTTCTTCGTGACAACACAGATGTCTTCACATGGTCGCCAATCGATATTAAGGGGGTGAATCGCACCATCATTGAGCATAGCCTCACGGTTCGCTCTGACGCTAAACAAGTTAAGCAAAGGCTACGACGCATGTCCGTCGAGCGTTAGCAGGCTGCCAAAGTAGAGGTCACGAAGCTACTCTAATCCGGAGTCATCCTCGAGGTGCATCACTTGAAGTGGTTCAAGAATCTGGTGCTAGTCAAAAAAGCCAATGGCGCATGGCGTATGCACATCGATTTCACTACGCTCAATAAGGCGTGCCCAAAAGACAACTACCCGCTTCCTCAGATAGACCAACTGGTGGACGCCACGGTAGGGTGCGAACTAATGAGCTTCTTGGATACATACTCCGGCTGTCACCAAATCCATATGGCTAAAGACGACAAAGTCAAGACAAGCTTCATAACCCCAGTATGCACATATTGCTTCATCAGAATGCCCTTCGGACTAAAGAATGCGATAGCTACGTTTACACATCTAGTGACGCGACTGCCACCACGACTTTAAAGCCTATTGGACTCTTTCACGCATGGGAAACGCAACCGGCGAAAACTGGCAATGCACGACACGTCAACCACGCACAGCCGTGTGTCCCACGATGCAAGAAAACGCCAACACGACCCCAATCAGACTTCAACCAACAGCGCAGGACGCGCCAACCACACATTGCCGCGTGTCCCACTATGCGCAGAAAAGGTTTGTACGGCGACGGTCAAGCTTCACCACGATTAGAGGCCAAAAAACACACGAACAATGACTACACATGCCACAGGGACGGAGAGGCCAAGGGCTCAACGGCATTGTTTCGATCCGTGAGAAACCCTTTATCATAAAAGACTCTTGTAGTTGAGATGGCCCCACCTAAGCCCATTCGACCTATTTGAGAGCTATGAGGCCCAATGAGATGTGTAAAGACATGTATACCCCTTTATATGGTGCACAACCGCGAGGGTAATATTGTAATCATGCTTATGAGTATATATATATATGCGACCCGAACATGGAGAAGGAAGGGCAAGGATAGTTCATCTCTCACAACTATTTCACTACTCTTCTAATTTACTGTTTAGCAAATAGGGGCAAGGATAGTTCATCTCTCACAACTATTTCACTATCCTTCTAATTTACTGTTTAGCAAGTAGGTACAATAAGTAGAAAAAGAAAAGTCTACTGGTCATTTAAAGGGGAGTGGCGCGATAAGCTAATCTTTAATTAACAAGTCGGTCGGTGTAGTGATGAGAAAGGAACTTCAGAGCTTGGGCAGCTCCGGAAGCGGCGGCGGCGGCGGTTCCTGGCTGGCGGCGCCCGGGCTGTGGCGGTGGTCGCCCTCGTAGGTGACGATGAGCATGGAGGGGTCGTTGGGGTCGCGCTCCACGTGCTTCCGCGCCGGGCACCCGCGCAGCGTGCTGCACTTGTAGTAACCGCTGCGTTGGGACGTAATTGACTGGTTAATTCACCAAACAAACTGGATGTGGTTGCTGTAGTAGGGAAAGCAATCTTGGTGTTAATCTCGCCGGAGGGATGATGTCTCACCGTGGGTAGGGGGAGCCCTTGATGGGCTTCTGGCCGTACTTGCGCCACGAGTACTCGTCGGCGGGGATGTCCGCCACCTTCGAGCTGATCGCAGGCACGCGGGTCGTCCGCTTCACTCGCGACTTCCTGCGGATTCCGATCCATTCATTCGTTCAGCAACGAGGATTTAGTACAGAAAACATACCACAAGCAGAAAAAAAAATAAGGAATTCTTAAGAAGGATTCGCTTCTTACCTGCGCTTTGAGCAGTGGCAGCGGCCGCCGGTGGCGCCGTACTTGCCGCCAGCCAAGTTCTCCGAGTGCGCGTGGTCGTGGCACTTGCGCTTCTGGCCGGCGCCGGCCGACGCGGCGGCGGACGCCAGCGGCGGCTTCCCGCAGCTGGTCGCCGGCGGCGGCGGGAGCAGAAGCGAGGACGCGCCCCCGCGCCCGTTCGACACGCTCCCGTCGCCGGTCACCGACGACAGGAACGACGAGCTCGCGCCGGAGAGGCCCGACAAGCTGAACCCGTAGTCCTTCCCACCGTACCCGGACACCGCCTTGGTAAAGTCCAGCGACATGGACCTCGAAAACGCCGCCCTCGACGGCGCCGGCTCAGACACGGCGGGGCCCTGCGACTGCGCCACCACCGGACCGCGCCGGAACCTCGCGTGGCCGGTGCGGTTGAGGATAGAAATCACCTTCTTAAACTTGGACACCGTCATGTCGGTAATCTCCCGGCAGTCCACCTGCTGCTGCTGCGGCTGCGCCGCCGCCGCCGCCGACGACGACGCCCCAACGGGCGACCTCTCGCCGGTGCTCGTCTGTGAGAGCCGCAACATGAGGTGCTCCATCCCGCACAGCCCCGCCGCTGCCGCCTCCTGGATGGCCACCTGCTCGTCTACCCGCCCGTACCCTCCCATCAGATCGATGGTCATCATCGCGATTCGCGACGGCCTACGCCTCCCAAGAAACGCCCGCCGGATCGGTTGTTCGCCGAAAAGGGGATGGGGGAGAACCGGGGAAGGAAAGAAGACGAGGGCGGTGGGGCTATAAAACGAGGGGAGGTGGTGACCGGGAGCAGCAGCTGGCGGTCAGAGAGTAGACCGGTTCCGGTCAAAGTTTAGGTTTGATCGGACGGCTGGGATTACGTCCTGGGGGGTGGGGGCCGGGGTTACGGGCGTTAGCCGGTGTTGGGTTTCCCGCCGTTGGATAAGATGGACGGATGCGATAGGGAGGGAGAGTTGACCATGGAACAGCATCCAAGGGGTGGGCGGCCAATGGAAGCGCGACGCGTGGTGGGCTCACGGGACTGATTGGTTCCAACTACAAGACAACCGGACTAGATCCACTTGTCAGTGACTATGTTGTGTCGTGCTTGTAGCAGAACTCGTAAGAGGAGACTTCATTGGAACTTTATTGGAAACGATAATCTCGTGACACTTGTTTCCCCAAAAATTTAAAATAAAAACTTTTATGTGAATAATGACAATGACGTGGAATGGCTGTACTACCTGTAGAGATATTTTCTTTCCCATTTTGATTTTTGTTATGTGAGATTGTATGAGTGGGTTCTTTTTAGTTGTGACTGATGGCTTTTAGATTTAATACGAGTATTTGCACTAATGAATCGAATATCGATAAACTACCTCAAAAAGATTATCCCGATAAATCATTTAGAAAATACGGCAAAGGAGCCATCTTGTTTTTTTTTTGAGGAAAATCATAAACTATAAACTGAAAAAAAAGAGCATACCTATTTAGGGTGGACTCGGCCAAGCTTTGGCTTTGGCTTTTTATCTTTTGCTACAGTAACTGGCTTTCAAACGGTGCATTTTTAAATTGAGGTCTACTAGTCAATTGCAGTACGCACTGTACTGACTTCAACTATACTGATGAAAATTGTATACGCTGTCCCTTTTTTCATAACATCTCTTATGAACAGACAGAATTTAAAAATTAAACCAAAAGTTATTAACTATAACTTTAAAAAACACAAACTTTGGAATGTTGGAAGTGGAAGGAGAGAAAAGTCAATGGTGAACTTTAATTTTGCGAATGCAAATGTCGTTGCGTGGGTTTAATAAGGGAAATATTAGGTTCTGACTTTTTTTGATTAGTCCTAACGTTTTGGACACGAAAGGAAATCTCTCTTTTAGCAACCCAATTGATTTTTGGAATAGGACTTGTAAGTCACGGGCCTCTGACTTTTTGCTAGATCTCGTACCTACTGCTTGAATTGATTCAGGTTGTGATCGTTTTGGCTTTAATTTTTAGCTTCCAGTTTATTTTTCACTATTCATAGATTTCGTCTTTTTTTGAACTTTTGATTTTTTTTTTGTTGAGCTTTTTTGCCGGTTTTTTTCCCATATTTGTTTGTATTATACGTAATGGGCTAACATATTTTTAAAAATATTTAATTATGCTAAATAAGTCTCTGTCAGTTACGGTGCTTTTTCAGCCAGCTACAATGCTTTTCAGCCATAAGGCACCAAAAATAAACCCAAATGATCACCACCTTAGTTAGACATATTTGCAGATTTGTAATTTTGTCTTTCTTTTAGTATTTCAAATGCGATCTAAGCGGTAAAGTAACAATGTAACAGTAAACACTTAATCAACTTGAAAAGAGGTTTAAGAGAGTAAACTGCACGGTGGGTGTCTAAAATGCTGCATAAGTTCAAATTCTCAATTAGCATGCCCCTAAACTTGTTAAGAACAGGGCCAAAATTTTTCATCAAAGAAGGTGAACTTAACTAGCTAGCAAGAACACGTTTGGCGACTTGCCAGCCAATCGGGAAGTGCGACGAGGATGTTAACCAAAACTTATGTGCAAATTTAGAATGCATAAACACAGCTTACTCGAGTCAAAATATGAACAGAACAAATCGATCCGTGATAATTCGCCTTGTTCGTATTGTCTTCTATTTCTATCTTCTGCTTAAAAAAGCCAAAACACAGTATGAACACTCGGATTCTCAAAGCGGTTTCTTCACTCATCTCGCTATTATCTCTCTCCAAGGATAAGGTAAAGAGTTATGGATATATCACGTACCTTACTCCTCTCATTCCTATCACACGTACATATTTTTCCTTCACTTTTTCACTACACACCTCTTCTTCTAAAAGTCCTTTCAACTACTATTGTTTATTTTTAACTAAAACTCATAAACTACAATACAGAAAAATCAGAAAAAATTAATACAAATGTTCTAAGACGAAGAAAATCGAGTCGAGATAGTCCTCGACTTTGCTAGATTTGTGCTACTGAAATTGCGTTAATTGCTCCCTCGCAGAAAAGAAAGAAGAAACTGCGTTAATTGCACGTATTAGCAGACCAGTTCGTAGGCTTGCTCGTGTAGATTGCAACCATGGGGTTGAGTGGCGTGGAGGAAGGGGTAAAGTCAAACAATGGACGTGTGAGAGTTAAGCGATTTCTAAAGCTCACGCTTAGCTTAGCCAAAACGGAGGAGCGTGTAGATCGGTTCGTGGACGTAGAGGGAGTCGTTGGACGCACAGCTGATTGGACGGTTCTGTTTCAACAAAGCTTCTGTCTCCGGTCCCGCTTGTTCAATTCTTGTAGGAATGAAGAAAAACTTCGGTGTTCCAAACAAGGTCTTGTAATCCCTCTCGGAAATAAGAGAAGCGACTTTGGTTTCTGATTCGGAGACAACTAGATTGCAAATTAGTTGCATCCGTTCTGTAAACTAAACTCTTGATATTTGCTGAATCTAAACCGTACGTGCACCTATTTTAAAAGGACTGTACGTTCAGGTGCAGTTGAAGTTTGTAGCATTAAACAGTTGAGGTAATTTATTCAGTGCAATGTAAAGAGCCACGTGTTGGAAAAATGTAATTATAAAGAAGGTGAACTGAAAAATACCATCGTAAATATGAAAACTATGAATAATACTATTGCCGTTTTCATCCAGAAACATCTGTTAGAACCTTTGTTAGAGAAAGAAAATTTAAAAAATACTACTATTATCTCTATGTTCTTCGTCGTCCCTCATTTGCTAAATAAAAATCACCAAATATTTGGGTAACAAAGGGGCAGGGAAAAAAACTTTACAGACCCTGAATGGTCATCATCGGGAAAGACAAGCCTCAAATCCTGTCTTATCCAAAAGCATGACTGTCAAGGCCATGTGCAGTGTATCGGTGCTAGCAAACTTTTGGCCTTCAGCTCCGGTGCCAACCACTGCAAGGGATATGTAGTATATATAACTTAAAAGGTTTTAAGGTGAATCTTATCTAAATCTTAAGTCTGACTCCATATTGTATATAACCCAGGGGTCTTAAGATGGTCCCACTTAGCAGATAAAGAAAAATTGTATTTTAATACTTATGGCCAGGTCTTTAGCTTGAGGACTAGCCTTAAGCTTTTTTCACTTATAACTTACTTAAGATCACCTCTGTAATGTATAAGGTTAACCTTAAGGTAGTTTAAGACTCTCTATTTTCATATACTACAGATGCCCTAAGACCATCCCTCACAAGGTGCCGCAGAATTCTAGCACCGGTGCATGTCAATTAAAAAGGTTTACAAGCTTACTTATAAACGAAATGGGACAGTATATGATGGAAAAAAAGAAGTGATTATATTATAGAGACAGATATATGCTAAATACTTTAGAAAAAATAAATTTAGCATCAGTGTAATATGGTAATAAAATGGTAAATCTGACACCGTCTACATTATAGATGGTCTGACAGCTGTGAGAACAAAACAGATATGACTTCTTGACACTTCTGCTAGCTCAGCAAGAGCTTGAAAATATCACTCAGTGATATCATGCCTTCCACAGGTTTGCTACCAGCTTCCAGAGTGAAAATCCAAAAGGTGAATTCGCATCTTGTCCAAGCTGCAAAGCCTGAACATAGCAAAATAAAAGGTTCATACCGAAATCATAACATCTTGATGGATGACAGATGCATAATTCATCAGACAGTCCTGTTTGCAATCACAAAGCAGAACCGGTTCTCTTCCTATGTTGTTTCACTAATCGGTTCAACTTCAGCAGTTTTGAATATGATAAGTGTTCACTAATATAGGCCTGTAGCAATTTTTTTCAAAAGAGCCTCTAAACGTCTGTTGTTGTTTTTTTTTTGCAAAAATAACCCCTTCTCAAGCTTAGTGGATGCGGCATCAGACACGTGGCACGTACCACACCCCCTTGCTTGGCAGGAGTCGGCAAGCGCGGGAGGTTGCCTAGGCGTGGCAGGTGTGCAGGCGACACGGCAGCCCTGACGAGCGGCCCCGGCTCAGTAGCTCTGCTGCTCGACCGACCAATTTAGATTTCTATACTTGCAGGCTTTTGTGTTTGCGTTGTGGGTTGTTAAATGAAAATTTAAGTCGGGGCAAGCTTGGTGAAACTTGGATACAAATCCAAAGTAAAATATGTTTGCGGTGATTAGGAGGGAGAGCATGCCCTTTAGCACACCGTTGTACACCTTTGACATATTAGTCATCATAATCTTGTACCTCGCACCGTCCGTATCGTGAAGCTGGGACCATTTCTCCATGTTTGAGGCATGCAAGTTGATCCATTAGGTAAACCACCTGTTGCTGCGGGTGCAGCCTGAGATGCGGCTAGTTCTGCTACATGTGACTCCCTCACATGCCTAGATGTCTCCTCGTTAAGCTCACACCATATTATGTTGAACTTGTGCCTCTGGTTCTGCATGCACAGCTTCTTAAACTTCTTCATCAACTCCTCTGTTGCGAAAATAAGTGTGAAAGTTCACCGCCAGATGCCTTATGCACCAGTGGGACCTCACACTGTTCTACTAGAAGGGTGGTTGAGTCCCTTGCTGCATGGTAGTCAGCGCCAACAGTAGGCTAGCATTGCGATCCGTGATAATGTTAGGCCGATCTTGGACTACTGCTTGCTTCACATTGGCCCAATACCATAACTAGCTATCGGTGTTCTCGTTCTCTACAATTGTATAGGCCACTAGAAGTTGTTGGTTATTTGCATCGACAACCACTGTCATCAACATTGTGCCCTTGTACTTTTTGGAGGGGAATGTGCTATCCATCGTCAGCACTAGACGACAGTATTTGAACCCCTCAATCGTCTGCCAAAACGTCCAGAACACCCGATCAAGGATGAAATAATTGGGGCCCTTCATAGGGTGCACCCTCTCCATCTTGTTTACATATGTCCCGGGATTGACTTGGACAATCTAATGCAACATTCTTAGCATGAAGTTGTAGGCCTCCTCGTACATGTCGTACATCCTTGTATGACTTTCCTTTTCGCTCGCCACACCTTACCATTATTCACCAGGAAACTAACCAGATTCACAGCATCGTCTATCAACAGCTTTGACAAAACTGTGACATCCGTAACTACGGGTGACTTATTAGGCTAGCGACGAGTGATGAGGTTACATTGCGGTGCCCATGCTGCGACTCCATAAGATCACATGTTTGGTCCTTGATCATCGTTATCTGGAAAAGTCCGTTTCTCCCCTTCTGAATCTCTGCGCATAGTTATCTGGAAAATCCATTTCTCCCCTTTTGAATCTCTGCGCATGGACCTTCCCCGAGACAAGAACATCCAGACACTTCACCACATATGTATCAGGGTTCGATTTGTGCACCCAATATGTGCGGCTTATATGTATGGCATATCTTACGATAGTTTGCTACATGGCATCCTTGTTGGGGAAGTGTTGCCAATTCAACGAGAGTGTATTCGTCAAAGGACCATTTAGACCCACCTTTTGACGGCAAAACTAGAGAGGCCAAGGCAACATCATCCAATTTTAAGAAGACGTACTCAACATCCATACACAACAATGTTGCCGGATGCACCTACACTAGGCTTGTCTCCACTGCTAACTATGTCGGCATCCTCCTCCTCGCCAGAATTGCTTCCATCCCACAAGCCATGCAAATATTCATGACAGTTAATATGCGCTGTCCACCATCTCTCTACACCTTCTGTTGGCTGAAAGTTATGAACCAACCTAGACATTGTCCTTCATTCCGATCGGCACCATCTCCACCACACCACCAACATCAGTAGGTTCCACTTCGCCACCGCCATTGTATGTGCTTTCTCAACCTTTGTATATGCTTTCTCAACCTTTGCGGATGGATTAAGTTCCCACGGTAATTGACTTCTCAAATCTACATGCTACAACCGTTCACCAAATACATGTCATTTTATATAAAAGAGAGTTACTACCACACGGTATGTCATCAGGAGGCATCCCAACGGCATACCTTCCCATTGCCGTTGCTCCCCTCACCTCCCTATCTCTTCTCTTGAATTGGTGCCACCGCTCCCCTCCCCTCCACCTGCCTCCTTCTCTGGCGCCGGCCGTCGCCCTCCTCTCCCTCTCTCTTCTTCATGCCTGCTGCCCTCTCCGCATTCTTCTCCAACACCGGCCACAGCTTTGCACTCCTCCACCTCCTCCCGCCCCCTCCTCCACCACCGGTAGCCAACGGCGACCCTGCAGCTTCGCTGCACCACCCTCTCCCTTCCCGCCATTCCCACCATATCCAACCTAAAATTCATCGCGTTGCTGCCTCGTCGTGCCGCCCACAACCCTCCTCTATCGCCCACCGCCGGGCCACCACCTCCCCGACCTCCCTCTACAATGGGGGCATGCGGTGAACCCGTCGTCGGCTACGCCAACACTCCCGTCGGTAGACCTCTGCCGTTGCCTTGTGGTGCTCCATCGACAAGTGAGAGAGAAGGAGAGAGAGAGGGGCGCGAGAGAGAGGATGAATCCGTTGTTGTTCCATCAGTTTGGTTTTGCACGGTATGCCGTGTTGTAGTTTTTCTCCATATAAAAACATCTGAACTGAGCTTCTTTCTCTAATCTTGATTATGCATGCAACATTTCTGAGTTTAGGTTCCCTATATGGTTAGGCTCCTGTTCCGACTTCTCCAACGTGCAACTCCAAAACTGAAAGAGAGCGTAAAAAAAAACGAGAAACTGTTTAAACTAGAATTGTAATGTTATGGCCTGATCAAACGGAATAATCCTACATAAATAATCAAAGGGAATAGAAGATAAACAAATCGGCCCGTCATCAAACTATGAATATATTTGATCATGCACAGGCAACTAGGTAGGTGACCAACCAGTCGATTAGAATTGGTGGGTCACACGATTAATTGGCGCCAACTAACGCAGACGATTGATAGGGTAACCATAGGACTATTTCTCAATTTTCTGTACACCAGATATAAAATTCCACACTACCTTAAAATCAATTCTTTCTTTGACGAAGAAACACTATAAAACATTGATTCGTATTCAATGTAGACGCGTAAGACAGGGATGTAGAACTCCGATTATATTCAATGTAAACGCGTAAGAGAGGGATGTAGAACTACGATTAATCTATCCGCTTGAGCATCGTGCGGGCTGGGGAATGTAACGACTAAAGTCAACACGCATTGTTTTTTCACAAGGAAAAATGTCAATTTTTAATTTAAAAAGTGTATAGTGACAGTGTGTAAGTAGACTGAGGAGGTGAGCTGGTGGTACTTGTACTTGACCATAGGATAGTAGTAGAAAAACGTGCCTTTATGTAAGACTGGCGTGCACAAAGAAAAGTATGCATGCTATTTTTTCCTTTCTTTTGAAAGGCATGCTTCTTATTTTTCTTCAATGTTTTTTAGACAATATGTGACTCAGATAATGTTGAGCAATTTTTCTTATTTAATATTTTAATATTGTATTTTTAATAATAACACCTCACCATACTTATTTTTAAGTGCGATCTTTTTGCCCACGCTACCATCTGTGGTGTGGCAAGTAACATATCACATCACGGGTAAGTCTAACAGGCTAAACCCGAGATAGAAAATGGTCATTTTGATCACGCCACTATCTCCAATGTAGCCAAACAATACTGCCATGCTAGAAAATAGTGAAGTGGCAATTTTTGGCCACACCACGGGTATTGATATGGTCAAAAATGTTATATTTGAAAGTAAGTTAGATGATAAGTCATTAAATAATAAAAGAGTTAAATAATAAAAAGAATTCGATAATGTTCCATGCATTGGGTAGGGTCAAAGTAGCGCCACGTGCAAACTGACTGGAGCAACAGGGCTGCATGATTGGATTGGAGACAGCCACACGCTAATGTATGATTTCTGTCCGAAATTTATTGTAGCTGTTGAGTTTGGTCTATAAATTTTAGTAACTGATTTTAGCCTCTTAAACGCATTTGTTTTGGTTCTGGAGCTTCGTTTTTTTCTTGTCCAGCTTCTGACCTTCGACGCAGCAGAAAATAATTTTCATTCTTAATAACTAAGCGACAGTCCCGTTCACTTTGAGTATCATGATCTAGTAGGTAATGCATGCGGTGTGAATAAACAATGGTAGTGTGGTGCACGAAATTCAGAAAAACAAACACAACAAATCTATAGTTTAGAAACCAAAGTTATCGCAACATATTATCAAGATTGGGCCATGAGCTCTACATATGGTTTGTCATGTATTGTGTTCTGCTGCTGGTTAGTACTTTTGTACGTGTGTTGACCTCACTGTTGTACAAAATCAATGTCTCATAAAATTGGCACTCGTTTACAGTGTTGAAATTTTCTTGTTGTTTTATCTGTATCCTACTAATCCTGCTCTTCCAAACAAGGCAACTGGGACAGAATCAGTTTTACTGATGAAATTCACTGAATCTACAGAAGTTGGAACAGTTGTTCCTTTGCACTGTACAATACTGTAAAGGACGAATGAAATGTTCCATATCATCTATAGAAACTTAATCTCATGCCGTGTACTCTCTCACTCCCTGACAAATTAAGACCTCGATACACTGGTCCAACAAGGTCATACATAACTTCAATAGATTGTTTGGTCATTCTCGGGCTAAACCGGCATGATTTTTTCGACAGAAACAGCATCAAGGCAGTGCTGCAGAGTGCATATCAAGGGCTACCAGTCTCAGCAACGCAAGCAGGCAACTTCTACAGGTCCATCTCTGCCATGGAGCGTCTAATGTCTTCTACTTCATCGCATCTATCACCATCTGCTTGGACATTGCTGAACACCACATGGTAGCCAACATTATCCGGTTCCAATTCCATTAGTTTCCGAGCTGCAAAAGATGCAAGCTTAGCGTTCGAGTGCGTTCTGCATGATGCAAGGAGAGCACCCCAAATCCTTCCATCCGGGTTAACCTTCATGTCACTGATCACTTGAACAGCTTCAACTAGGTTACCTGACCGGCCAAGAACGTCCACCATGCAAGTGTAGTGGTCTAGCTCGGGTGTGACGCCATACTTGCTGGTCAAGCAATCAAACAATTCGCGAGCTTCACTAACGAGTCCTCAGTGACTACATGCTGACAGCAAGCTCAGGAAGGTCATTCCGTTTGGCCTTACCCCCTCCTCCAGCATTTGATGGAACAACGCCAGAGCTCCCAACCATAGCCATGAGACGCGTACGCTTCAAACATTGAACTCCATGCGACAATATCTTTCTGATGGATGCTGTTGAAGCACGTTTGTGCAAAATGAATGTTCGCGCAGCTAGCATAGCGTTTAACAATGGAGGTCTCCAAGGCACTGTTCTCAGATTGTACAGCATGGTTGTTTCTTATGATGTATCCATGCGTTGCTTTACCTAACCGTAAAGCACCAAGTTCTGTGTAGCTGATGACTAATCCTTGCAGCATGTCAGCACTGGGAACAAGCGGAGAGTTCAGCATTCTCCGAAACAGATGGATTACATGTAGGAACTGTCCATGGTGGATGAAGCCCCAAATCATGGCTGACCATATGCAGCTGCTTGTTCCCCTGAATTCGTCAAACAAACGAACCGAAGAAGCTAATTCAAAGATCTCGCATAAAAATCCACAAAGGATGCCACCAAGATTGCATTACTGAGCCTAATCCCAACTGCAAAAGAATGCAACCTTTTGCCTTGCTGAAGACACCTGCGCTTGGCGAGTGCAGCAACCACAGCAGTTAAGGTCTGGCGGCTTGGACACACTTCCTCTCTTCTCATCCTTTCATGCTTATAAATGACTTCAGAAACATTGCCCTCTGACGAATCAGTTTTCCTATTGCACAGGCGACTGAAATTTTTTTATATTTCAGTCACCTGAAATTACACTCTCAATGAACTAAAATTGCAGCCCCCCTCCAAAAAAAACAGCTGCAACTTTAGGTGATTCAGAGTGCAACTTCAGGTGACCTGAAATTGCACTCTCAATCAACTAAAATTGCAGCCCTTTTCAAAAAAACATGTGCAACTTCAGGTGATTCAAAGTGCAACTTTAGGTGATTGAAAGATAAAAAAATTTCAGTCGCCTGTGCAATAGTCTATCCCCTGACGAATACTCTAAGATTATAGAGAGGTACTATCACACAATATACCATTAGAAGGTATCCCAACGGCATACCTCCTCCTTGCCACTGCTCCCCTCACCTTCCTCTCTCTTCTCTTGAACCAGTGTCTCCGCTCTGCTCCCCAACACCTACCTCCTTTGGCGCCGGCCATCGCCCGCCTCTCCTCCTCTTCTCCGCGCCCACCGCCCTCCCCACCTTCTTCTCTAGCGTCGGCCATAGCTCCACGCTCCTCCTTTGCCTCCTCCCGTCCGATCCTCCACCATTGTCGGTCGGTGGTGACCCCGCAGCCTTGCCGCGCTGCCTCTCCCCTCCTCCGCCATTCCCACCATGCCCAACCTAAAATTCACTGCGCCGCCTCCTTGCTGTGCCGCCTCTAGCGCCGCCCACCACCCTCCACCGCCGGGCCACTGCCTCCCTAACCTCACTCTACAACCAGGGGGGTGCACGGTGAACCCGTCATCAGCCGCGCTAGCACTCCCGTCGTAGACCTCCGCCATTGTCCTCGTGGTGCTCCACTGATGAGTGAGAGGGAAGGGGGAGAGATAGAGGATGACTCCGCCGTTGTCCCATCAGTTTGGATTTCCATGGTATACTGTGTTGTAGTTTTTCTCGAGATTATAATGTTCCAAGACACCGCATCTCTTCTCGGGGACTGCTCGAACAGCCTCCCCTTGTCGTCCAAGCAGTCGTCCTGCTCAAGTGCGTCAAGATCGAGTTCAGAAATAGTGAATCATCACTTAACCCGCTCTTCACCGTGTGACAATGCAGCTGCCTCCCGCTGGCAATGTCCCCCTCGATCGAGCACGCCCGGAGCAACACAGCCAGCGTCACAGTGCTCGTCTCGCACCCGTCCACCCGCATATCCGAAACCAACCGGGACACCTCCCGAGTGTGCCTGATATGGACATACGCAGATATCACGGACGTCCAAGAAATTACGTCTAGGGTGCAAACGGAGCGGATATTTCCCGATCATCCGTCCGTCCGTTTTAATTCGGATACAATTCAGAGCAAATTTTCAGATATCCAAAGTTTTTCTCGGATACGGAAACGAAGTCGGATATTTTTTGTCGGATACGGAAACGGATTCGGAAATAACATTATCGACGGATACGGAACTATCCGGGTATTTTTTCGGATAGTTACCGGATACGAAAACGGATAGTTACTGGATAATTACTGGATAGTTTCCGGATAGTTTCTCCTTTACACTGTATGCTTGTTCGTAAGAAATAGAATGCTTTTCGATTGAAAATCTATGTTAAGCAATAAGCATACAGTTATTACTGGGACTGTGACTTGCACCGGAGAAGTTGAGTCTGCAGAGAAGAAGCAGAAGAAGTGTACCTCAAAGGTTTGGGACCACTATATTAAATACACAGTGACTGTTGACCAAAAAAATGGTGAAAAGGAGAAACAACTTTGGGTGTAGTGCAATAAATGTCCTCACAAAGCTTGATATGAGACCTTAAGGGGCATGAAAGCCTTGTGGAATTATTTGCTAAATGTAATGAAGTTAAATGAACTAGTGATGTACTTGACTACTTGTTTATGGACAATTCGTACTTTTAAACCATGTGACATGTAACTAGTTAGCTACTACTTGTTTTACTATCCTCTATCATTTACTTGCTAGTTTGCTAGGTAGAATTTACCAGTTGCTTAGCTAGAATTTACTAATTGCTTAATTTGTCTCTGTCACCATGTGAAATTTACTTTCGCGTATTATCCGATCAAATATTTGTGACCGAAACTAATCATATTCGGAGCGGCATGTATTCACTCCGTATTCATGACCGAAAATATCCGTATTCGTATCCGTATCCGGCACTATCCGTATTCGACTCTGACTCCGACAAAAAATACGAAAAAAGATACAGGATAAGCAATATCCGTCTGTATCCGCTCCGTTTGCATGTCCACGTCCCGCGCAGACATTTCGTCGAATAGCTTCCTCGTGCGTGCGACCATCCTGTGCCGCCCGTATGCCTCGACCACTGTGTTGAAGAAGTAGACGTTGCCACCGGCCGGACCAGGTGGGCGGTTACGTTATACCGTCGGTCGGCCGACCGACGACTTGGCGATCGCCTCCGTACAGCAATTTTTGGCGGCGTAGACCCCGCAAAAATTGTTTGACCCGGCGGGCACCTAGCAGCCAGCGGCAGAGCCCAATTGGCCACCTTGTGATGCAACTATGCAAACCGCAGGTACCAACGGCAAGCGGCATGCCCAGTACGCTTGGCCTTCGGCCTTCGTGGACGTGTAGCAACATCACAGCTGCCAAGGCTTGATCTTTGGCCTTTTGCACTGATTGAGAATTTCTCTCCCTAACTCGCCCCGTCTATTGGTCTGATTCCATTCCGCGTCGTAGTTATCTGCTTCTCGTCTGCTCATATCGTCATCCACTACTATTTTTAGACCAAAGCCTTGTAGCCCAGCTTATATTGAAAGCTTAAAAGAGTTTACGCTGGGGATACCACCTTATAGCACAGGCGCATAAAAACACTTTTGACTCTTACAAGCACGTCATCCACTACTATTAATTTATAATAGTTTATAGTAATATACTCCCTCAGTCCAGTTACGTAGGTCAAGAGTCGGACTTTATAATCATTGACTAATAATTCAGCTAACAACTTTTAGCTATTGTAATAAAAATTTGATTCTATTAAATTTATAATCAAATATATTATCCAGTAATTATAATTTTATAATATGTGTAAATAAGTGGTTAAATTACAATTTAGAAGATCGTGTCATATCAAAATGTTTTATAAAGTTGACCTATCAGAGGCCTGCCGACCCCGGCGGCGTTTTATCTGGCTTCGCCCCTGGCCGGACCTGACGCCGATGGAGTGGGCGGCCATGACGAGGGACTGCGTGAAGGCGTCCGGGCGGGCGCTGGCGCAGAGCATGGCAGCGAAGGCGGAGACGGCCGCCGCGGGGAGGCTGGAATCGAGGTGGCTCCGCATGGTGCCGTTCCATTGGACGGCGGCAATGGTAGTAAGGGAGGAGGTGGCGGCGGGTGGGTTGAGGAGGGCGTGCGAGGTTGCTCGCTAAGTTGGCAGAGCAGGAGTTCGACGAAATGCAGAACAATAATTAAGAGACGTCACAGGGGGGCCATTGAACTAGACATGTCGGGGTTTCAGACGTTCAGGCGAAAGCAATATAGACCGTTGGATGCAATGCGAGAACGGAATCCCGTCTCTGACTAGAACTATGGTGTTTTCTATGTGAAATTCCTACTTTCCAACGTACTAAGTGTCAGTAACAGAGCTAGGATCAAAATTTGGTAGGAGGGTCTAATGAGATTTGCTCACCGATGTATTGAATACCGAGTTGTCGATCTGCGGTAGCCTACCACATTGTATCTAGACAAACATTGGTTACAAGCTGAGAATTTACCTGAAAGGAAATTTTCATACAAAATAACAGGACTAACAGTGGTACACTGTATTTTAATCCTTTCAAAGTGTTTTTAGGGTCTGTTTATTCTGTGATAATTCTAGTGCCCTATGATGTTTACCTTGTATATTGTATCAAATCCAACTATTGGTTCAACGAACTGGTTTTATAATGTTTATATGAACTTTATGAAAAATATATATACCCCATTTATTTCCATCATTCACTCATGAGTCCTAATACGGTTGGTGGAGGATACTAGCTTGTTGACAAAATCGCTTGAGATAGCCGCGATTACTAGCTAGGAGTAACTTGCATGCATTTGGCCCCATCTTTTCAATCTTCTTCTAGTAGTACGCTTCTACGGAGTATAAACGAGCCAGCACATGGTGGTGGTGATGAGATGAGATCGACCAATCCCATGCGGTGCACATTGATTTCAGCACATACCATTCGACTTGAAGAGCTGACTCATGGAGTCGAGAGAGAAAGGGACTAGAAGTAGTGTAGTGCTGAAGAAATCACTAGGGAAACTCAAATTGATTAAATGTAGAACAGGACCAACACGCGTGCCATCCACCAGTGGGAATTGGAAGGGGAATGCAAAGGGAACGAAGAACATGGTCCTCCACAAACAAGCTAGTAGCAGTAGCGCCCGGGAAATAAAAATAGAGGGATAAGATAGTATGGTTGGGCCATGCTCTCGCATGGGTGCATCAACCTCACAGGCACATACGCAGTGCCCGGTCTAGCCGTCCAGACGGCTCATGCACGCACAGGCACAGGCGTAGGCACAGCAAGAGCAAGAGAATATATAAGCACCTAGCTCTGTCCGTCTCTTATTTTGCTTCTCAAAAAAGGCTGCCACTCGCACAGGTTCCTCCATTAGCAGGCTGCCCAGAGGAGGGGGGCTTCTTTTCGCCTATGGATTATGACTATGACTGATAACTTTTAGTTATAGCACGAGCATTTGTGTGAACGAACTAAATGGTGATAAACTAATAGGCCGTCTCGAAAAGCTATCTCGATAAGCCGCTTCGAAATGACGATAAGAAACCATCATGTTTATTTGTTGAGTGGAAGATATAAGTTAAAAAGTACAGGTCGAAAGCTTGCTTGCATTGGTTAATTTTGTTGGCGCAGTTTTGTCACATCAGATGCAAACAATGTTCCAATAGAATATATAAAAAGAAACTTGTATCGTAGGACTAAGATTGATGTTGTGTAGCATTGTTAGTGACATTTTTTGCTTAAAAAACAAAATATGGCATCTTCACAATTTTCCAGAAAATTTAGGGTCCATTCAGCATTGCAGACACCAATGCAATTTCTCCCTTTTATTATAAAACTACAAATCCTAAATATTTCATGCCACATGTACAATCACGGTTAGGGACCATATCCAATGAAAATGGATTAAGTGTTGAAAATCTGAAAATTTTGGATATGGACCCTGGGATCTCACATTGGCAATGGGTCTCAATAGTCTATAACTTGTCCCTGCAGAACTTGTAAAGTTCTTCCAACATTCTGCTCTTCGCAAAACGATAGTGCATACATCTTTGCCTCACTTCCTTGATTCTCTTGCAGGTGGGGGGGGGCTAGTCATGACATTGAAGCAACATTTAACTAATGAGTTTTGGTTCGGTCCATGTAGAGGTGTGGGAGGTGCTAACACCTCCAGCAAATCGAACTATCCATCAATTAGAGGCACTATCATCATTTAACTTCTTCAATTAGGGGCACCATTGGTGGTTTGTGAAAAATTTCAAGGATGAATATGAGCACTAGCTAGCCAGGCTTGATGAAGTTGCATTTGTACGATCACATCGGGGGCTTAGTGATGCACAGAAAGCAGATGCTATCGAATTTTAGGTTGGTGGCATCCGCAAATATTAGATAATGGAAGTTATGGAGAAACAATATGGTGGTTATGAAAAGGTTGGATTTATACCAGCTAATTTGTATAACTTTTTCAAAGGTACAAGGAAGGAACCATTATAGGGTATGATAGTACATATCATGTGAATCGTTATAATCTACCATTTGTTTCATTCATTGGTGTTAATCATCATCGGAGCACAATTGTTTTCAGGTGTGATGTTGTTTCAGATGAATCAACTGGTTCTTATGAGTGGTTGCTTCGCGTATTTTTGAAAGCTATGTACCAAAAAGAACCATAATTATTAATCACAGATGGCAATTATGTAATGCGGCAAGCAATAAGAACAGTGATGCCCCGATCAAAACACTATTTATGCACTTGGTATATCGAGCAAAATATGATTCGCCACCTCCGCCAACCCATGCTTTCTGAGTTTAGAATTTTTATGTATGCTTCAATGAGTGTTGATAACTTTGAGAAAAAATAGAATCTTTTTAAGCAAAGGCATGAAATTTTTTATGAGAACAAATGGGTGTCCAAGATGTATGAGTTGAGAAAGATGTGGTCGGCATCATATTTGCAAGGAAAATATTATTTGGGTATGAAAAGTAATTAGCGAAGTGAGTCTCAACTCAAGGCTTCATGGGCACCTAGATCGCAAAATGACACTTTATGACCTAGTGGACCACTACGAGCATTGTTTGTGACGAATGCGTCGGAATGAGCCTGAACTAGATTCTAGGGCTTCACAATCTATTCCATTAACTAAATTAGATGCTAAACAAGTTGAGAAAAGTAAGCGGTTCTGTACACGTCTAATATTTTCAAGTTAGTGAACGTACAGATTGAGAACACAAAGAGATGGACCATTGGAGATATCATATATCTAGGTGAGTATGTAAAGTTCTTTGTTGTGTTAAAAGAGAGTGTGCACAATGGAGTTTATGTGGACTGCAGTTCGAAGGGAATTGTGTGAGTAGCATTACCTACTCCTGCCGCAAAATGGAATGTGAATCCATCCCCATGTGAACATATTTTTGTTGTTTTGAAACATATAGGAGTAAACTGCATTCCTCAGTGTTGTGTACCGAGGAGGTTGACAATGAGTGCTAAGGTTGCATTTCCTTCTTATAGAAGAGGTGGAATGCACGTCTGGTTTGACAAAATGGATCATTATCGTGAGCTCTGCAATAAGGAAAAGGAAACCTTCTTAATAGCTTTGAGGAATGAAGTGAGAGTCCATGTGGAGGTGACCACATATTTGTGATGAGTTATTGACTCTTGTTTTAGAAAGTTTGAGTTTGGGTTGGGCACTTCCTGCCAAGTCATAGCCTTAGAAGTGATCGGAATCATTCGTGCAAAGTCGTAGCTTCGATCGTGGTCGTAGGCATTCTGACCACATTGGTTGTGGTCGGAAGCTTTGTCGGGGGCAGTTATGAACTTATTGTCGTCAATCGAGAGCCACCGGGTTGTTTACGACCACTCTATCGTGATGAAAGCCGGAAAATAATGTTTTACTCTATTTTGGCTGTGGTCGAAAGGCTGTACGACCACGTTGTGGCGGTTACGACCACTCTGACCTTGGTCGTAGGTCACCAGGGAAGTCTACAACTGGTTTTGCCGTGGTTGAAAATCTATTCGACCACGTTGGCGCTGATCGAGCTTTGAATGCGACCACGCGTGTCGTCGTGGTCGAAGGATTCACGACCACACCGACGAGAATGCGGTCGTAAGGCGTAGTCCGTGGTCGGCGATCATACGACCACGTTGTCGCGACTTCACTTCCTAAGAACAGCGGATTTCGACCACGTTATGGGCGAACATGGTCGTAGCTCGGTCGAATGCGGTCAGACGAGCTTGGAGCGTGGTCGCAAGTGGGCGACTGCGGTCGGAAGTGTTCAAACGCTGTTGGAAGGGCTTCGACCACGGTGAAACAAGTCGTACGTGATCGAGAAGGGTTTCGATCATGGTGGAAAGCGTTGAACGTGGTCGGAAGGTGGTTCGACCACGATGGAATCTCTGGTTTTGGTCGTAGCCTCTGGGAACCGGTCGTATGGACTTCTGAGATGGTCGTATCAACCTGAGATGTGGTCGTAGGACTTAAGAAAGTCTTGATCTATGGTTTCGACCAGTCGAAAGTTGGTACAACTTGGTCGGGTAAGTTGGAACTGAAACTTGTGATGGTCGTAGCAAGCTTTAAGGCGGTCGTATGGACCACTGGGGTGGTCGTATGGTCTATGGTAACGATCGTAGGTCTTAAGAATTAATGTTCAAGTATTTTTGACCGATCATAGTGAATGTACGACCTTGTGAAGCATGTTTTTGAGTTCCTTTTATGCAGATGTCTGTACACATTGTGTTGTGCGGTGCTATGAATGTTTGCTTGTCTGTGATGGTTTGCAGGACTTTGAGACTAGTCGTGGTGAGGCATGGATGGTCGAGACTAGGCAGGGGATGCTGAGGTCGTGAGCGGCGGGAGATGCCAAAGACGACGAGTCCGCGAGGTGGTTGCAAGCGTGATCGGCAAGGCAAGAGGAAGCTTCCGGGAGGCAGCGGAGTGGCATTTTGGAGAAATGCGGAAAGCGCAAAGGAAGCTGTGTCTCTGCAAAGCACCGAGTTGTTGGCGCTAACGGGCAAAGCAGTGGAGCCGTTGGGTGTAACGGGTAAAGCACTGGAGCTCGTTCTCGCTAGTGGGTAAAGTGAGTTGAAAACCCGGTGTTAGGTGGGGATTTGCGGGTTTCCCCTCTTCGGTGTGTGTGTGTGTGGCTATAAATAGAGAGGGTAGAGCTCGGGTACTTGTGAGATTCTGATCCCCGAGTTGCTCTGTTCTTCCTTTGTTATTTGTGAGTGTGTGGATTCTCGGGATGGAGCAAGTGTGCTCATGTATCTCCCAGTTGGAGTGGCTGTAGAAACCTCCATTATCAATCATCCATCTCTCTTCCTCAAGATGGTTTCTGTCATTTTGAGCTGTTGTGATTGTTTTGTTTGCGATATGTTTTGAGAGTTTGTTTTTCATGCTATCCTTTTCTCTCCTCTCTTCTTCGTGAGTCTGTTTTCGTCTTTGTGTGCTTTGATTAGCTCAGAACTGGGAATCTGTCTCAAGGCCACTTGGCGATTCATTCCGAGAGCAGAGTCGAATTAGAGAAGTTCACTTTACCGGATGGTTGTGCGCCTCGAGTCCTTCTTCTGTTCTTGGTTCAACCTCCCAGTTATCACTGTTTGATTTCTTTTGTCAGCTCAGGCAAGTGTTCGACCACGTGGTGTTCGACCATCAGTTGGCTTACGACCACGTATGTTCGATCGAAGAAGCTAGTTCTTTCGCCCGATTTGTCGTGTGAGTACTTGGGGAGTTTTTGAAGGCACCATTCACCCCCCCTCTGTTGCCATCTCGGTCCTACATGAAGAAATGTTGGTGGAAGTGTTAAATTATTTACAGCACACTATAGATAAAAATGATGATAGTAATAGCTTCAAAGAGGCAATGCAACACGGTCCTACAATAGCACAAGGTTCAAATTGTACCCAGTCATTGTCGAAAGAGTTCATGATCCCATTTGTGTTAATCCAAGAGGTGCTCCACACAAGAGATGCAAGAATTTCACTGAGAAGAAGGCAGTTCATTGTGGGTATTGTTGGTCACACACAACGCACATGCCCACTTCTTCGTGAGCTCTGCAATAAGGAAAAGGAAACCTTCTTAATAGCTTCGAGGAATGAAGAAATGTTGGTAGAAGTGTTAAATTATTTACAGCATATTATAGATAAAAATGATGATAGTAATAGCTTCAAAGAGGCAATGCAACACGGTCCTACAGTAGCACAAGGTTCAAATTGCACACGCACATGCCCACAAGCAAACTTGTTTATTAAATGCTTCATTGAAGCTTGCTTATGTTTAGATCATATGTGGAGTAGTTGCTCTCTCCATAAATTTGTCAGTCCTACATTTGTTAGATGTGCGTGATGATGCAGTTGGCTCTCTTACCAATTTTTTTAGCCAACATTTGGTTATATATCTAGTTAGACAATTCTAGTTTAATTTTATTGTATTTTTTGTGGGTAACAAACAGCTGCTATGCATTCCGAACTATGCTATGTCATCTTGCATACTAAAAATTATCTGTTTACTAGTATCGATGGTTATATGTTGATTATTATTCACACCTTGAACAACTCCTTGTTCGTGCCAGAATTTGTCGTTCTCAACTTTGGCCATCAGGTTACCACAGAACGTTGGGAGTCTATCAAGGAGAGCATTAGCATAATCAAAATCAGGTAATTGTTCCATATATAGCACATAATATATTTTATGTTTCAGTAATGTAATGGTATAGAAATTCATGGATTTTCATTTAAGAGCATAAAGCAAATGAATAAGTTTGAATGCACTCCTTGTTTTATAAGTCAACTTATCAATTTCAATATATGAAGCTGAAGAAGCTATTACATAAAATAGATTGGAGAAAGGTATAGTGCCAATCTTGTAACTTTTGCTCTTTTCGAAAAGAATGCCAAGCATTTTTGTCACTAGTTCATTGTCCATTACCTAAACATATGACTTAGATGTGGATTGTCGAAGTTGAGGCAATGAAGTTCTCTTATCCTTGATATTTTCTAAATCCAAACCTATGTCAGCTTAGTTATCATGGAAATTTAGCTTTAGTTCTTTGGACTTTTTACATTGTATATCTACCAACTACATGTATTTTTGACCACTTACTTTTTCCTTTCTGATGCCATATTCAACTTTTTTACATTTAAGTAGAAATACATGGATCACTGTGTTAATGCTAGAAAGGAAGCTTCTTTAAAAATGTTATGAATCAATTTTCCTCTACTTTTGGAAAACTTGTGGGTCGCATGTATGAATGTCTCAACGGAACCAACAATTCAGCAACAAATATACATATTATGTTTTAATAATGTAATCAACCTTCTTCAAGACATGCTATGTTGCAATATTGTTGGTGATGTTTATCATTTGATCTAATCTTGCATGATGTGTTCACCTAAGGAATATATCCTAGTTATCAACTGTGTTGGCGTGTTGCTAATTAGCCCATTGGATGAGTAGTGATAAAAAATTCATGTAAAGGTTCCTTTTAAATACCTGAAGGCATTTGTATTCAGATTAAGATCCATTTGAATTCATCTATGTGTACTCCCTCACTGCCGACTATAGGTTTCTTTTGTGTACCTACAGATTTTTGTTTTAGTTTAGAATAAGATCCATTTGAAATCATCTATGTCCCTTTTACTGCTAACTATATGTTTGTTTTAAATACAAGACTAGGAATCCAGGTAAAGTATTGGCATCCCTTTTATTGCAGGCACTAGCAGCAGCATCCAAGACTATTGATTGCCTAAAAGTGGTCCATAGTTTGCATGCAATTTTTCTTGTTGTAGGAGACAATAATTGTAATGTTATGTATACTTATGTGCTCATTTTGTTCAACATTAATTTGGCTAACCAAATGTTTTTTTATTGACCAACCTAATGCTTATCAGTTATAACCCAGGAAAACATGTGCCTCATTCATGTTGACAATCTATTAGATAGTAGGTCAAATGGAAGTTTTGAGCCACCTTCCAAAATGTTGCATTACATTGTTGTTCCTTTGGTTATTTTAAAGTTTAAACTATATTATCTATCCAAATTGTTGTCAGATTTTATAGAAAATGTCAAAATTTTATTAAGAGCAAATATGAATAGTCACACTGCACAAAGATTTATATTCTTTAAAGTTAGACCCAAAAGGTTTTTGCTATACCCATTACCAACCGATCAATATCATCCTTACTCTCAAACTTGGTTAGTGCATCTATCACGGTCCATGGATAAATTTGTCCTATAGTACAAGTACAAGAAATGATACTACTAGGTTGAGATATCTGAGAATGCAAAGGATCAACCTCATGAGAAAAGTCTGTTAGTAGTCGTTTTTCGAATGTGGTGAAAATTTTATATTGGACTCTCACTTGCACCGCTGGCGTGCCATTGGAATTCATTGTCGGAGTTCCTCTCATACTACATATGAGAAATCGTGGAAGGCAATGCATATGCCATTTGGTTGTATCAACCTGTACAAGTGAGAAGTCAGTCTCCAAATGAGCTGAAAATTTCACGCTAGACTCCCACTTGCACCACTGAAGTGCCATTAGATTTCGCCGTCGGAGGTCGTCCCATACTGTGCATGAGAAATCATGGAAGAAAGTGCGTACGCTATTTGGTTGTATCAACCTGTACAAGTGAGCAATCGTTCTCCGAATGAGCTAAAGATTTCATGCTAGACTCCTACTTGCATCGCTAATGTGCCATTGGAATTCGTCACTGGAGTTCATTCCGTACTGCGCATGAGAAATCGTGGAAGGCAGTGCATACACCATTTCACGTTGGATTCCCACTTGCACCGGTGATGTGCCATTGGAATTCACCACCGAAATTCATTCGAGAAATCATGAAAGGCAGTATGTACACTGTTTGGCTATATGAACCTATATATTTTTCAATATACATGGAAGAAACAGTATTATCAGATTACTTATTTGAAGGCTATTTTTAATAGCGGTATTTGTTTTGTTATGGTCTGATCACTCTAGATATAGAGAAGAATCAGATTTTTGAATTAATAGCTTTTGAATGCTTTTGAATGTTAGTCATCGCCTAATAACTAAGGTTGTCAGCCACAACAATACCTTTAGAACCGTGTGAACAACCTAATATTTCAACAACCCAACATAATAGAAAGTTGTTAGCTCCATCTTGTGGCTTTTGCTTGCTATATAAACCAGTAATGCACATTCTTTCCGAGAAGCCAGTTGGTAGCCTGTAGCTTTCCACACTAAGAAGTCAGTAGAGGGTTAACACAACACAGGCCGTTGTCTACGATGAAGGTACCTAAACATTATCATCAATTACTAGTAATTTTGCTACAGTGTTTTTTCGTTACATTGACTGCTTATATGTGTACGTAAACTAGTTATTATGCACATCCAAACATTATGTACATCTTAATTGAATAGCTTTGGCCTTCTCACGATTGCTTTTACACATAGTTTTTGTTCTATGCAACTTCATCAACTGCAAACACAAAAGGCCAAGGTATGCGTAATTGCATCAGTAGTTCCTAAACTTACATCAATCTGCTAAGTTATACTTAGGAAACTAGAACTTCTAAGGATTAGTATTGGAATTTTTAGGTAGTCAATTGAATTTTTGAAAACAACTTAAGTAATAAATTTGCATAACTCAAAATGTTCGATTCTTGGCAGCAACATAAGTGAAGCCTTAAGTAAATTTTAGAAATTCAAAATTCTCAATTGTTCAAGACAGTATTCAGTCACCCATCAGTGCTTGACAGTCCTGGAAATCCAAAATAAAAACAAGAGCAATCATTGCCAATTTGCTCTAGCTATCCAATAAATAATTACTTACATTTTTTTCATCCTTGATACCTTAGCTTTCGTCATGATTTTCTGGATTATCATCCAACTGAAAAGAGTGGGAAAGGTACAGGTTAACAAACTTTTTTACAAAATTGGCATTTTATTAAGTGCAGACTATAGAACATAAGTCACTTTACTGTCCTGTGGTTGCAACTACCTATATATTCGAAAAGTTCTCTCATAAGGTAGCCAATCTTTGAGAAGGCAAATAAAGCTAGGAAGATACTTACTTTCAGGTTTCCTATGTTAGCTAACGCACCCTCACTTGTGTTCTCCTCCCCACTTCTTTTGTTCCCATCATTTTTAGTAGCATCTTGTAGCTGAAAAAAAATGTTTAGATACAATTGAACATAAAAATTTCACATTAGTGATTCAACATATAAATTGCACCATCATGAATGTAGAAGTGTAATAACCCCCCAAATTCTTCAAGCTAATTGACACATCTTCCAGTTGCTTCTTAAGGGTGGTCCTCAGTTCTTGGAAATCCTAGAAGGGGGCAAAGGAGAGGGAATAATTTGTAAAAGAACAAAAATCTGAAGATGAATATTTGAAAACTTGTAGAACATCAGAACATATCCTTACTGATCTCAGCTATTCTATTTCACTGTTGAGTGCACCTTGATATCAAAGAGTTCCTACGGACAGATAGAAATATAAATAAGCTAGTATACAAATTGCAAGAATGGAGCTCAATGACCTCCGATCGAAGCCTCTTTCCGATCCGACTGCTATCATCATCTTGTTGGGAGTCTTGTCTAAGATATCACTTATCCAGTTCATAAATCTCAGACCAGATGATACCTTCGCGGACTATCTCTCGCCTCTCTTCTTTCCACGCCCAAAGCCTATTCGGATGTACTTGGGAACGATCGGTCTATCTCTGCCAACTTATTGCCCGAAGACGAAGAAACAGATCGCAGCGGTCCTGCTCGAGTGCAGACGAGTTGATGGCTCTCTTCTACTTGGCAGTTACTGAGGATTCTATCGCACAAAGATAAGTTCGAGCTATAGCACAAGTGCTAGCTTCGAATTAGTTTGGCTTTGCTCAAGGTAGAACATGTTTTTAGGAACACATGTACTTAGTTGAAAGTACTAATGACTAATCCTAGAACTAAATGGAATCATCAAGGTAGGAAATTGATCGATGTAGGTATTATTTCCTTCATTATCCACTACTGAAGGGCTCCTAGATAAGAGAAGCATATAAATTTATTGTACTAGCAGATCTCTAGTAGAGTTTCAAGTTTTTATTCAAAATTAACAAAATCATATACCAGACCCAACCCAAATGAGAAGAAAAGTAAGCTGCCACTCTAATCTTTAAAAACTTAAAATGAAACAATTATTCTAAAAATCAAGTGTGCATACAATAATCCTGGGGCCACTAGAAAGAATATAGGTAGAATTCAGGGTTTTTCATAAAGCAAATAAAACATATAGGCTACAGCATCAACTGAAGTGCATAGAAACTCACATTTTTGTATTTATTCACTTGGGTGTCTAAATTGTTCCTCCAATTCTGCAAATCCTGAAAAAACAAGATATTCAAATCAAAAGTTCAGTTCCAATACTTAACAATTCCAAGTGAAACAATGAAATAGTTTGCAAAACAGTACAAAAATGAGAATATATGTTTGAACATACTAATCTATGTCTTTTTCAATTTATGACAGTAACCAGGCATATGGAGTAGTGATTTGAATATAGTATGCTCAGCGAGGAAATTCATTGACATAGCACAAAGAATCAGCACCACACAAAAGTTGTTCATCGAAAATCTTGGCTTTGCAGGGCTCTTATGCATGCAGCATATGAATATCCACTGCAAGCTTTGCATGTGGATAGCAGATCGGTATGATCCTACAGACAAAACCGTGCATATCAATGGAAGAAACTCTCCATCACTATGTAGAATGTAGAATGTATCATGGACCTACCGGACAAAGGAGAGGAAATAACATGCATCCCAGACAATGTAAACTATGATATGTTTAAGCTCTATGCAAGGGATGGCAAAGCTAGCATTTCACTTGAAAGTTTGGAAGAAGCCATTTTGGGTTGCAAATTTGCATATGATCATTTCATGCATAGATTCATGTTACTTTTAATTGGGCATATTTTATACCCCACGACTAATAGGTATGTAAGTGCCACTTACCTGGGCCTCCTAAACAAGGTTGAAGATATAAGTAAGATAAATTGGGCCAGCTTGACCTTATGGTTCTTGCACGATAGCTTGATTACATACAAAAATAGTCAAAAACATTTGCAGGGTAATCTAATATTGCTCCAGGTAAATCAAAATTGCATTTTGAAGTCAATAGTGTCATGTATAATAGTATCTGAATCTTCATTATTTATTGTGACAATTTATAGGTTTGGTATTGGGAACATTATCAGGTGAATCAGGATGCACATATGTATACTAAATGGAAATACCCTTTACTATTGAATTGGAACATGGGAATATGCAGACAAAGGGATGCCATTGAGGGCAAAATGGGTTATGGAAGATCAGCAGTAAGTTCAAGGTTATATATTGTTATTAACTACGAAATCATACAATTGAAAAAACTCTTTGTTTGCAATAGATTGTCGAAGAGCTCCCACCTCCAGATGACGAGGATAGAATATTGAAACCTCAATTTTATGACTTGGATCAATCAGATGATCCTGAGGGTGAAGTACTTGTGCACCAGGGCAATGAGAGTTGTAACAATTATGGTGGTCATATTATGAAGGTATCTCATTTTCTTAATAGAAGTAAAGCACATATCATACCTATTTTTTCTTCTTTGATTTACCACAAATTGGAAATAGGTTGTATTCCTATCACCCTTTAGGGTATTTCTATCCCTGTATCTCTCTATTGCTTTTATTTCCTCCATATACCAGATTGTATTAAGCTCGAGCTGTTTCCTTCATTTTTACCTTAGAATCTGCTGACAAAGGTTGGGTTTTAGTAGAACTATGAAGTAAATTGTACTCAGAAACAAGACTTTGTTTCTTTTTTTCTTTGAGCATATTCAACATTAATACTCCACCCTTTAGCAGCCCTTGTAATTCTTCTAATCTTGTAGCATTGTCAAAGTTACAGGAACAATTCCAACCTTTAATTACTACATCAGTACAAATCATCTTCTAACCACCACTTTTCAAATCTAAAACTTACTCTTTAGTAGAATAACATTATCACTTGACAGAAGAATAGGTGCATAATCACTCCCAATTTTGGGGAGTGCTTTCATAGTAGTCATAGGAAATTTGGACTTCCAGTCTATACTACCATATTTTAGCTTCAACTAACATGCTATGGAAGCATATGTTAGCCAGCTAGTAATGTCAAACATTTTAGCTTTGTGGCATTGTTGAAAAGCTTGTGGAATGTGTAGAGCGAATAGAGAGGGGCAACATGCAGCTACTGCAAGAGATTAAGGTACATCACTTAACCTACTGTAATATCTTATTTTCAATGTAAAGTAGCTGTACATTTATGGAGCACATAACACCTTTTTGCTTGCAGGAAATTAAAGGTGGCATGAATGCTAATGTAAAATCAGAAAGCAACAAATTAGAAGAAGAGGTTCAGTTATTAACTCTTACATGAAATTCGATGAACTTCACTCTGCGGCAATACTTATCCAGTCACTCGCATTTTTTGTAGGATGATAAAATCGACGCAAGGTTGACACTAATATACAAGATAGCATAGGCAGAGAGTTTGAGAGTGATAAAAAACTGAAGAGGATATACAAGAACTAATGAAGGACATTAGTTACCCTAACCCACCTATTGCCAGAAGAATACGGGGCCTTAATGGGAGGATGCCAACATCTACTTGCAGGACTTCAAACCATTATGTTTATTACGGTCTTGCACATAAAAGAAAGACAACTCCCAAATATCAAAATTTAACAAGCAAATGTGCAGGTGAATTAACAACCCAGCCTATAGGTACCAATGTTATTATCATTAAGTAGTTTTCCTACACGCACCTTATTTTTACTAACTATTGTAGGAGGGATGCTGTCTTTATTAGAGAAAAATACTATAGACTATATTAAAAATTCATGTAAAGAGAAAAAATGGCAACATTGAATTCAACACACATCCGACGTGAAGCGATGCTTTGCTTGACCCTTCTAGACTCAGCTCCTCAAATGAGGAGATGGTTGGGTGATGAAGTAAGTATTGGTCTAATTTTTCATGCAACTGCATTTACTTTCTAGAATGCCAAACCCTTAACTTCAACCACAAATTAGCAGATAATGGATGGCTACATACGATTGATAAAACATTGATATCCATCTACAAGGAATAGGGATTGCTGCAAACCAATTTTGAGAGCACAATTGAATGTCAGCTCTTGAATAGCACAGGTGAATTCAGTCTTCATTCTAACTATAGGAAATTGGCTCAGCTTTGAAACATCAGGAAAAATATCTACAACATGACTTGGTATACATATTTCAATTAATTGCGATGCTTACTTAAATCATTTAGCATTTTTTCAAATTATATCAAACATATTTCAAATTCTATAGATATTTCTCCCATTGAATCACATGAGAGTGCATTAGCATTTAGTTGTTATCAATACCAGGAAGGAAGAGATACAAGTTTTGGATTCAATGACCGTTTCTAAGTATAATAAGTGACTGTACTAATAAATACAGTAAGTATTTTTTTCTACTTTTCCATCTTTTTCTATCGTGTAGCATGTACATATATTCATCAAAATTTGTTGGTTTTTTTATTGTAAAATAGCTCAAAGGTCTGCAAGTATATGTTAATTTGGCAATATCAAATGGAACATCTATTGCCAGATGGGGTAGCTCGCTTCTCCCATCATGGCCTATCCGTGTTATGGATATTCCACAACAAAATGATAGGTACTGGTCGTTATCAGAGTTATGCTATATTTCTACATTTTGCAATGAAACCATATTCCATTGATGTTTTATATCCCAGTTTGTCATGTGGCTTACTTGTTCCAAAGTTCATGGAATACTGGGATAGAACAAGGTTGGCAAACATTGTTCGAATGGTAATACATCCCACCTTCCACTCTCTAATTCTTCTATGTTAGTGGTTTAAATTTGAATTGATATTTTACCATTGTTCCACAGGAGAATATATGCATCTTAAGAAAATAATTTGCCTTAGAATTGATACATTCCAAGCTGAACGAAGCAAATGAAGTTAAGAAGGAGATACAAGAATTAATGATGTGGCATAATTCCAAATGATGAGTGTTTCAGTGCTATAGCCATTCAGCTGTGTCGTTGCATGAACTTCTATCCTACCATATTTTTTTTGTTAGTTTTCACAAACCTAGAGCACATGCGCACCAATGCCATAGCCACATTTCTACTTAACTTTTAGTTCACCTGTGTTGTCGGATGAACTTTATCCTATTACATTTTCTTGTTATTTTCCATCAAACTAGAGAAGATATGCACCAAAGTGAAATGAAATGCTTCTTACCATGGGAGAAGATAATTTTAACAAAAACCACCTAGACCAATCAAACACACAAAATGATCAGAGCTTGGATTTGTGAGTTGAGAAGGATTCAAGCCGAGACAGCCAAGAACTAGTAGAGTAGCACACTACACACCTCATTGAATTGATGAACTAAATAGCCGTTTATGACCTGGTGGTGGAGGACTCTTTCATTTGTACTAAGCACTTAATTTGAGGATTAAGCAAGCAGCAAACACAAGCAATGGAAAGCACATCTAACTAAAATTGTAGCAACTCAAACCATCTGCTCTACTGGATACAATTGGCGAAGTAGCCAAGGTCAAGATATCAAATCTAAACCTAAGTTACATGAGACTATCTTAATTAAGCCAGCATCTATCTCAATTAAGTCGAGCTCTTCCAAAGTTGTAGATTATTTATCCCATAAATATATGGTAGCGAGATCCTTCACCCAGAACAATTGAGTAGCTCACGGGCAACTCATGGAAATGAATCAATTGCCAGACGCAAGATTCGGAAATTGGATTCAGAGGAGCAAGAAACAGACGAACATGATGGATGGATGAATCAAAGGGTGTGAACGAAATCAAGAACGGGGAGAAGGAAGAAGGGAGAACTCACCCTAATGAGGCGGTGGAGGTCGAACGGGTCATCTTCCTCCACCTGCTGCGTCGCCTAGGGGGAGGAGGGGACGGATGTGTCTCCTCTGCTGGCGAGGTGTTTGTCATTGCTATCGTCGTTGATGGCAAGGTCGCTGAGGAGATCGCCGATGGTGAGCAGCGAGCCTCCGACTCACCGCATCTCTGGTTCTGTGCTTTCGTCTCACACCTCTCCCGACGAAGGATTTGAGCTTGGTTTCTAGCAAAGGAATGGGCTCGTGGCGGAGCTGCGGTGTTGGAGCTTGGTTGGGAGGGGAGGAACTCGATTGAAACGTGCGGGACAGTAAGACTTGGTTTGGCGTTGTAAGATAGATGAGTTCTCAGCAAAATTACTTCTTTATCCATTTCGCTAGCACCACCCCTATGCATCACTCACAGGCACCAGAGGTGTCAAGGCCATGACAACTGTTGGATGGGCTACATTGAATTGAACAACTGAATGTATTGAACCATTGCTCTTAACTAATTATAAATAGCGGTAATACAAAATGAAAGCTCTACCATGCTTTGGAAAATCTCTAGTTGAGGTGAAACACATCAAACCCTAAGCTCATGCCAACATGTTACTTGCTACAATCATTTATATTCCTGACTAGAAGCACAAATGGGATAAAGTACACGGTGAACAGAATCAAACAAGACTTCAATGTATTTTAGTTTTGCGGACCGAATTAAAATACACATGTAGGATCATAAGGGTCTTTTCACCTCAAAAGCTAGCCAATGAGGTGAGGGACTCCCCACTTTTAAGTTAGGTCTCTTGCCCTTCCACAACCAATGTGGGACTATTCCAACAATCTCCCCTTCACACATTGGTGTCCCTCAGCCCTTCACCGCCCTTTCACCGTACATCCGACGATCCCTTAGGGTCCCTTCACCGTACACACCGACGGTCCCTCAGGGTTATAGTCCATCAGGCGTTCACACACTAGTGTCCATTGGGCCAGAGATGTTAGAACCGGGCTCTAATACCACTTGTAGGATCATAAGGGCCTTTTCACCCCAAAAGCTAGCCAATGAGGTGAGGGACTCCCCCACTTTTAAGTTAGGTCCCTTGCCCTTCCACAACCAATGTGGGACTATTCCAACAATATCTTGTAGGATCGTCGATGGCAATCAGAGGGAGGTGAATAATTGCAGCGTTTAGCGGAAGCTTTTTAAAATTTATTAATATTTCTAAACCTGCAGAAGCACACACCAAAAATATCCAACCACGATGCATGTAAAACAATCTAATCACTGCACTAATTATGTTTTCCTCTCTCCTCAATGCACAACACGGCTTATACAAAAAGTCACGTTATCTCATAGCCAATACCAACTAATGACTTCTCTAATCAACTAGTACATGTATGTATGCATGGGGTAGCTTTAATGACTCACGGATGGTAATAAAAAATCAACTACACGGATGGATGGTAACCCAAGATTAACTAGTATATTATGTATGCATGCAGATCTAACACAAAATAATAAAATAATGAAACTACCAAATGCTTAGTTCTGGATGTGATACTTCAAAAGTACTACTTGATGGCTTGATGCTTGAAGTGTTATCTTGATGACACGTGAAGACTTTTTGCTTACCAATCGTAAAGAGCATATGACGGATGACTCGAAACTCGGTCCAAGGCAGAAATCGCTCGCTGCAGTAAAGCTGTCCACAAATCTTGCGTATGACTTCAGTACACTGGCACCTGCACTTGACTTTAGTTCCGCAGCGACGTAACAGGCCACATCGAAAATTTAGGCGCGCAGAAAAACGCAAAGATGACAAGACAAAACAGAGAACCAGGACCAGCTCTGCCCCAAAAAGCTGTACCGATGCCCCGGTCAGCCCCTGCTTTTTATTACGAGACAGAATCCGTTTTTGTTTACAAATCGGCCAGACCTCCGATACAAAAACGGTGTCTCATCCGAAACCAATAAGTCTCAACTCTTAATTATAATACCACTCGTCCAACTAGGTCTAGTTTTTTTATCTTAACCAGACTTTTAGCCCATTACTATTCAAGGGACCCGTAACCATTCCTAATACGGGTTTTCACACTCTGACTTTTCAACCCATTGCACGTCGAAGCCTCCAGGACCGCACCTCCTGTATCTTCTCCACGCATCATCCACCTTTGATCTCCATGTGTTCCAGCGTGAGCCCGATCACCTCGTGACATCCTCGACTGCCCGGACCTCAGATTTCCCCCTCCTAATCCCGGTCTTCCTCATCACCGACCATGACCGTCTCCACGCCCAACCTGCACATGCAAAGACCAAAGAATATTTTTCCCAGCACAAGTTCTCACCAACTTGACCGATATTAATCCACGCACACACGCACACACCTCGAATAACAATATTAAGCAATGTTGTCAATTATTCATCATCATAAAAATTCTAAACCTAGCCACATGGTCTAACAACACATGTGTTAGACCATCGCAACATTCTATCAAACATGCTCAGCCGAAGACGAGGAAGGACCAGCTGAAGAATCACTACAATCGTCACGAAAGAATGAGTTTGAAATATCTTGATTACATGCCTGTTTTTGGCTGCGGCTTATGGCTTTTAGTCTATTCGTGCGAGAGATTACAGAGTAATAGAAACTCACGTACGGTTTTTGTTTATATAAATGAAGTCAGTACAGTATGTACTACAATTAACTAGTAGACCCTATCTTAAAAAATAGTCCGTTTAAAAACTAGTTACTGTAGAAAAGCCGAAAAGCAGCTTTTAGAAGCTGAAAAGAATAGGCCTACATTTCATTGATGTGTCTTCGAGAAAGAGTTAGTAAACAACATTTTCCGTGGCTGCGATTGATCATTTGCCATTGGAATCGTGGGGCCTGTTTGGCTACGGCTGCAGCTTATGGCTGAAATTTTTGAATTTTGGCTTTTTACAGCACATATTATGGAGAGAGATACTCACTTGCGATTTTGGCTGGTACAGATGTTGGGCTTTTAACGTGTACATCGTTTAACTTGTAGACCCCCATCTTGAGAAAATACTCGTTTGAAAGTTAGGTATTGTAACAAAAGTCAAAAGCCGCCAACTTCGAAGGAAAAGAATAGGGCCTAATTGTCGGACCCCAAGTTTACTACTTGGAATCCTCTGTGCTAACACTGCATTATTCCCTGGATCAGTAAATAATGCTCACAGATACAACGCTGCATCATTTTATACACGACAAAACCATACATTACAATACCAGAGTTCAAATAGACCGCGTCGGGTCGAGGTTACAACAGGGCCGTCAGGCCAAATGTCTTACAATACATAAAGAGCGGAAACAGAAGCGTACATAAGCGTAGGGGCACAACTCGCCACAGGCAAGCGACTGGGTCAACCTGAGTACTACCACTATTAATCAGGGACCTGACTAATAACGGATGCAACCACCAAAACTAGCCTGGTCAACTGGACTGAGGCGAGAGGCAAGACTATCGAAGCCTAATCTAATATCCACCATCTTCATTGCCTTCGGCATCCTGATCCTCATGGTAGACGTCGTGCTCTTGATTCACAGCTTCTGAAAGGGGGGTTAAGAGCGAGAATGAGCACAAGCAACCGTGCTCCGCGAGCCAACACACAGAATGCATATAAATATAGATGCAAGGCTAAACAAGGATGGCTCGGGTTCTTTTATTTGCTAAGCGACTTTTGTAATAATCATATTTAAAATTCCTATGACTTAGCATTTTACAAAAACATGCTTTAAGGAGTTTGAAATTGTGTAGTAATTATAGCGAGGTAGGATCCATCTACCAATTTCGTGGTTCCATCCACCAATGCTTAATTTTGAGTAGCAGGTTACTTCCACATTAATACCAACACTGGAGTACATCCCTCCAGGGAAAATTATCAAAGTCAGGTTACATCCGCCTGACGGTTTTCTTATTTCCAACCTCAAAAGTTTTGAAATAGAACTAACTCGAGTAAGTTCCCATATCCGCCCTTGACCGTGGGCACGGCTATTCGAACAGTTTTACACTCTGCAGAGGTTATACACTTTCACCACAAGAGATGAATTATCTTAATAGCCAACATACTTCCTTAGGCATGAGATCTAGATAATTTATCACAAAGCCTTTACCTTACTCCGATCTAGCCAGACACTACCCGCTGAGGTTTCACCGCTGAAGGGTTAAATCCACCACAGTCAGAAGCCCCCTCTTGCGCCGTGCAAGTACAGTAAATCCCTCTGCCTCACTGTGAGTAACCAGTACACCCTGGCACCCACTTACCACTGGTGATATCTGAACTAAACCTTTGCAAATTAATCAGCTAGGTCGTACCCATTATAGACTTGTGGTTGTACTATTTTACACCGGGAGGTCATCATAAGATTCAGTCCTTAATTTGTCCAGGCGGTTCTTACCACAAACCACAGGTTCTCGTGCTACTTCCGCACCAACCAGTCTTACCACCCGCCCAGACAAGTTTAGCAGATTTTTAGAATTTTGAGAAGCATATCACAATTTGACATAAATACTCAGCCACGTACATATCATGACTGTCCCAAAAACTAGTTTTCCATGAGTAAAGAATGATCTTCAGGGCTACTGATGCCCTGGATTTGACAAGATCAGCATGGCAGTAGTATGACTTATAACTATCATAGTTTTAGTGATTTTCGACGAATGTAATATTTGTGAGGCAATTTTCTGGTTATAGGTATGAAAATAAAATAAAAACAGAAATCTCACCAGGCAACCTAGCTCTGATACCAACTGATGAGAGGATTTGGCCCAATTTTCCAATGAGAACGATAATTACAATTGTTTGATATGACATTGATGACAAGACCCTTGACCGAAATGACTAAGTCTGTCCTGCAATCGTTATACCACACTATTATCATTAGCAACTGTATCCAATACGGATAATCTTTCCTTTAAGCAATCAATAATTAACTAAGAAAGAATTAAATATGATCTAAATTTGTGAATGAAATATAAAATTTTATTAAACAATAGAGAAGCCTAAAGTCGCCGTGGATGTTCTAGTAGACACTATAAATTACTGTTTTTAAAAAATTAATGGCCCCTAAAAATGCTGGGTATTACATCCTCGAACATGCCCTCCCCATGTAGTCGCTAGGCAGGAAATGAACAAGGACAACATGTCCTCCCTCTTAGGTTGGTATGTCCTAGGCTCTCCCAGCGCTGCATACCTAAGTCATGTACTCGTCAAACACAGGACATGTTCTGTACAAACTGGGTACATATCCCCGTATGGAGTTTTCATTAACATGAAATAGTCCAAGTCAAGAAGTGAGTCCCAAAAAAAAATATTCGTAGTCACTGCTTCAAAGAGCTTATGTTTTTTACTTCGGACTTCTAGCTTCTTACTTTTATCTTTATTGTTTTCTTTTGATTTTTTATTTTTTTCTCTTATTTATTTATGTTGTCCATGATAATATAATATTTTAATTTTAATTTTTAAAAGTTAATTATACTAAAAAAAGGTAATAACAACTATAATATATTTTTAACTATTATAGTATAAAAAAGTTATAAGTCTGAACTTATGAACCTAAACGAGCACTACCACACAAGTTTACACAAGGTGATGCATATGCGTATAGAGATATATGTAAGGATGCACAGGCGTCTAGTGATATGAGATATGTAAGGATGCTCTGCTAGACTAACAAGAATTTTGGACACATCTGGCCCTGTAGCACGCAAAAATTCCAATTTTAACCCTTTCAGCGAAAGAATTCCAAGTTTGGCCCCCCCGACCCCGGGACCGCGCCGACGCGACACCTGGCCGGTCGTGCGGTGTGGTACCGCACGACCGCACTGTTCCTTCGCCGACCGCACGACCGAGATTCCGACCGCACAACCAGCTACCGAGCGCACGTTCACACTGTAGACCTTTTTTTAGGGTTTGTTGTCTGTTTAGGGTTTGCAGTGGTGCGGGAACCGTGATGTTTATAAGTTTTGTTAATTTTGCAGTTGTAAATTGGAAAAAAAATCTGATAAAATTGTAAAAAAGTTTATGTTGATTATAAGTTGTAGATGTAAAAAAATTTGGTAAATTTTTTTAGGAACAATTGAGCGTAGAACGATCGATATATACAGTGGTAAGTGACTTTTAGGGTTTGGTCTGTTTTTAGGGTTTGCAATGCCCGTGATTTTTGTAAGTTTTGTCAATTTTGTAGTTGTAAGCTGGGAAAAAATCTGATGAAATTGTAATAAAAGTTTATGTTCAATGTAAGTTGTAGATGCATAAAAAAAATTTGGTAAATTTTTTTTACGAACGATTGAGCGTAGAACGATCGATATATACAGTGGTAAGTGACTTTTAGGGTTTGTAAGTTTTGTCAATTTTGTAGTTGTAATCTGGGAAAAAATCTGATGAATTTGTAATAAAAGTTTATGGTCAATGTAAGTTGTAGAGGCATAAAAAATTTTGGTTAATTTTTTTTAGGAACGATTGAGCGTAGAACAATCGATATATATGGTAAGTCATATTTTGATGTTACTGAGAATTCGTGTACGGTGAGAACCGGTATGTTAATATTGTTAAATGAGTTGCGACGTGAATCATGGAATGCGAAAAGATGAGATAATAAACTTCATAATACAGTTTGGAGTAATATGCCGCATAGATTTTTATTACATGCATATAGCATGATATGCGACTAACCCACCCAACTGCGCGTACGACCTACTGTGTGGACCGGGGCCACATTCCCTTCCTTGCCCGCTCGGCGTCGAACTCCTCCGCGGCCTCTTTTGCCTTAGCCGCTATTTCCCTCTTTCTCTCGCGCTCCCTCTCGCGAGCCTCCCGCTCCCTACGCGTGCACGCTTCGAGATGAGCTTGCATCTCGCATTGGATACGCAGTGTGTGCTCGTTCTTGTGGCGCTCCTCCTCCAGCAGCTCCTTTTCCCATGTGACATTCCACTCCTCGAAGTCGAGGGTCCATTGGTCCGCAGGTGGATCTCAAGATCAATCCATTTGCAGTAGCCACACAGGGGCTCCGGAGACTGTAAATACAGGGGAGAGATGTTTAATGTGTGCTGTGAAGGAGAAAAGGTAGGGGAAAATGGTGGATGTGGTCGTTACCGGCTGCCGATAGGTTGCGGTGTCAAAACGACGGTTGGGGTAGTCACTGGAGTAGTTTGCGCAACCCCAGTAATGCATACCTAGGTTGATGCGGTGCGTAGACTTGAAGAACTTGCACGTGTCCCTGCACCAACAAAGGGGGGTGTCTTCCCCTCAGGTGGGAGTTGCGGCGAACGCTCGGTGGGGACATCCGGGATGGGGTTGTTGCTACGCGGTCGCTCATTGCGGGGAGCTGACCCTTTAGCACGCTGGGTTTGTTCTACCCGGGCCTGTATATGTAACATCCTGATTTTCAGAGCCTTTTTGAAGCTTTTAAAATAAAATTCACCATTTGGATTTTTCTGGAATTAATTAAAGCTTAACTAGAATTTTCATTAATTAAAAAGATTTAATATGATTAAATTAAACATTAATATTTGTTAAAAATATTTTATTTGTGTTCCTTGTGTCACAAGGAATTTTTCTGTATTTTCTGGGATTTTTCGGAGTTTGTTTGAGCTCAATTTGAATTTTCCAAAAAAAAGAGAGAGAATGAACGAGCACTGAGTGCACTGTTCACTCGTCTTCTCGTAGCAAGACGGAGATCGATCGATGCCCCTGCTGAGCACAGTTCCTTCCGATTTTCTCTCTCTTCATAACTTCCAATCCGGACCTACCTTATCTCAATGTCTTCTCAAAAGGAAAGTTGTGCTAAATCCCGCAGGAATCCATCCCAACCGGTCCCCTTCCGCTTCGTTCATCCGTTTGCCTTTTATCTCTAATTTTCAAAACGGACTCTAAACCGAAATTCGCGAATTGGAGTCGGTTTCTACCCTTCTAAGCCTATAAATAGGACCCTTGGCTCCCTAAACCCATCCCAAGCCGTGGCAAGTCCCATCAAAGGTCGGACGCCGTCGCGCATCGAGGCCCTTCGGTCTCGAATTTGCTAAATCACGCCTCGAGCTATTCGGTGAGTTTTTCCGTGATCCTTCGCGTCACATTGTGCCATCATGTGCCATCTACCTTCTTGCCAAGTTAATTTGATTTTGGTGCAGCCAATCTCCCGGAATCGAGTGCCATCTACCTTCTTGCCAAGTTAATGCGCTTCCCGACGTTGATTCGTCATCTCCGGTAAGCTTTAGCCCTTGTCGTAATTTTTTTTAGACTTGCCTCGCGCGTTCTACGCCGTGCTCACTCCTTTTACCAGAAAGCCTCCACAAATTTTCGCCTCGAACCTCGCCATGGCCGTCAATGGCATCTCGTGTCCCCATCTACCCGGTGATGTTTCCACCAATCCGTTCGCGTCACTTTGTGCCAAACCATCCCAGGTAGCTACCCTTTAAGTGGTTTTAGATTTCGTTCACCGAGCACCAAGATATTAAGTTTTTCCTTTACCCTTCCCGACGTCGTTCAAACGTAGATTGCGCCGTCTCCGATGGGTTTCTGGCTGAGCCGATAATTTTCCTAGCTTCACCAAGCCGCGTTCTACCCCGTGCTCACCCTACTTCTCCATGTCCTATGCCTGGGTTTTATTCCTCTCTTCTACCCATGTCGTTGTAGCCGCCCGTGCCGTCACCGTACTCCGTTTGGCGTGTCGTCGCTTCCTATGTGTGCCTTAGGTCCCTAGTAACCCATTTTGCTAGTTAGATTCATCTCCTATGCCTCCTCTCGCCAGCGCTAGCCTTCTCGCCAAAAGTACCGTTCTCGGATGAACAGTAACATCTGTGAATTTCCAGCATTTTCTCGGCCCGGCAAACTTTAGATCGCTCATTCTCCTTCGTCCGAACTCCGATCGACCCGATTCTTCTTCCTAAATTCATATAAAATTGAGCTCTATCTTTTGGTTCTGGTTTTGCAGTTTTTGGAGTTCATTTGAATTTTATTTGAATTTATTTTGTTTGTTTTGTCGTTTCGCGCGTAGAACCCAAAGTTGCCGAAGAGTTTGTCGAACCACAGCAAGAGGGACCAACCAGTGCACAAGAAGGCAAGTCTCCTTTGATCATCTTGAACCTAGCTATTGAAATGTTTTAAATATTTTAAATTATGTGCATTGCTATTTACATAAAACCACTAGTTCAAATCTTTAGGAATTAGCTACTCCAACTTTGTTATGCCCTCATTTGACATTGATTGCCATGTACCTTTGTCACCCTAGAACTTCCTTTGTCTCAATAATGAGATTAATATTAATCTTTGTGAATATTAGAATGGTAGTGAAATGCTTAGTCATGCTATTTAATATATTTAAACTCTTGCAAATGGGAAGTTAAGATTTATTGAGAAAACCTTGTGTTTATGAAATTAGTGGTAATTGTAGTTGCCACTGTGCTTTCAAAATAAAAATAACAATGTGAAAGTTGGTTTAGATTAGGTGGATGGTTGGTTTGGTTTGGTGCAGTTAGCACGAGATCTTATTAAGTGTATGTTCCACCTAGTCAATTAAGGACCGACGCTTGTGTTTGTCCGCATCGAGCATTAATCGTACAACCACAAGTCTATATGGGTGCGACCTAGGCGACTAACTTATGATAGTCTAGTTTAGGTGCCACCGATGAAAGTGGGTGCGAGGATGGGTGGTTATTCACGGTGAGGACAGATTTATTGTACTCAAATGGCGCAAGAGGGGCTTCGTTTGGGCAGTTAGCCTACTGCGGTGAAACCTCGTGGTGGTATCTAGCTAGATTAGAGTAAGGTAAAGACTTTGTGGTATTTTATCCGGTCTCATGCCAAAGGAAGCGTGTTGACTTTTAGGATAATTTATCTCTTGTGGGTAAAGTTGTACAACCTCTGCAGAGTGTAAAACTATTCGAATAGCCGTGCCCACGGTCAAGGCGGGCAAGGAATGCATTCACATGGTAGATTTCTGGTTTTGGTTTTAAAATCAAAAGTTTTGTATTCGAAAGTGGAGAGAACTCTTGGAAGGGTATCCAGCGGTTGGAGCAGAGAGGGTGGATGTAACCCATGAGACTAAACTTGTTCATTAAACTTGATTAAAGCGATGTTGGTGGATGGAACCTTCACTAGTGAGTTAATGTTAGTTCTGTTAAAACCATTATTTTAATAAATGGATGCCTTTGAAAATAGTTATTGGTAATTGAATTTAAAATATTGCTTTGTGCAAAAGAACCATATGGCCTTCCTTTGTCAAGCCTTGCATCTATTGCATTTTCCCAAGACTTGCGGAGTACTTTATGTACTCACATGCTGCACTCAAAAATAATACCAGAGTAACACGAAGCTCAAGAGGAGACTACGACTACTTCGCTTGTGGATTTGATGAAGGATTCCGAGTACTAGGTCGCGCTTCCCGATCAATTGCACGTGGCGTATTGATGGGTCTTCATCGAGTTTATCATTTGCTTCCGCTTTACTTCATGTGTGCGAGGTCTTAAACCTCTATTGTAATAATGAGACCTTTCGGTCGGTACTCTCAATTATTGTAATAAATCATTTGTTGGTGATGTTTATCCATTCTGTTTAACTGTGTGCACTAGCTTTGATCTGGGACTAGTGCGGTAATACACAGAGGGTCCGGGTTCGAAAATCCGGGGTCCCGACAGTATAGCCCTTATTTTCTCATCACGGGTGGCAGCTGACCGTGCTAGGTCACGGGTCTCCTCCCATTCCTTCACCATCTTGTCCCATTGCTTCTTCTGGTTTTTTTGTCCATCCCGGTGGGGTGAAGGAAGCGCGGTGTAGTGTGGGGTTTGGAAGTGCAGTGTGGCCTACGAAATAGAATGCACACCAATTTATATGGTCCATTTTCTCTCTACTCCAACATGTAAAGGTGGTCCGCGTGGTTGTAGCACTGAGTAAAGCTGGATGTTCTGCCGTTAAACCGCAAAAAGGCTGAGTCGTCATGCCATGTAACTGATCAAAGCTGCCCCGTGTTTTCATCTCTCTGAGCAAAGCTGCCTCGTGTTGTCATGTGACTACGAAAAGCTGGCATCTTTTGTCATCTCACTGAGCAAAACTGCCATATTTTGTCATGTCACTGAGCAAAGCTGCCCCATGTTGTCATCTGTCTTAGCAAAGCTGATCCGTGTTGTCATATCACTGCGAAAAGCTGGCATCTTTGGTCATCTCACTGCGCAAAGCTGCAGTCTTTTGTCATCTCACTGAGCAAAGCTACCCCGTTATGTCAGGTCACCGCGCAAAGCTGTAGTCTTTTGTCATCTAACTGAGCAAAGCTGCCCCGTTTTGTCATGTCACTGCGCAAAGCTGGCATCTTTTGTCATCTCACTAAGCAAAGCTAGCCCGTTTTATCATGTCTCTGCGCAAAGCTGCACTCTTTTGTCATGTCACTGGGCAAAGCTGCCCTCTTTTGTCATGTCACTGAGCAAAGCTGCCCCGTTTTGTCATTTCACTGCGCAAAGATGACATATTTTGTCATCTCACTAAGCAGAGCTGCCCTATTTTGTCACGTCTCTGTGCAAAGTTGCCCTCTTTTGTCACGTCTCTGTGCAAAGCTGCCCTCTTTTGTCACGTCTCTGCGCAAAGCTACCCCCTTTTGTCACGTCTCTACGCAGAACTGTCCTCTTTTGTGTTATTGGTCACTGAAGTAAGCTGCCCCGTTTTGGTATAAATAGCACGGCTGCCATCCGCCAAGGACTCCACTAGGTGTATGTAGCTAGGCTGCACGGAGTCTCCAGTGGTGCTAGGGAACAAGACCCACCCAAACAGAAATAGCAGGTACGCAATGAAGTGTGTCCGCACCTCCTCCTCATGTGCATGTCCAGGACAGGTCATGTACCAACGAAGCCATCCATGTGGCACACCAGCTGCGTTGTCTGGGATTGGATGACCGAACCAGTGACCCAGACGAACCTTCCAATCTGCTGCCTTTGGGGGTGGCACTACAGCAGCACCACTGATGGGTAGACCTGTAAGCATCGACACATCCTGCAGAGTAACCGTCATCTCGCCCCACCGAAAGTGGAAGGTGTGAGTCTCAAGCCTCCAACGATCAACGAGACTGGAAAGCAGTGCCGCATCATACTGGAATGCATGCGGTAGATCCAACATGCGGGCAATGGGCAGCAGCCTGGTGTCCCACAGTAGTGGGATGTACCGCTGGTCGAGAGGCCAGTTCTCTCGGGGGGCCCCTAAGGACGAAGCAAGGAGGCCCGTCTCTGACTCCCGACGACTGGCATCGGTGCCCCTCATCCCAACGGGGGTCTAGCAACTCGTACGCCATGTCCTGCCAAAGAAGGATAACAAGTTAGTCTACATTGATAATAAAATGTGCAACAAATGACAACATAATTAACAACAAACGTAACGCCAGGGAAACGTACGTAATGTACCAACACATACAAAAATGTGCACACGAATATGACAGGGAAACATATGGAATGTACCAAAACATACATAACATGCTAATATGCGCGACATAGAGACATGGAACCAACAATGCAGCAATGGGTACATCGCAAATAACAGAACACATGGAAGCAACAATGGGTACAAGAGATCATTGTGGTTGCAACTACCGAGCGTTGCTTGATGAGAGCCTGTTTGGGCACTGGCTGAGGGAGTGCCCAATCATCTTGCATAGCCTACACTTCGGGCGCCGAACCCGATCCCCACGCTGGTTGTCATCCATGTCATTGCGGATGCGATGACTTTGTCGTCTTCCACGACCGGCATGCTTCAGTGCATCGTTGGGCACCCACTTTACCTCCCCGTGGCCATAATTCCCTGTAGTGCATATCTACCCCATAGGAATGGAACTCTGCACTCCAGGTTGCATACAAATGCTGCATTTCATAGTAATTTGAGATGTACTGTGTCGACGCCTGCTGCCACACCGCGCAGGCCGCGTAAACATGGGAGCATAGCTTGTGCAGAAGCAGTGGCTTGTTGCAGGTGCAATATGCTTTATCATCAATCATGCATACCTGCTTGCGCTCCCCTCTAATGTGACCCATGACGTACTTCTGCCTGAGGTGCACCTCGAATTTCCTCCTTAAGCCATCAATGGGCTGAGCAATGTGGGAACGAGCCTTCTCTATCTTCCTGTCCATGAAGGCCTGCATGACCTCAGAGTATTTCTTGTTTTCGTCCAAGTGCTTCTTCGCCATCATGGCTCTATTCACAAAGTACCCGACAGTACGGTTCCATGTCTCGCCCACGATCGCCGTGATCGGTAGGGATCTGACGCCCTTCAAGACACCATTGTAAACCTCGGACATGTTGATTGTCATGATCTCATACCTTGCCCCACCGGTGTCGTGTAACAAAGACCACATCTCCAAGTCAGGTGCATTGGACTGAACTCTTTGTGTGAATAACCTAACTCTTGTGGAGCCCCCCTCCACGACCCCTGCTTCTGTATGCACATGCTTGGTAGTCTCCTGATCGAGCCACGCCACAAGGTGTCGAACTTCCGCTTCTGGTTCTGCATACATAGCTTCTTGAACATCTTCATTAGGTCCTTGCTACGGAACAAGATGCCTCATGCACCAACGGTTCTTCACATCATTCCACTGGAAGGGGGGCTGCGTTCCATTCTGCAACGTTCGCAACGCAGATAGCAAGCCTGCATTGCGGTCAGAGATGACACACACTTCAGGGCGATCTTGCACTATGGCCTGCTTCACATTGGCAAGGAACCAAAGCCAGCTATCCGTATTCTCGTTCTCCACAATTGGAAATGCCACTGGGAGTAACTGGTCATTTGCATCGGCTGCAACTGCGGTGAGGATAGTACCCTTGTACTTGCCGGATAGGAACGTTCCACCTATGGTTAGCACTGGACGGCACCACCTGAACCCTTGTATCGCCTGATGGAAGGCCCAAAACGCTCTCCTGCTTGTTAATGTACATGCCTGGGTTTGATGGTGCAATTTGCCGCAGCATTCATGGGACCATGTCGTACGCCTCCTCGTACGTCCCAAACATATGGTGCAAGACCTTTCGTTTCGCCCGCCATACATTCTTGTAGCTTAGTTCAAAGCCATGGGTGTTCGCTACTTCTGCCATTAGAACCTTCGGGGAAATGGACACATCCGCCATGATGAGGTGGCTGACCAGCTCCGCAACATATGATGATGTCATGTTGCGGTGCCTACGTACTGGTCCCGCAAGTTCGCAACTGTGATCTTGCAGCACCGTTATCCGGAACTCCGTACCAACGCCCTTGAACCGCTGTGCACGAACTTTGCCAGGACAGGACCCGTCAACACACTTCATAATGTACGTGTCCGGGTTTGACCTGTGCACCCAATACGTCCGGCTTATGTTGACGGCATGTCTAGCAATAGCCTGCTGGACAGCACTCTTATTATGGAAGCACTGCCCCAAAATGAGTGCGGCCTCGCTGAACCCCCATTCTCCCTCCTACGCCTATGGCAGGACTAGGGATGCCGCTGCGTTGTCGTCCAGTCTGGACGACACGTACGCACCGTCGGTGGTCACAACACGACCTACCACCCCTCCAGTTGCAGCTTCGCCATCCTCTTGGTCCCCAGGTACTCATGACAGTCAATACGGGCGGCCCACCACCTCTCGTCCACACCTTCGTTGGCCTGGAAATTCTCCTCACGCCTCCTGAGGTCTTCATCACCCACTTCCTCGCCCACATGTTCTCCCGCAGAAGCGTCTTCATGACCGTCGGAGATGAACCCAGGCACATCTCCACCAGCGGCATCATAACCAACCATGGCGGATGATTCTGCCCTCTCCACGAACTCGACATACACCATTGGCCTGGCATATATTGCAGCATCAAAGTTGCACACGACCTCCATGTAGTTGGCCCACGAGGCGTCATTGGTCACCTTCAGAAGTTGCCACATGCTAGTATCACCCACCATTGAGGCATAGACTGCCTCAATCCGTAACTTCTTCCTTCCGGTCTGCCGATCGAACGCCGAGCAGACACACCTCCGTAGCTCAGACAAGCTCATGGTGTTCAGACCGGGTGCCCGGATCACAGTCCGGTCACAATTTGACAGGTTCGCCCCGTACGGCCCGTCGCGTACAAGACCACTCCCATAAACACGAACAAGTCTTGAATGTCAGCCATGGCGTACCTAACATAAGTGCATAATCAACCATTTTAGTACACAACATGCAACAATCGTACCATCAAACACCCACTATCCCATTGTAACATTAACAGTGCGGTATTTCATACATCTTCCTACCGCCTACAAAATCGATTAGTATATGTTTTGTATTTCTAAAACTACAATTTATTTCTAACTATTTTATTTCCAAATTCTAACATACATCAAATTACATATTCCTATGACCTACAATATCAATTACTAATATTTTAATTTCTCAATCTATACTTTGATTTTTATTTTCCCTACTACTTTGTATTGCATGCTTTTTTTCCAATTAATGCAAAAAAACCAATTACTAATTTTCCTACATTTCTTTTCTAACTTTTACTTAATACATGCTTTATTTATTTGTACTATAACTTTGTATTACTGTTATTGCATTTTAATTCTAATGTACCACATTTATTTCCAATTTATTTTTACCACCTACCGCATTGTATCCACTTCTTCCCAAGTGTACTACTTGTATGTTCCAAATCCTGCTACTATTGTTATCACCTAGAAATGCTCTAAGATAAATATGTACTTTCTCAACGTCTACACATCTGCAAGTTCATATTTTCACACAACATTAATCTACATTACAATATGTATGTTCACAAAAAACAGAGTACAACATTACATACACTACAATACATCATGCCTAACATATGAAAGATTTGCTACAAATACATACCGTATCAAAGATTGACATAAAATAACATTAACAAAACATGGTTTGCTTAATTATAGACTAATGACATACATAAAATTATAGTTGCACGGGCACAAAACTTACCTCTTCTTGAAGCTCACGAGACGATCTACAGCTTTTGTACTTGCCAAATCCGCTGATTCCAAACGAAAAGAACTCAAACCTTTGTGTTTTCACTCCTCACTTTCCTTCACTGCCTCCCTCTCTCGCTCTGTCTTCACTCGAACCAACTGCAAATGGGCTTCCTGGATTGCAATGAGACCATACGCGCATGAATGAGCTCTTATCTGTGCATTCATCCGTGAGTGAGAGGGGCCATGCGAGGAGCTGGCGACGCATGCCGCTCGGCGTGAAAAGGCCTCGAGAGGCCGCTGGCGGACCAATTTGACCGAAGCCGAGACGTGCGGTCGGGGAATCAATCTCGCGTCGAGCGCAGTCGCGGCGGTCGCGGTCGAGTCGCGAGTGCGTGCGGTCGTGGCGAGGAACAAGGCGGTCGTGCGGTGTGGTCTTCGCACGACCCAGCTACACTGCGGTCGTGCGGTACCACACCGCATGACCAGCCAGGTGTCGCGTCGGCGCGGCCCCGCGGTCGGGCGGGGGGCCAAAATTGGAATTCTTTCGCTGAGGGGGCTAAATTGGAATTTTTGCGTGCTACAGGGCCAGATGTGTCCAAAATTCGACTAACAAGACGCTCTCAAGATATGGGCACATACCCACCTCAACACGGCACACGGCTACCAAGTCGCACCATCCTCTTTATAGTTCGACGACCAAAACAAAAAAACTTATACTACCAATAGTGGTAGATTCAAAAATCAAATTTTAGGAGAGTTAGTAAGACATATTGTATAAAAGATAAATAAACTAAACATAAAATGAACTATATTTTACAATTTAAAATCACATATAATTAGAATAGGAATATTGTAAGAATGCAAAATACAATAAAGATTATACCTCGATAATATATATTGTGCCTCCCAAAACCCATAAATATATGTAAGCAGCTATATGTACACCAAAATTAGTAAGCTTAATGATGAAATCAGAAATTGCATTTGTAAATAATTATAAAGATTACAAAAAGGATGAAACATACCATTAGCTAGGATTGAGTAGTAGCAGTACAAGTATGAGGCAATAGCATTATATGAGATTTCATGTTTTGGAAGCATTTGAAGCTGATTTCTTAACAATAAACGGTTAGCTATGTCGAAGTTATCAACATAAATTTCAGCAAGTCGAACAAGCTTATTTACATCAAACTTGAACAAAGAGTCTTTTGGATCAAGACAAGACATGCATACCAGTAATTCTGAAGAAACTTTATTGAACTGATGGTTCATCTCTGATGTAATGGCATCAATAACAGTAATGAAAATCTCAATACAGAATTACACATAATACATTATATTAACAGGAGCATATTATACATAAAGGAGACCACCACTGCCATTTACCAATTACCACTTACCAGTCCCCCTCTCCACCAATTTGCCCCCAAGTCCAAGGCTCCCAGCAGCCCAACACCCCAACTCTAGTCTCCAGATCCAGTCGGCCTTAGCGCAGGCCTCTCCTAGTGTCCCTCTCAAGTCACTCACAGGAGGGCCATGATGGACAGTGCGGCGCCGCAGTTCTCTCCGGCTGACTCGCCCTCCCCAACCTCGGAGTCGACTCCACTCCCTCACCTCTGACCTCTCCCTCTCCTGCTCGCAACCAGTGCTCTCTAGAATCCAGATCTGGTGCTAGGCGGGAGACCAGTAGCTGCCCAGTCAGCTGCTCGACGTGACGACGCCCCACCCCTCCTACGGTCAGCGGTCCTGCTTCCAGATCTGGCGCTAGGCGTCCGCTGGTTATCTACCGGCTGCCCAGTCGGCTACTCTTGCTCGCCGGCTCGGCACGACAGCACCCCATGCGACCATGCTTGGATCCCCCACCGGCCACCAACGACTGGCCCAGGCCTACCGCCGCGCCGCGCACTCGGCCACGGCCACGGCCACGCCCACTCACCAACACCACCCGTCACCTGTCTATGCCGCCAACCACAAGAGGCAAGGAGGAGAAGATGAGAAGGGGATCGAAATCAACTAATTGCTTTGCCATTGCTGCGGTGTGGCCGAATTGGATCTGGTGGTCATTTCGTTCGTCTAGCGCTCGGTATTTCTTAGTGGGCTTTGCCGCTTTGGCCTTTTGCCCATTGGAACTTTGCTACAATACTATTCTCGGCCTTGGCCCAAGTGCATGGCTTACTCTACTCGTTACTTCTTAGGCCTCAATACTCAGTTCCTCACTCATGGCCTCATCGTCATTGACTCAGCGACTCACCGAGAGACCGATGAGGTAGTCTGGCAGCATGACGGTGGTCGATGGCACCCTAGCCGGAGGAAGGGGTTAGGGGGTACCCATTCTCTGGTCGGAGATAGGGTGGGTGCCAACCCCCTCTGACCCACCGGTCAGTCCGCCAACTACCAACGGTTGCCCAACACCTTACCGACAAAGAGACTGGCCATATTATACCTTTAGAACCTCCAGCGCCACACTAGTTCCTCGGCTTTGATCCGACTCTTCTAATGCCTTCGTTCTCTTCATGGCTTAAGTCTTTGTTTGCTTTTTCTAGGGTGTCCAAGCGTGCTTGAAATGCATAAACTTATGTTGCTTCGAGGTCTTGCACCTTTCTATCCTCACATGGAATATATATACACGTAGCTAGCTATTTAATATTTATTTATTCCATTATCTCATAGGTAAGGATTACAAATTATTAGTGATATGCTTCAGAGACAATCATAGAGATGATTGTATCACTTCTATATTTATGATATTTTCAGTAATATATTATTTTGTTCCTTAAATAAATATCTTTCATATTGATCAACATGTATGTGACTTGTTCGTGGAACTCATTATTCATGTTTTCATGTTATTCTAAATTATCTCTGATCTTATATCATTATATAGGACAATTATGATTTACATATTAGCACATGTATTGATTGATGATTATGTTTTATGAATCATAATTCATGAATATGAGATATCAAATCAATAATGTGGACACATGTTAAAGAACACGATGTTGGATTGACCTACCATGAGAAACTAGGGAAATTGTTATATTCTTAAGTGTTATCAGTTGGTCACATACATAGTTATATATGATCCTTAGACTTGATATCACCATAGTCTCCTACATATATAATAGTTTATTTAGGTATTGTCAAACGCTACTACATAACTGAGTAGCCATAAAGTAGCTTTTGGGTTTACTATAAACCATGCGGAAGAATGTGAGCAATCAAGATGAAATTTATCCCTCCTATATAATGGGAGAGATATCTCTAGATCACTCGATGTGGTTGGATTAATAAAGTGCATAATCATGCCGAATGTGATTGAGGAGTCAATCACAACTGAGTAATCAACTACATATTTGAGTGAAGGATCGAGCTATCAAAGGATGACACTCTTCTTGCTTTGAGTTCAATCTGGTATTATGATGTAAAGAGATCGGTACATAAACACTACGTAGATTCATCCGATATGATCTTTATGTATATTTCGAAGTCGTTATGTCCTATTAGGGACTGCTATAAACTTATGGACCGAAAAGGAGTTTTTGGCTTATGCCCAAATATACATAAACCTACAGGGTCTATACATAAACATACAGGGTCACACACTTAATGGGTTAGAACGATAAGGGTTCAGATGGTAGACTCCAAGTGAGATACGATCTCTACTCGTATTAGATCCGGTTGAAAGATAGTCTCCAAGTAGAATACGATCTCTACTTGTATTGGATAAAGATTTAGTTTGAGACTTTCCGAGTTTGATACAATATCTAATTGTATCGGATAAGAATATAATTGGAGGCTATATAAAGGGAGGTGCAGAGACTGAGGGAGGGATCCCGAGACACACCCATCGAAACCTTAACCGCCACATCTTATAACTCCTGTCGTGCACGCTGGTCTTAGCACGCTGGCGCACAATGTTTCATCCCTAGACGTGTGGATTCGGTAGAAGCGCTGTTGCGACTGCAGCAATAATTGGGATGATCGTGAGGAGGAGATGGTTGGCCAAAAGAGGATCGACTACTTCCACTGCACCGACGCGCGCTTCATTGAATTGGCAGCTTCAACTATACTTTCGTTGTACTGTGCGTTTACTAGTAATGATCTATAATTTTTATTTATATGACTTCTTAATTTACACGATAAAATTTTTTAATATATATAAATGTAGTCTATTTGCATCCCAGCACAGGCTGATCGGTCTGTTCCTTAACCGGTTGGCGTTCGGAAACAGGGGCGGATCCACAGGGTATGTCGGGTGGGCCACAGCATACCCTGAGGCCGTTCGCCTGCCGCACGCACCGCCCGATCCTCGAATCCGCACGCGCCGAACCGGGAGAGGAGAGGAAGAGGAGGAACCATCATGGCCTTGCCCTTGCCCCACCCCCTCCCGCCCACTCCATTCGTCCGATCGATCGCTCGTCCCCACCCGCCGCGGAGCAACAACCAGGCAGCCAGGTGCGAGCAAATTCGAGGTGGTCACCTCGGATTTTTACGGAGATTTTTTAGGCGCGCGCGTGTGGTTCGGCCGTGCATTGGTTGTTTCGCTCCCCACTAGTTAGGCGAAGCTTGTGCCGCGAGGAATTGAAGGGCTGTTGAGTCGTCCGAATTTGTGGCATTTTGATCACTCTCGCTGCTTTTTTTTGGGGGGTTTGGTCGCTGATCGGAACATGCCATTGCGTGGAATAGGGGAAATCGCGATGATATATTTACGATTTGGTGGGAATCACGGTTTGGCTGCTCCTTATGGCGATGCTTGTGATTGGCGCGAGGGGATTGGCTAACGTGGCGTTTGTCCTCTCTTTCAGAGCCGGGTTAATCTGGAGCTAGCTAGCAATGGTAACCAGGTATGCTGCGCGGACGAGTACTGGTGAAGTCTGGGAGATCCTGATGTCGATGGGTGTGGTATCAAGAGAGGTGTTGCCGGTGTGCGAGAGCCTGTGTATCCTTTGCCCCTCCCTGCGAACGAGATCTCGGCATCCGGTGAAGCGGTACAAGAAGTTGCTCTCCGAAATCTTCCCTCGGTCGCAGGTGAAATCGACTGTAAATGCTCAGGGTTACGCTCGCTGCTGGTTATAGATGAGTTATGCTTCGTTTAGCTGTAGCCCAGAATTGAGTATCAGAGATAATGTTACGTAGTCAGAGTTCGCTCATTTCAGCTTCAGCCATTTGTTTCATTTTGGTTCAGTCTGTATCATACTCTAAATAGTGGCTAATTATTCTAGCATTTCTCGTTGTATTGTATTTTGAGACTGAAACAATTTCAAATTTTTGTTGTTCCTTTTCAGGATAAAGGACCCAATGACGAAAGATAGGCAAATTGTGTGAATATATTTCGAGGAATCCATTGCGTGTTTCAAAGGTGTGTTTCTCTTTTAGACCTCTTTTATATATTCTAATGTAACACAATTTCTCCAATGAAGTTGGAAACTGAATTCTTATCAAATCATGTTTGCACCCACTATGTCATGTTCTATTTGAATACCTTTTTTGTTATGGTGTTGCACTTGGTGTGATGCAACCATGTTTCTAGACAGAATGCTGTGCTGCAGTACAGTCATTCACTTATGCTCTTTGCCGGTTATTGAACCATTGTTGCGAGTGTCTTACTTGTCCAGCTGTCCCTTTCATGTTCCCTGCAAAATTGCTTAGGCCCTGTTTGGATCCCTTGACTAATTTTTAGTCTCCTAAAGTTTAGGTCTAGTCCATCCAAACAGGTGAACTAATACCTGGACTAATTTTTAGTTCATCCCCAACTAGCTATTAGTTCATTAGTTGGTAAATGTGGACTAATTGTGGACTAAAAGGTGGTACCAAACAGCAAAAGACGAAAATACCCCCGCTACCCTTTCTCCACTACTCCACATGCAACACACTAACAAATATAGGGGTATAAATGTCTTTGCCCATAAAAGTCACCACCTTTTAGTCCATGTATCCAAACAGCACTTGACTAATTTTTAGTCATCTAAAGTTTAGTCACCTAATTTTTAGTCCACCAACTAATGAACTAATAATTAGTTCTAAGCGATCCAAACAGGCCCTTAGTCTTGGCCACGATCTTCTATTTTTGGGTCCTGGTAACTGCCTATATTAGTAATCACAAGCGACGAGCTACGTGTACCTAAGCTAACAATGATCAAGGATTAGGTAGGCACGTGTCCCACACATATTTATGGGATAAACCGGTTGAGTTGGTTCATAAGTCCATCATGAGCCACCTTTCTGTCCGGTCTATGTACAGACCCGGCAGAGACTAAGATGTGTGGAAAATAGTTAGAAAACATGCTCGGGTGTACCATTACCCAAAAACACATGTACGCCCAGTAGCAAAGTCAGAAATAAAATTAAGAGTAGATTGAACTATTTATAGGTCTACACTAAGTTAATATAAAATTATTTTTTCACTCTTATAAAATTTCAAATTCATATAAAAATTATAAATTGGATAGAGACAAACAATGAAAAATCGATAATAGAAAGCGTCATGAGTGCGGAGTAGTAATAAGTTACGTATGTATAAAACATATCAAAATTAATGATATAATAGAAAATTATGAATGACAATGAAAATTTAGATCAAATGAAATATATCAGAATTAAGCTAATTTGAATCATGAGACAATAGAAATAAAAGGCGACATTTTTTCCACATTCTATCCAATGTTCTTATCATTTTCACGGTGGGGGCTCAGCGGCGGCGGTGCCTTTAGGGCACGTGCAGGACCACATCATCGCGGAGCAGCGGCGGAGAGAGAAGATCAACCAAAAGTTCATCGAGCTCTCTACCGTCATCTCCTGATTTAAGAAGGTTCATATATATTTCACTTTCTTTCTTCTTTTTTTCTTTGATTGATTATCTCTTCTTTAATCCTATGATTTTCACTACTCCTCTCCTCTTCTTCTTCTTCTTCTTCTTCTTCTTCTTTAATTTTATAATTTACATATATTATTTCACTTTCTTTCTTTGATTGATTGATTAGCTCTTCTTTAATTTTATGATTTTCACTTCTCCTCCTCCTCCCCGTTTTCTTTAATTTCATGCTTATTGTTAACTCTCTTATCAATATGAGTTAGCATCTCTTTGGATTTGTTAATCTATCTATCTCTCTTTATATTTTTACTATGTATAAAATTGCCACCGGGGGAGGTGAGGCTCAAGCCTCACTAAACTCCCCCAGTGGCTACGCCCCTGTGTGCGCCCCAAGTCACTGACAAAACCGTGTGGTTTTTTTAGGTGTCACTGCCAAAAACCATATGTGCGCCCCAGGACGGCGAGTTTTTGCGGTGGCGGCCACACGGCTGCAACGGCAACGTCGAATCCGACGGCCTCTGGCCAAACATAGGCACGCATAGGGATCCAGGGCGGACAAGGAGCTCATCTAGGGTTTTGAAGCTGAGTGAGGAGCTCTGTGGTGGCAGAACGGCGGAGAGCGACGGCGGCGGATGGAGTTCAGCAGTGGCGAGCTTCACTTGTTGTTTCAAGCTGCAATCGAGCACTAAACGAGGGTCATTATATGGTGGAGATGCTCCTGACGTAGAATATGGGGGAAGAAACGTCTGACCAAAGTAGTGGAGCGACGTTGGTGACGGCAGCATGCAGCTGGAGTTGGGAAGACGAAGGTGTTCTGGGGCATGTGTTGCGCGAAACAGGAAAGGCGCAGGGTGACACGGATGGTGCTCAGAAAGCTCACCCGAATCGGTGCTGGCCGCGGTGACCTAGCCCGCTGGAGCCAAGAAAGATGACAATGTTCTCGGCATTACAAAGAGGGATATTAGCTTGGAATTTAGGGGTTTGGGATAGCAGAGCCAAAGGAAGACTATGACGCGGTCAGGATGGGTTTTTATACCCTGAGATGAGCTCAGCACAGTGGCAGACCTAGGAATTTTAAAATGAGTATTTAAAGTTACAAAAATATTATTTAATAAAAAACATAAATGTCTACAATAGCGAAAATTAAAGTACAATTGTTCGTACTAGAGACAACAACTCCAATAATACAAAGAAATTACAAAATAATTAAACATTAAAAATTAATGCAACGATGCTTCATGCCTGGTTATTTTGAAGACAAAAAGGTGTTGCAAGTATATATCTCATTAATTTTACTTCCTATAAATGCTGCTCAGCTATCTTAAGCTCAATGTGTGGACCTTGTGCTTAATGTTCAAGCAATGAAGTGTACCGTTTCCAAATCATGTTTTCCGGTGTCAGTTATCAACATAGAAGATGCTACTATCTTGTATCAAAAGCAGCTTGAGTGTGGGGTATCTGGTGGCATCGCCTCTCTGTAATTTGAAATCTATAGCCATAATAGCTATGATAAGGATCTTTTGATAGTAGGAATGGAAGATTCGTCTGTTTTTATTCTCGAAGAATAAACTGGAAAGCTTTTGAATGCCAACCCAGTTCAGACAAACAAACCCTCAAAGCCTCAAGAGCCCTTCTGATGCGGACATTGGGTGAGCTATATGCCCTTGCATATTCATCCATCTTTCTTTTAGTATCTACCTATCAATCTTTTTTGTATACTCGAAATTAGTAACTGTTGACCGTACTATTATGTCATTGTAATGCAATTATGCACTGCAGAGTTATCGCCAGATGATGCATCAATGTCAGACAACCAAGATACAATATTGAAACAATCATTGTTGTTGCTTTGTACTGAAAATGCAATCCGCTTATTTTCCTTGAGCCATGCAATTCAGGTAATTGCATTTCTTATTAATGTATTTGAAAGCTTTACTTTTATGTGAGTTGCTGTTGTTCATTATGGAGCTCTCCTTCATTCCAGGGAATTAAGAAGATAATCAATAAGAAGAAATTAAACAGTAGTTGTTATTTTGCATCTCTTGTCCGTAGAGCTTCTTCTAAAATTGATCTTGTGCTACTCTTCTCTGATGGAAAAATAGAAATAAGGCGATATGAGAGCAACCCTTCATCAGGAAGTAGGCACCACTATCTAAAAAAAATCGAAATTGATATGAGAGCATGAAGGGGCGGGGCAGAGATTGTGCAACCTCTAGGGCCGAGGGTGATGCCGATAGCGGTGGCGAGCTTCTTGACGTTGGCCTGGAGAGAGGATCGCGATCCATAATCGAAGGCGATCTCCTTGGCGGACGCACGCACCGCCGCCGGTGTGTGATGCCGGTCGCCGCCTGGCAGCCTCGCCACTAAGGTAGGCTAATCGAGGGTGAATCGCAGGAGTGCCGAAGGATTTGCCGATCTGGGAGACTGGGAGGAGGGAGACTGGGGTGAGGGGGAGATGGCCAGACGGCAAACGAGGAAGTTTGAGAGTGACTTGAGTCACTGAGAGAGGACTAGAGGAGACTTGAGCGGAGAGGCGCTGAGCCTGAGAGATTGGGCTGGGCCACTCGGCCTGGGCTAGGTGGTTGGGCCACATCAGTCTGGCACCAAGTTCGGCTTACCCATCTGAAAGAGCGAAAATTTACAATTTAAGCTCAATTCCTAGTGTGTGTATGTATGTATTATACTTAGTATATAGTGGTTTTTTGTCAAAAAATTTAAGTATTCAGCTAAATATCCATGAATTACTGTAGATCCGCCCTTGGCTTGGCATCTCATTTATGTCACACAGCGAACTCAGTTTCTCGCGAAAATGGTGCGGTTGCGGTCATGGGACCTCGGGACAGGGCAGCGTCAAAGTGGAGCCTCGTGCAGGGCAGTCGAGGAGGGTTCCAATGGCGGCTATGTGAGGTGGAAGTAGTTAGTTATCATGCAGGCCCCAACTTGTCAGTGAGAGAAGGAAGAGGGAAGGCAGCTCCGATAGAATACACGAAACAAAGGAGAAGATGGGAAGTGGAGACAGCTTTGGGCAGGGACAACTAGGCTGGGGTCAGGAAAGGAGGAAGCAGGATGGGTCGGAATTGGGATGAGGCCCAGAGATTTTGAGAACTTTAAAATAACTTTAGATTCAAAGAAGTGCACAAATTGATTTTGGGCTTAGAAAAAAACAAACGATGTTTAGTTTTTTTAAATAAAATGCATAGATGCACTTTGGAATATTTATAACTCAAGTAAAACATTTTAAAATGTTAATTAATGTTATTTAACTAGCAAAATTGATTCTTAATTTCTGAATATTAGGAAAAGCATAAAAAGATTTAAAGGACCTTTTGAAAATTCAAAAAAATTCATAAATATCTATATAAAGTATTTCCAAATTAATTTTGAAAATTGAGGATGTGACACTGTGGAGATCTGCGAGGTCCACTGTGGCGAGTGATGAGGACATCGATGGGAGAATGGCGGCAAGGGCAAGAATGGAAGAGAGGGGGGAGGAGAGGCTCAGGTGGCAAAGTGTGTGTGTGTGTGGGGGGGGGGGGGGGGTGAAGGTGTGCATGCGTGGAGGAGTACGTTTGGAGCAGCTCATGGAAGGAGTCAGGACAGCAAGGGCCAGCCAGAAACCTGGGAAGCCGATTTGAGCCCGAAGAAACGGAGCCAGGAAGGATTCAGCCTAAGAAAGGGAGCCAGGAAGGATTCTATGTCGCTTCTGTATTGATCCGAATCAAACGATGAGGAGGCCTGCTTTCCTAATCCAAACATTTCGTAATCCAAACAGTTCGAATCAACCAAGTTTGTTTGTTTCGGTTAGTAGTAGGAATAGGAGTAGTTTTTTTAGAGCAAGTTTAATAGAAGATGTGGCTCTACCTCTAGGACTAGTCAAATAAGCAAAAAGAGTATACGTGGTTCATGGTGGAGGTAGAGGTTACCTCTACTAAAGCACTCAAACATTTAATACTTGCATAAATATATCAGAGGTCACCTCTTGCATGAGGGGCAGCTTACCTCTCTCTCCATTATGATGTGCTAGAGGTTACCTCTTATATAAAGGGGCAGCTTGCCTCTCTCTCCTCTTTTTCTCTCTTCCACATAGGATTGTGTTGATGTGGATTTCGCTAGATGCGATCTAGTCAGCATTATTGTACTTGCTCTTATAAGTATCCGAGTCATGTAAAACTCCCAAGAAAAACTGGTCTGGTTATTTTGGGAGTTGAGTCAGGATGGTGTTATGGTCAGGTGTGCGTGCGTGGGGAATAAAACCCGGGAAGTGCTTTTGGAATCCTTCGACACTTCGCATGTGGAGTACCGTAGCCATTTTTTTAATCTAAAATACCTATTTTGTAAATCTAGTTTTCTCTATAAGTTCAGTAGCCACGACAAGTGATATATGTCACCTGTCATACTACCTGAGCTCGATAGAAGGGAGCCACTACTGCAGTAGCACCTGCCGAGCTCAGGAATCAGCAGGAGGACTTGCCAAGCTATCCCAGCTCGGCAGCCCATGTACAATGGCTAATCTAATCTACTTTAGACTAATTAATCACGCTTTACGCTAATTAGCCTTTACACTAATTAAACAGGCCTCTTGTCGTGGCCAGCTTGCTCGGTATGTCACCTGCTGAGCTCTCCTAGCTAGGTAGATACCTATTGTGGTGTGAGAACTAGGCAGGTACCTGCAGCGGTACAAGAGTTCGGCAGGTGACACATGTTTTTTGTCGCTGCTCGCACGATCGTGAAGGGGGCCAAAATTGAATATTTATGCATTTGGCTACCCCGAGCTCGATAATAGGGTGCCACCGTGGTAGCACCTGCCGAGCTTAGGAGTCGGGCGCTCCTTGAGCTTGGCAGGAGGACTTGCTGAGCTTTCCCAGCTCGGCAGCCCATGTACAGTGACCGCACTAATCTACTTTGACTAATTAAATCACACTTTACACTAATTAAACATGCCTCTCATCACGTCCGACTTGCTCGGCACGTCACCTGCTGAGCTCTCTTAGCTAGGCAATTACCTGTCGCAGTGCGAGAGCTAGGCAGGTACCTACTGCAATATGAGAGCTCAATAGGTGACACATGTCGTCTACCGCTGTTCCTATGGTCGTGGAAGAGTCAAAATTAAAAATTATATGTTAGAGAGCCAGATTTGAATAAAAATATTATTATAGTGCTATATGTGCGAAGCATTCGTGCCTTTGTACACACAACTTTTGCATTGAGAAAAGACCAGAAAACGCCGACCCTATCTGCCCCGTTGCAGAGTTGCTCAAATCGGTGGCTGGATCCATGCCAGCGACTTTGGGTCACGACGTGCGTGGGCCTAGGGCAACAGTGCCCTGAGCAAAGTCGCGATCTCCCCTAACACACACATCTTCACATATCGGCGCTCACAGACAGGCTAGCACACTCACAAAAGAAAAAAGAGAGAAAAAAACTGAAGAAAAAATTGCAGCAGCGCCGTTTCAAGCTAAAATCAAGACCATGCAGCAGCCACCAACCGAGACAAGAAGCAACATGCCTTGATCTTTTGTTCTTTTGGCTTATTCAAAAATAAAATAAATTTATTTTAAAATAGATTTTTAAACAGTTTTTTAAACTTAAAAGCATATGTATATATATATACCATTATCCATTATTATTTTAATAACACGAGAGCCTGTCCCTGTGTCTCTGCCTCTGCTGTAGCTATTTTAAACACGCAACGGGGGCTGTCCTTCCAATCCATGCTGGCTCTCTCCCACCCGCACACGGGAAAATTGAATATATAGGACTAAGTTGAGGCTGCTTTAGCAAAACATGATTAAGTTATTTACACTTGTAAATATAGGATCAAGTTATTTAGAGCAACTCCAAGAGAAGAGCTGAATCATTTTCTAAAGGTAAATTTGGCTATTATTGAGAAAAACGCTCAATAGACTGTAAATGACTCTCCAAATTTAGTAGCTCTCCATCCCTCCTCCTTCGCTCTCTATTTTTGGATAGCCTACCTCACTCACCATCCAGCCTCTTGGCGCGGTCGGCGCTTTTTCCCGCACGCGCCCATTTCGCTGCATACCCACTCCACCGCGCGCCTCTAGTTTAGATAGCCTGTTGGAGTAGTCTTGTTTTTTTGGGTGAGATTCATTTTAGAGAATAGCTAAATCACTAAATTTAGATACTTTTTTTGGCTAATCTCTTGAAGTTGCTCTTACACTTGTAAATATAGGATCAAGTTATTTATACTTGTAAATAACTTGATCCTATTTTACTAAATCAACCTCAACTTGGTCCTGTATATTCAATTCCCCCGCACAGCTACCGTCCGATTCGCGGCATAAAATGTGGCCCGGCCATGGAGCTACCTTTCCTCTCCTCCCCCTCCCCCTCCTCCACGCCCCCGCATCTGGCCCAGATTAGCCCCCTCGCCGAGCCGGAGGCTCCCCAGATCGATCGACCGGTAGCCCCCCAGGTACCCCCTCTCCTCGCCTCTGCTTCCTTCTTGGCATTAATGGCGACTGATTTGTTGGTTCTTCCTTTGGGTTTTGATATGTGGTAGTGCATCTGGGAGGTAATGATGGATGGGTGGGTTCTAGATGGGCATTGTTCTCTTCTTGTTGTTGCAGCGAATAATTGTGGCCGTACGGGTGATGGGAAAAGTAGGGAAAGCGTCAAGGGTTGTTGAATCCTGCGTCGTGATGGTTTTAGCTTTAATTTTGCTGTGATGCAGATTTGTTGTTTGGTAGTACTATCTATACGTGCTTACTTGCCTTGGCGACATTCTGCTCATAATTCTTGGCACTAACGGTAGCCATTTCTCTCTTTCTCCCTCCCCTTCGCATCTTGTGCGGTCTGATAGGTTCTTGGGTTTGATTCTTCTTGGTGAATTTTTTTCTTCGGAGGAGTGATAGGTTCTAGGTGAGTTGAGTATATGGCATTGCTTACAGATATTTTAGGGAATATTTATTGAAATGTTCGTACGGAGGATAGAATTTAGAAAAGAAAGGAAGAAAGAATCAGTGGTTGTTGGAATGGAGCCTGCGCCGTCAATATTTTAACCGAGAATTCGTTGAGATAAGCTTCTTCTTTGGTATCTTTTGTTTCCTTTTTTATTGCTGGGGCTGCCGATTTTGATGTCTCACCAAGAGCAGACCACAGTTTTGATTCTTGAGTTCATTGGCTATTCACAATTGGGGGTTTGGTATTTAGGATTTTGCTCAAGTTCATCTTGTTCTTGCAATTGCTGGACAAGATCTACCTAATCTGTGCGTATGTTTCAGATTCTTTATTCGGTTTATGCACCTGGCAGCTCCAAGCCCAACTGATCTGTGCCGCTTCTTGTGCAGCTGATCTTGTCTACTGCTTCGGTACAGCAATGGCGACGTCCAAGAAGGAGCCTCCCAACCGCAGCAGAGACAGGGCCACCAGGATGTCCCCGAACCTCAGGCCGTCCAGCAGCGAGTCCTCCTCTGGCTACGGCGCGCGGCGAGCACGGTCGGTCCCGAGCTCCCCGGACCGCAAATTCGGCCCTTCGTCATCGTCGTCGACGGCTGCCTCCGGCTCCCCGGACGTGTACCGCCCGTCCTTGTCGCTTGCCGGCCGGTCCGTCTCGTCGCGGTCAATGTCCAGCTCAGGCTCATCCATTCATGGCAGCAGGGTCCCCGGTGCGTCCTCAAAGCCCACGCTGGCGAGAGTGAAATCCGACAAGGCAACCGCCGCCTCGCAGCGGCCTCCCGTGATAGCTGTAACGCCGAGCAATTCGTTCAAGGACATGGGCAAGACAGCGGCAGCGCCCAAGGCGCCACTGTCCACCTTGCAGAAGAGTAAGCTTTCACCAAGGCCAAGTGCTGACAAGGCAACAGCGGCGTCTCCAAAGCCGAGCACCCAGAGGGCGGTGGCACCAGGAGCTGTGAGAGGTGGGAGGACTCAGCCGATGTCCTTGGCACACGCACCGGGCGCTGCTGCAAAGAAAGGAGCAGAAGCAGCAAATGGTGGTGCTACTGCAGGTTCCAGGGCAAGAAGTGCTCCTCAGAGGGCAATGGGTGTATCTGCAACCATGAAGGAGAAGGAAGAGGTGCCATCAATGCAGTTTGAGGAATCTGAGAGCACAAGCACCCCATCCATAGAAGAGCACTTGCATGAGCAGCTCCCTGACCCCGTCAACCTGAAATCGGTGGACATGGCTGCTCTTGCTTCAGCTCAACCTGATCAGGAGGAGCCATACTTTGATCATCAGGAGCAACAAGGCAAGAATGAGGAGGAAGTCAAGAGGCAATTTTCTGAAGACAAAGAAGATGCAAGAGGCAGTGAACTGCATAATGGAGGGCAAGATGCTGATGCCCGCGCGAAGAACAAACCATATATCGTCAAGGCTGCTGATGAATCCAAGGAAGTGGAGAAGGAAGAGGCTAAAGCAAAGGCGGACAAGGTGGTTCCAGTGTGGAGGAAGGATGATCCTAAGAGTAATGATGTGATTGAGGAAACTAAAAGCAAGCTCCTGGAGGAGAGGAAGAGCAGGGTGAAGGCCTTGGTGGGGGCATTTGAGACGGTCATGTCCTTCAAGGAGTAGTGCTGTCTCATTTTTGGATCAATCCTGTCCATCTCAAGATGAGTACATCCTGTCATGAATATATATGTGATCATGAGTTGATTGTACATATGATGATTTCCTTGGTTCATTGTATTCGATGTGTTAAATTTTTGTTTCTGAATGATCATTGTATTCAATGTGGATGTGTTTGTTGTTGCTGTTTTTGATGTAGAATTGAATTTAGCACTAGAGCGTGTTGAGAGGAAAATTTGATTCTGTAAGAAGCATTCATGCTTCTTTTTCTTTTTCATTGTGTCTTGGCAAAATGTGGTTCATGGCATCTGGAGGTAGGGTAAGGCATGCGTGCTGATTGCTGAACGGATACATGCTAGTCTAAAAAAAGTAGGTACATGTGCATTATTAACATATAGATGAAAAGGAGGGTTCTGTATGTATTTTGTGTAAAGAATAGTTTGTTTGATCCGTTAACTGTATGTATTTTCTGGAAAAAAAATGCATATCTACAGGAACTGGTTACATATTAATCTTATCTATTCTCTAGAGTGCAAACGCGAGCTCAATTATTGCACCACATCATCAAAAGTTCTAAACAGCAATAAGTCGCCTTAAAAAAAGCAATTAGTGAATAACCATCCAATTCACCTAGTTATTCTCATCCAACCGTTAAAGTGAAACCATACCCTAAAAGTATATAGACTAGGAAAATTAAGGCCCCGTTTGGCACAGCTCCACCACCGGCTCCTGGAGCTGTTTGGAGCCGTTTTGTACCAAACGAGGTAAAACAAAATAGCTCCACCCAAGGAGTCCCTTAAAACATACTGAGACAAAAGATATGTACGAGATGGAGCTGAAAAAAGTAGCTCCACCCGGCTCCATCCGCAGGCCTGCATGCCACTGCCCTTGTACTTTCGTGAATTTACGTGATCCGCCACCGGCTCTTCTATTCTCCGTTCCTGCCTCCTCTGTTCGGTCTTCTCGCCTTCGATCGTGAAGGAGCGCCATCGCCATTAAATATTGGTTGCTAATACTTTGTGTTATTTTAAATTTTAATTTTTTGAATTCAAATTTACTCTGATGAAAAATCATGTAGAAGCATCTGACTCTTGATGTTACTACAAGCCAAATAAACAGGGTATATTGGACAATTGACATCTCTCAACCATGCATGATAAACAGTGGAGCTGTTTTGCCAAACAATCTACCAAAACAGCTCCAGTTCCACCGGTGGAGCTGTTCATGGAGCTGAAGCAAAAAAAAAACAGCTTCACTTGTGAAGTGGAGCCGTGCCAAACGGAGCCTAAGGTGGGAAAATCCGGTCACTTATGCTAAAGTAGGTGATCACACCCCACACACATACACACGACATACGAGTGTGCCAAATTATACACATAAATTGCGGAGGCTTGGGACAATGTTCCCACTGAGGTGCACTCATGTGTTCATATTGGAAGGGCATCCTTCAATGGCGGAACCTAGGATGCAGTCCAGGTTGCTATGTACAAAGTTTCATAGCAACTAGAGTGGCTTCTTCTGGACATTTTTTTATGCTATTCCCTTAAATTGATTAATATCATCGTAAAAGTCTTAAACCATACGTACTTTGAAAATTTGTCGTACATATTGCAAGGGCCATATTCCTAAAGATTAGAGAAAAAAATGTTTCTTTGGGACTTGGCAGGAATATGTAGTTTACTAGGTGGCGTTGGCATGTGCCTTGCGCATCTCATAAATTATAACACAATAAATAGAAAAAAGTGTCAATAATATGTCCTCCCTTCGTCACTAAATATAGGTCACCATATGATTCATGCAACCAAACTATGATATTTAATATATGTAAAAGTATATTGATTAACTACATGAAAATAATATGATTAGATTGTCTTGAAAAATAATTTCATAATATATAGTTTTTGATATTACCGAGGGACCGAGCTAGTTAATTCTATTTTCAAGCCTGTGAGCGTCATACACAATAATTTCCCATATTATATCGATGACATTAATATGTACTACACACAAGGATGTCGAAATTATAATAGGAAATTCCGCTTTTCTCTATTCTACATCTGCATCATCAACTGCTGATCGAGTAAAAGTTAAAATTATTTTAAATGGAAAGTATACAAATCTAGTCCAGCATAATTAGCTTTCATAGAAAATACCAATGGAGCAGGGGCCTCCACAGCATTTTCTCCAATTTACAACGTCGGTGAAATTCGGCCAAATCTGGAGCCAGGTTGGGTCAGAGCCCAACTTGATCAAGCCACGCAACAAAAACTAGAAATGAACCCGCACTTTGTTGCAGAAATCCTACAATTTTCCGATTGTTTTCCCCTCATAAGCACGCAAACTGGGGACACATAGACTTGTGTATTTTTAGCATATATTTAAAATCTAGAAATTTATAGTAGGTCTTACGTTACTTTTTGCACTTAGCTTTAATATAGATTATGGCATCCTGTTGGGTATATTTTTTTCACATGCATTTGGGTTCGTTGGAACTAAAATCAAACAGTAGAGAGAAAATGGATGATGTGGTGCTCTTGCGTTATCTTTTGCACTCAGTTTTAATATAGATTATGATTTCATTTGTGCATTGCATGTTGCAGGTAGTCTATTTAAGTTCATGCAAATTTCTTGTGAAGCTACATTTTTTTCCCATTCCTATAGATTGCATTGGCCATGATGCTTTATTATTGCTCTTTTTCCTGTTATGATAGCCCTAAACTTGTTCCGTAGTCTCGCTTTAATATCCTAAACTTGAAAAATCCCCGAAACATGCAATTTTAGATCGTGGACATTTTTCCGATACTTCTACAAGAATGGAATTGTTTCTTGTAAATTCCTTTGAAATTTATATGTTCCAATTTTTCCAAAGCGCTTGCTCATTTCCAATTGGTGAGTCCGTTATCTGCTATTTAGAACCTGGGCTGGCACTTCATCGAGATACTACAGGGGTTTCCTTCATTTCCTATTTGCTGTTCTCATGCCACAATATTTCTCATTTAGCATTTTTTAGAAGTTCTCGTTTAGCAGTTAATTTTGTTTCTATTTTAATACTTCCAACTTAGTTTGTACAGCTATGTTCATCGGTTAAGAATTTTTCTTGACTGCCTGTTCATGATGGTTGATAGTTGATAGTTTTAAACATCTGTGAGATTTGGCTTTCATGGGATATGACTTGGCCAAAGTGATCTAACGCATAATGAAACTGAAAATATTGAAAAAATAGTAACAAAATTATTTCAGGATGTAATTTTGTTTCTCTCCATCAAGAAAATTACATTGTAGAATTTTTTTAGTTAGAGCTCATTTATTGTACATGATTTTGCATAGTACATGCAAATTGTGTTAGATATTAACCTTTTTTTCGTTTTGCTATTCCCTGTTAGTTTTTACACAAAATTTAATGGATAGGAAATGCTCAAGATTTCTTGTAGAATGTGCTATTCATAAGATTTCTTGGATAAATTTGCCAAATTGGGGACTTGAAATGTGGAATTTGCAAATCCTAGAAGTATATCAATGTCGTATCTGAACTTTGGAGGAGGAAAATCACAGTTGTGTTGCTTGCATCACGCTGTAGCTCTTCTAGTATTGTCTTTTTGTCTCTCTTTTCCTGTTCAGAGAAAGTAATTCCATTAATTTAGCAACACTTCTTTGATTGACTTCCATCCTATGCTGAATTTCCTCATGGAATAGATCTGATTGCATTTCCTCCTTGTAGCTGACGCAGGAGGACTTCGAGTACAAGTTCAAGCCAAGAAGAAGACCAGCTTAAACTACTACGCATAGAGCAGTTGTTTGCACGCATAAAGCAGTTGTTTGCAAAGTACCATCCAACATTTTAACACGTCTGCTGTTGCTTCGGAAACCGACCGAGAAGTTACTGTCGCTTAACTGAGCATTTACCATGTCTTGGATACTAGAGATCAGGTTTTGTAAATAGTGGTAGTGCATAATAGATAATAGGAAATCGAACGAAGATTGGTAGAGAATACTGGTTGCCATTTCGACATGATCTGCGTTGAGATCACTGATCACCTATACAAGGTAACTACTGGAGGAAAAGAACAAAAAAAAACTCTTCAGAAATGACAATTTTTGCTCGCCCTGCAAGATTTGCAGTGTTTTTGCAACATTACTGCATACAGAAGCAATTGCCCTTATCTTTGTTCACCCCCTTCGAATTCATGTGTGATTTAGCTGCAGCTTGGTTCTCCTCTGAACTTGTGACGTGCTTGCTTTGAGCCACCACCACTGCTCGGCACCACAAGATTGCCTATGGTCCTCACTATCTTCCGCTTGAGCTGCCCCGCCTTGTGGAGGCATCTTCTCCATTTTGTAGCTGCTGCTGTACTTGTAGTACTCCATGGCTGCTCTCTTCCTGTTAATTTGCTTTCTTTGCTTTGCTTTTTGTGTGTGTTGAAACCAAGTGCTCACTTGCCCTATTTATAGGTAATGATGCCCTCTTTGATGATTTCATTTGTTGCTTGCATGTTGTAAACTTGTATCAGTTCTTGTGTTCTTTCTTTAGATTTTCTTCGCATAAATAAAAATGACTGCTACTCTTGGGTCATGGGGTTTCTGGTGTGAATGAGATCAAGGCACTGACTAGGCAACTTGTGCCCTTAATACACACGGAACGGAAGCTCTGGATTTGTTAACTAGAGGGCGGCAGGTTAGACGTGTGGATCAGCGAGGTGCATCCTTCCTTGAAGCACAGGTACATTAATGCTAGTATGGCACCTGGTTTCTTGGCTAGAGACAATGGTGGACCTATCGAGGGGTCAAGGGGGGCTGGCGTCTCCCTATCGCCGACTCAAGAGTGAGTACCCCTAGCTCCAGCTGGGGCACTACTGCCATGTCTACCTCTTCCAGTCTTTGTCAGTCCCACTCAGCGTCTCAGGTGTCAGTAGAAGAATCATACAAGTGAAGAATTGAAGAAGAAATGGGCTGCAGAAGTTTTGAATCCATGTTGGGCCAACCATACAACACACCAAAGCAAAACCCACAAAATACCGAAGCCCACAAATGAACCAATTAGGCTGGAAGCAACAATAGTCGACCAATCCCCAATCGAATCGATCCCCAACCAATTCCCAAGTCCCAACCAACTCCCCATCTGCATCTGGTGCGGGCGGCAGCATTAGGGAGTGCTATCGTGCTGGTGCGGGCAGTGGCCGACAGGTGCATTGGGCGCTATGGCCGGTGGGCATGTCGGGCGCGATGGCCAATGAGCGACTCAAGCAGACCTACGAGAGGTGGCCAGGTGATTGGTGCCTGGAGAGACGACTGGACGACAAGATGAGGGAGGGGAGCCACCGCCCGCCGAGCCCCCGAGCTGGTAGATCTTCATCTCTGGAAGTCAAGATCTTCAAGACTTCAACTCCTCTGATCCTCTCTAGTCTTCGCTTCTCCGGATCTTCAACTCCTCTCTTGCTGTGAGGGAGCCACTGAGCCACCGAGCTCTGTGGGGTGTGGAAGACTGGGACTACTCGAGGGGATATCTATTCACCGAGGGGAGCTCAGGGAGGGGAATATATTATCTCCACACTCGTCACTCGGTGTTGGTGTGGTCATGTGGACCATGCTACTACTCCGTGCGGTGATTGTCGAGTGTGGATGTGGTCTGTGGACTGATTGGTTCATTTGCGGAGTGTGGATGTGGGCTGTGCGATGATTGTTGCTCCATGCGTGACTGTGGAGTGTGGATGCGGTCTTCTTGGCTACTCCCGGAGTCTGGTCATGTTGCTGAGTTTTAGGCATGGGCCAACCGGCAGCTTTGAATGCCTGATTGGTGCTGTTCGGCCGTGGGTAGCGAGGCATGAAGCCATAAGGTATAAATTTAAAACACAAATCTAGTTTTCAATTTGTGTAATTATGATAGATAAATTTATTAGGTAATCTAGTTTCATATATTGTCATTTATCGATTCATAGAGTTGTAAGAAATTGAGAAACAAAAATTACAAAAGATCCACTAGCTCCCCCTCCTAAAATTTTGTTCTGAGTCTGCTACTAGCTAGAGATCAAATCACCCTGAGTTTTTGGCTAATATGGCACCCGGTTTCTTGGCTAGAGAGGATGGATGGGTTAGTTGTGTGAATTTTCGGGATTTAATACAATGACTCTTCTAGTGCCACGTTTTAAAGATAGCTTTGTTAACCATTTCATGACTACCAAACCACGAGTTCTTGCTAATGGCAAGTTGATAGACCATGTGGAGGTGACCCCGTGTGTGTGATGAGTAATTGACATCTGTTTTAGGAAAGTGGAGTTTGGTTTGTGTGGTTTGGACCATGTCGTTGCGCGGTGCAATCGGCTTCGGTCGGACTTGGTCAAACTTGGTCAAAGTGGTTAGGATGTCTATTCTTTTGATTCGACAGGTTGGGCTCTTTCATGCTTAAGATTTCTATTAATGCTATTGTTGATTACATTATGTCGAGCGGTGCTATGTGATGTGTTTCTTGTCTGTGATGGCTACAGGACATCGAGGCGAGGCACGGGATGACCGGACTAGGCGCAGGTGGTGCCGAGGTCAAAGCGGTCGAGGTGTGCCGAAGACGGCGAGGACTCGAGGTGGTTGCGAGGCTTGGACGGCAAGAAATGAGGAAACTTCCGGAAGGTGCAGGAGGGGTGATTTGGTAAATTCGCAAGGCTGCACAAGTGGGAGCGGTTTCGGTTTGGAATTAGCGGGCAAAACGGGTTGGAAACCCGGTAAGTAAAGCCTATATGAGGAGGGGTATCTCCTGGTGCATGTATGGCTTGTGAGAGGAGTTGATGGCTTTGGGAAAGGGGTTAAAGCTTTTGCTTTGTGCTTTCTGTTGAGAGTTGTTGGAGAGAGCAGGAGTACGTTGTTCCTTGTCTCTCTGTGTATGGTTGTGAGACGAGATGAGTTCTTGTGATTTCTTTGAGAGGAGATGGTTGTAATCCCTGTTTAAGCATTCATCGTTCTTCCTCAATATCAATACAAGAAAGTTTTTGCTAGGCTATTCTTATTTCTTGCTTCATTTGTGATGAGTTTCATCTTTTGCCATCTCTCTGTTCTTCACTGCTGAGATTGATTTTGTGGTGATTTAGAAGTTTGTGTGAATCATTCTTGATAGCTCTATGATGGGAAAATGCTCATGGCCATATGACCACTCCATTTCCTAGAGCATATGGAAGATTCAATGTCTCCTGTGAAATCTGAATCCTTCGTCAAAACTTCCTCTGTTTCCTATTTTCTAGGGTTTCATGTCAGAGGATTGTGATTCCTTTGGTTTCCCTTCATGAGATGGCATAAGTTTTAGGTTGCAAAGTCCTGAGTTCATTGCTATTCTTTTTGCAAAAGTTCTTAAGCAAAGAATGGATAAGCCATGAGTAATATGAAAATTACCATCTCTGCAGGGACCCAGATTTTACAATCTGGATTCCTCTGTGATTCCTCCGCACTATTCCCTGGATCAGTAGATAGTGCTCACAGTTTACAGTTCTGATTATCAAAGTACATATCATGCGGAAACGTAAATATAATAGTAGACTTACTCATGGGCCGATTAGGCCGAAATCATTAAATTGCAGCAGCGGAAGAACGAAGCACACATGTGGGACCTTTAGGACATGCCCACAGGCAGCCAACTGGAGGTTCGCAACCTAGCTCTTGACATCTTCATCTTCTCTACCATCATGTACAATTGTGTTGCGGAGGCGAAGTGTTCTGATTTCCTGATTCTGGATTTGTTGTGAAAGCGAGTGTGAGCACAAACCACCGTGCTCCGCGAGCCAATACATAGGATGAAAATAAATAGTATGCATGGCTTATCAAAAGAGAGGCTCGGGTTATTTTATTTGCCAAAAATCGCTTTTAGTAGCATTATTATTATTTAATCATAGTATTATTGTTGCTACCTAAACTCCACATAACAATTGCCATAATTGACTTAATCCTCCGAAAATACACTTTCTATATTATTTGCTGTCTAAAACTCCAAACAGCGAGTGACATCATTTAGTTAATCCACCGATCTTAGATTCATTGCAGCCTAAGACTCCAAGCAGTGAGTGTCATCCTTTATTCTGGGTCCACCAATATCTTTTGTATTTTAAATTCCTAACAATACAATCTTGTGGTTGCTAATCATCAACTCTTCATTTCTAAATTCCAATGATTAACTAACACCATTGCTTTTAAATCCACCGAAATCATTTGTATTCAATCCTTTTGTTATTAATCCAAAACCATAATTTATTCTTCCAATAATCAATCTCATTTTCCATTATCTATCACTAACTAATTCGCTAATATACCTCCACCAAAAATATCAATGATCAAGTCTACGACTCATTAGTATACATCCACCGAGAATACTCTTTATCAAGATTGTAACCCAATAATTGTTATTATTCCTCCAATATTCTCATAAATTCAATTCATCCATCCAGTATTTGATCTAATCCTTTTAATCCCATTATTGTCAACATCTTCCAAGAGTTTATATTAGTTATCATTGTCGTAATCCAACAATTATCTTAGTACTTCCTGATTCTCCAAAAATTATTTAAATAGTCTTTCTAACCTATATATTCATTTAGGCTCCACCAATTTATTTCTTCCAGAATCCGCACTATCATTTTCACCTTTATGATTGACCGAATCCACCATCAACTTTATACGGTTAACACAATCAACCATTTACTTTTCTTACGACTCTATCTATTCTTCCTGATATTTTACTTTGTGAGATGTATTATCATTATTCAGAAATAATGAGGCAGTTACCAGTGAGTTAACACTACTTAATCTGTGATTTGATGAGGCAGTTACAATGAATAATTCTGTTTTAATCGCAGCAGTTACTAGTGAATAACTGCAGTGCCCTTATAAGGGCCTATAGACGTCCAGGAAAAGAACAAAATATTCCATCTGCATTCTTTCTATACTTTCTTCTCTGCAAACTTGTGTTGTTGTGCTGCGTCGTCTGAACCTCGCCGACCTTTCTTCTCGGTGTACACCTGGAAGGAGGGAGAGCGGTTATCTCCGAACCGTTGCCACAGAGAGTACTACACGGGGCGGCAATAAGGTTTGTGGGTAGCGCATTTGTGCGACTCCTCCTGCACTGCATCATCTACGTTCTGTATGGCATCAAGCCTATGCTGCTTCCTGTTCTTCGTCAAGCCAATAGTAAGTTGTTCGTGCATTCGTTCAACTTTGATACTATACTTTCCTTGCGTATATTCTAAAGTATGCTGAGTAGCCTGTTATTAGTTGTGAGTTTTGCATCACTAGTTTATTGTATTTGTCTCCTAGTAAAACTTGAAATTAAAATATTGCCCATATTTCCAACATTACAGAAACCTTATGATTGAGCAAATCTTGTGAACTTTGTTGCAATACAACAATGACTGGTGCTTCTAATGCGATGAAACCAGAGAGGTTTTTTTGTTAGAATTTTCGTAGATGGTAGACTAGAGTCAAGTTTTGGCTCATATCTTTGGGGCTGTGGTGGGTTATCCACCCGCAGTATCCATTTATGATTGAGCAATTCATACAATTTGAAAATGCAAACAATACTACTCTTGGCTGCATTCTGACTGTTCTGACAGATCAGCTCTATGATATGTATATGGACTACATATCCGCCATAGAGTTGTGGGATGCACTAGAGCACAAATATGCAGATTGAGAGGTAGGTCGCTGGCTCTATATGTGTGACCAATGTTTCAACTTTAGTATGGATGAGGCTAAGTCCATAGTTGAACAAGCTCATGATCTCCAGCTACTAGTCGATGAGATTGTGCACTTGGGTTGTGTACTGCCTCCTAAGTTTGTGGCTGCAGGCATTGTTGCCAAACTCCCTACTACTTGGCAGGATTTTGCAACTAGCTTGAAGCACAAGAGGGCAGAGATTTTTATTGAGGATCTCATTACTGCCCTCGATGTGGAAGAAAAGGCAAGAGCAAAAGATGCACCCAACACCTCTAGCCAGAACAATGCAAATTTCATAGAGAAAAAGATTGTTGCAAAGAAGTATATATCCAACAAACCGAACAAGACAACTAGCTTTAAGAAGAAGGAAACTAAGAAAAAGGATTTGAGAGACATAACCTGCTTTGTGTGCAGAAAAGACTGTCATAAGACGAATGACTGTCATTTCCGCAAGATCAGAGATGGTGAACAGCCAAAAAAGAAAGCTGTCAATGTGATCATAGGCGAGGCCTCAACTTCAGGAGGGTATGGTAATTCACATGTTGTCTTTTCGGCATTTTAATTCACTGATTGGTGGGTTGATACTAGTGCTAATGTTCATGTATGTTTTGATATTTTCTTATTTTCTTCTTATTAGGCAGTAGGGGCTTCCTCCGTCCTAATGCGAAACGGGTCGCATGCTTCTGTTCTTGGTGTTAGCACGGTGGATCTAAAGCTTGCTTCAAGGAAGATTATCCACTTAAAGAATATGCAACATGCTCCTACAATAAACAAGAACCTCATTAGTGGTTCTCTCCTATGCAGGGATGGTTATAAGCTAGTCTTTGAGTCAAATACAATTGTTGTCTATGTTTGAAAACTTTGTTGGTAAAGGCTATAAGAGCGGAGGCTTCTTCCGCCTAAGTACTTTAGAGTCTTGTTAAAATCTAAATATTGAAACTGGTTTAAATAAATATGAGGCAAATATTTGGCATTCTCATTTCTTTCATATTGGTTTTGATAATATTGCTAGAATGTCTAGATTAGATTTAATTCCAAAATATGAAATTGTCAAAGGATCAAAGTGTCAGTCATATGTGCAAGCAAAGTAATCTTGAAAACCCTTTAAGGGATTAAAGGACAAAAATAACTTGGCACCATTAAATCTTGTTCATTCATATTTATGTGAAATGAATGGATTATTGATAAAAGGAGGTAAAAGATATTTTCTAACTTTTATTGATTATGCAACACGATGCTGCTATGTGTATTTGCTAAAAACTAAGGATGAAACTTTTAAACTACTTTAGGACTTATAAAGTCGAGATTGAGAACCAACTAGAAAAGTAAATGAAAAGATTGAGGTCTGATCATGGAGGAGAGTACATCTCTCATGAGTTCTCCCAATTCTGTTCTGAGTATGGAATAGTCCATGAGTTTACACCACCATATTCACCCCAATCAAATGGGGTAACTGAGAGAAAAAATCTGACACTAACAGACTTGGTTAATGCCAAGTTAGAGAGTTCTGGTATGCCTAAGGCATGGTAGGAGAAGTTATATTGACATCAACTTTTATCCTAAACAGAGTAATCACTAAAAAGAGTGAGATTACTCCAGATGAGAGATGAAGGGGAGAAAGCCAAATGTTAATTTTCTACAAACTTGGGGGGTGTTTGGCAAAAGTTAATGTACCATTGCAGAAAAAGAGAAAGCTTGGACCAAAAACAGTCGATAGTATTTTTCTATGATATGCACAAAATAGCACGGCCTATAGGTTTAGTAGTTAAACTAGAAACTTCTGAGATTATTGCTAACAAAATAATGGAGTCTAGAGATACTTTATTTTTTAGAATATCTTTCCTATGAGAACAGCAGGTAGTACTTCACAAATTGAGGATGTTCAAACTGATAGTATTGAAAGTGAGAATAATCAAACTTCTAAACTTCCCACCACTTCTGAACCAATATGTGATATCCCTGAGGAGGATAACAATCTTGTTGCAGAAGCTCCTCACAGGAGCAAGAGACAAAGGGTTGAGAAAACCTTTGGTGATGACTTTTTGTATACCTCATGGATGATGTAACAAAGACTCTTTCGGAGGCTTATGCATCTTCTGATACTGAGTATTGGAAAGAGCCAGTTCGTAGTGAGATGGACTGATCATGGCTAATGGGACTTGGGAGATCACTGATCGTCCTATCAGGTGCAAACTTGTAGGATGTAAGTGGGTCTTTAAAAATAGACTAAGGCTTGATGGTACGATTGAAAAGTACAAGGCAAAATTGTGGATAAGGGTTACACCCAGAAAAAGGGAGAAGATTTCTTTGATACCTATTTTCCTGTCACCAGATTAACCACCATAAGAGTATCAATTTCTACAATTGATATATGCCATGTAAAAAATACTCTGTTGAATCTTGAATATAGAATTGATCTTTATTAAGTTCTTTGCTAATTCTTTGGTAACTCATGTCTTACTCACTAAACTAGTGCTTAACTGGAATAAAATGATCTCTTTTGTGCTTAATCAAGAGTCTCATAAATTCTTGTTCATGAGACTAGTTGCCATTGCACTTGGCATGAACTCGGGGGAAGTTTTGTATGACCAAAACCATTATTTTAAGTGTAATACTTGAGATGGTCGACAATGTCCTAAGATCAATGAAATGGAATTAACTCAATTTGGTTGAAGCTCAGGAGGCAGTTTGAGAGACCATGTGGAGGTGATCCCATATTTGTGATGAGTAATTGACAATTGTTTTGGAAAGATTGAGTTTGGTGAGTCATAGCCCTTTTGAGTGGTGGAAGAAAACCGCAGTCATTTATGACCACGCAATCTAGAGTCGTTTACGACCATGTTGGCCGTGGTCAAAAAACTTCTAGAGTCGAAGACCACTCGCCGGGTCAAGACCACCGGGATCGCACGACCATGTTGTGTTGTTTACGACCACTTGGCCGTGGTCGGAGGCAGCTACGACTACGTCGGCCGTGGTCGAGCGCACTTACAACCACGTTGATCGTGGTCGGAAGTCAGCGCTCGAAGTTTTGACCACGTTGAGAAGTCGGAGGCCTACGACCACGTTATGACGAGGAGCAGTCGGAAGTTGTAGCTTCGATCGCTGCGGTCGAAGGTGGTCATAGCGCACTCGGGTACTCGCGATGCGGTCGGGAGTGCTCGTACTCGGTCGGTTGTGGTCGTAGCTTAGCTTGCTCATCGGAAGTGGTCGAGCTCGATCGGTGGCGGTCGAACGTAGTCAGAAGTCCTTTCGACCACGTTAGAATCTTCTGTCGTGGTCGTAACTCGAGTCTAACTAGTCGTATGGCTTCGTGGAGCGGTCATAACCACTAGGAACCGATCGTATGGACCTCTGAGGTGGTCGTAACCTTGTCTAGTGCGGTCGTAAGCTTTGTGCATTGCATATCTTATGTGTTCGACTGGTCGTAATTGGTGAACGACTTTGTGGAGTGCGTGTTGAGTTCTCATTTCTGATTCAAATGGATGTTACCCTTGTCTAATGCGGTGCTATGTGATGTTTTGTTGTCTGTGATGGGTGCAGAATCTTGAGGCTAGTCGTGGCGAGGTATGAGATGACCGGATTAGGCACAAGCGGTGTTGAGGTCGGAGCGGTCGAGAGATGCCGAAGACGATGAGGCGTTCAAGGTGGTTGCAAGTCTTGGACAGCAAGAAGAGGAGGAATCTTCTGAGAAGGCATCGGAGTGGCATTTTGGAAAAATGCGGAAAGCTGCAAAGGGAAGTTGTGTCTCTGCAAAAGCACAAGAGTGGTTGGCGTTAACGGGCAAAGCAGTGAAGCCGTTGGTGTTGGTGGATAAAGCACTGGAGTCCGTTTTGCTAGTTGGTAAAGCAATGATAAAACCCGGTGTTAGGTGGGGTTAACGGGTTCTCCCCCGGTATCCGGTGACTATAAATAGAGGAGTAGAACTCGAGAGCATGCTTGAGGTTTTCGGCAAGTCACTCGGGTCTTTCTCTCTATTTTGGTGTGTGTTGCTCTATGAACTGGAGTGGCTATGAAACCTCCTTATGTAATCATTCATCTCTTTGTATCTATCTGAGCCTCATTTCATTTGAGATGTTTTGATTCCTGTATCTGTTCTCCTTTTTGTCTTGTGTTCTCGGGTGATCCGGTTGATTTGTCCTTTATCTTTTGAGTAACGTTCTTTGCTTGAGTAGCCTTGAATTCTTTTGCTCTGAACTAGGGATCTTCTCAAGGCCATTTGGCCAGTTTTTCCCGAGAGCAAAGTCATATCAACAACCTGTTTTGGCCGAGCAGTCATGCGGCTTCAAAGTTCCTCTGTTTTCTGTTCGACTTCATCGTCTGTCTTGAGCTCGGCAAAGAAGACTTGTCTTCTTGGTTTTTTCTCTAGTAGAGGTTGTGCTCCTTCTAGGTTTCAAGTTTTGTGTGTTTTGGATCTTTTGAGCCGAAAGTTATCCAATGTCTTATTCTTTCAGTCTTGCGCCTCGGCTTTGCTCTATTTTGAGTTTGACCGCGTTGTCTGGTTTAGTCTCGACTGTGAAGTCTTGTTTTCTTTGTATTTTCTCAGTCAGAGGGAGTCTTCTTGATGTGGTTAAATTCTCATGACCAGAAGAACCATGAATCATCGGTTATCTGGAAATCGGGTGTCGCAGCCGTGAGTCCTCCACTTCCTCTGTTGTCGGTCGAGACTGTTTTTATCTCTGTTTGCTTTCTATTGTCAGTCTAGTTCTTGGTTTCCAGTTTGCATTTATGTTCTTGCTTCATAGCTTCTATAGCTATCGGAGAAGAAGTTGTGTGTGAATGCTTGGGGCGGTTTGAAGGCACCATTCACCCCCCCTCTGTTGCCATTTCGGTCCTACACGGTTATAAGTGGCTCCTAGTCTAGGACATACTTTACTGAGATAGACCACAAAACTACAATCAATAGTTGAAGATTAGGAAGTAGTTGTAAATGGTTCCCTATCTTGAACTTGATTTGCTAAGATGTCGGAACCCGGAGTAACGACCCCTGGATCCTCTGTGTAAATCGCACTAGTCCAGAATCAGCTAGTGCACACAATACAACAAAGATTCATACCAAGCACAAATGACTTCTTATAATAAATAAAAGATACAGCCTTATGGCCAAGTCTTACATCAACGCCCATTGGCAAAGATAAATAAAGCAAATAACTGCGGAAGCAAATGAAAGAAGCGAAGCCCAAGCCTGCCCACAGGCAAACGACAGTAAGACGCGGCTACTCGTCCAAGTCTTCACCATAGTTGTCGACATCTTCCTCTGTATGGAGATTGCAAGGTGAGTACAAACTTGTACTCTGCAAATCACACAGAGAAACGCAACATAATGATAAAGGCTTCAATGGAAGGCCTATAGGGTTAGTTTGCATAAAGCAGCATTTAAGGAAATACAGTAAATAGATTGAAAATGCTGAATTTAATACAGTAGATAAAAACAATACTTGTAATTGAAAATAATATCGTCAGTGCCGGCTTCGACCAAACACCAACATATTCTCGGGCATCCCACCCGGACCATCTTTTCAAAAAGTTCACGTATGTATTCCATCCATCCACACGCTTTCACTGCGCAACTCTAATGGATTCCATCCATCCACCAGGTTTCAATCTCTCACGGATTCCATCCATCCGTAAGGTTTTCATCTCTCGTGGATTCCATCCATCCACAAGGTTTTCAAAAATATTTTTGAAAAATAAAATCTAATCTATGAAAAACTTTTACTCAGCATGTCCATGACCGTGGGCACGGCTATCCAGGATAGATTATACACTCTGCAGAGGTTGTACAGCTTTACCCACAAGACACGATCATCCCTTTGTACTACTAGATTACACACTTCCTTAGGTGTGCGGTGGGGAGTCGTGACAAGGACTTTACAATGCAAAGCCTTCAACCTGGCCAAGCCAACTCTAAGGTTTCACCCCAGTAAGGAATCCACCAGACTGGGACACCGTCTTGAGCCTGAGCGAGATTTCACATAGCTTAACCATGCTCGCCCAAGTGAGACTTCTCATGGCACCAACCACGCTCACTTTCAACCTACAACTTGACTCAGGTTGGGACTTCACAAATTATTCAGCCAGGCTGTCCCATACCTGCCATGTGGTAGTACGATAGGGCTTTACAACAGTAGCTCACAGACCAGTCCTTAACTTGACTTAGGCCCAACCACATACCCCTGTGCACGACAGTCAACCAATGCGGCTCCGACCAACAGGGCATGCCTGTACCCACCAATCTAACCAATTTCCTAAGTCTAAACCAGTTTTTATATTTTGTTTTCAAAAGTATTTCATAAACATCCTTGACTCATCAAAGTCAAGAGTAGCTTTGAAAAGCTTATCATTTTATGTAACAAGATTCGTCATTTCATGTGAAAAGCTATCCCCAAAACAAATATTATAAATAAGCAGGTCTAAGCATTTGATATAATATTCTCTAGCCAATACTAGTGTACTAACTAGAGTTTTCAATCTAGGGTGACAAGGTATAAGGAATTCAATATCGATGGAGGAAATAACAAGTGGGCAATAACTAAATTTAAAACCGAATTGAAATACATTGAATAGAAATATGCATGCAGAATAATTTAAAACAATATAATTTTATTTTGAAATATGGGATAAACATGATCAAGGAGTGTGACTTGCCTTGCTCTTCAGATGGTTGCAAATCTTCGTCGTAGAATTTTCCCGAATCGTCGAAGTCTACACGTGAATATGACCCACCAAATTCAAATAAATTTAAAAGAAATTCAAATTGACTTCAAAAATTTGAATTGAGGATATAAATGGATAGAGGGGAATTTTTGATGAATTTAGATATTTGAATGGGCTCAATCGGAGTTAAGATGAGGAAGAACGGGCCCCGTGAAGTTTAAAATCAAGGAAAAAGGAAAAAGGAATTTTCTGGAATTATTTTTCTAAAGAAAAATCTGACTTATGGCATCAGCAGGGATTTTATTTTCGGCTAATTTATTTTTCAACTGAAAATCCGATTTACTGCGCCATGTTGCGTCAGCCTTGGGGTGGTCATGCTGACATGTGGGCCCTGGTCCATGTAGATCGAACCCATGGACCCGGGGAAGTGGTGAGGTGGCACGGGGGTGTGCTTGCGTGGCACCGATGGGGCGAGGGGAGCCGAGGTGGCTGCCACCGGGTGGCCACGTGGCACCCACGCGGCCCGATCACGACGTGGCTAAGCCGGCCGGGGTGGCGCCGGGCGGCGTGCTCGGCGGCGAGCGCAGCGCTGGCCGCAGAATGAGGGCGGAACGGGAGAGGAGGTCGAGGAGAGTGCGGCGGTAGGGGCGGAGATTACCGGGGATGGCCGGAATTTGCCGGCGGCGAGTGCAGAGCCGCGGTGGCGCTCGGGTGGTGGCGGAGACGACGTTCTGGCGGGGTTGAGGCTCGGCCGAGGGGTTCCCGAGGTGCGCATGGGTGCGGTGAGGACGGCGGTGGGGACGGCGAGGTGCGGCGTGGCCCGAGCCAGCGGGAATCGCTCGCCGGAGCCCGAGGCGGCGACGAAGGAGGTGGCGCACGGCGCGGGGGCGCTGGGAGGCTCAGGAAGGAGAGCGAAGGTGGGGGCGAGGTAGTGTGGAAGGAGGCGGAGCCGGGGGTGGTATTTATAGGGGCGAGGCACGGGCGGTGGGAATTCTCGCCGAGTGGCGCGGGCGCGGCCGTTGCGGGGTTGTGGGGGTGGGGAAGTGGGGCGGCGGTGCACGCACGGGAGTGGGGGGCGGCCGAGTAGGGCGGAGGCGGCGGTTGCGGTCGACGGAGGCGTGGGAGGAAGAAGAGGCATGGGGAGGGAGACGGGTCCGACATGCGGGCCCATGCAGTCAACGAGAGGGAGGGAGAGAGGAGGCGCGGGCGGTGGTGATGATGCCACGCGGCCAGGGGAACGGATCGGGCGGCCGGGGAGAGTAAGTGGTGGTGGACGGGTGTATGGACTCGGGCGGCGCACGCGGACGATCTGAACCAGCCACGTGTCGAGCGGGGAAGGGGGAAAGGCGGGATCCGGCGGTGACGTGGGCACAATCTGGCCATCCACGTGGCGCGGAGGGGAGGGGAGAGGTTTTAATTTTTATTTCTGATTTTGGATTTTTCAGAAAACCTACAAAACTCAATAATGCTCAAAAAAATATGAAATAAACTCCAACAATTCCAGAAAAATTCACAGAAGTTCCTGGAGACATTTGGACTTAATAAAAATATTTCCTACTAATGTTTGTATTATATGTTTATATCTAAAATACTTTCAAATTTCAAAAATAGATTTTAAACTCTAGAAAACTCAGAAAACCCAAATAAAATCCAAATAAATCCAGATAATTAATTTAAAGTAGGATTTTTATAGAAAATCAAAATATCATTTTATTTAATAATTATTTTTAGGTTTTGCTTAAAATATGTTTTTAAATCTACCTTTTTCAAAAACGGAAATCCAGGGCAAAACCAAATTAAAATTTAGGTAGCAAAAACACTTATTTTTAATCTAAATTTTTAATTTAATATTTTTATTTATTTATTTTTATTTTAATAAAAACCTGGGCTATTACATAAGATAAGTCCTAAAGTGATCTTTAAAATCTCAAGTTTTGGCTTTAATCAAGTTCTTGAGCATAATTGGTAAAATTAAACTTCTAACACTTTAATTAATTTAATTTGAGCATTTTGGTTCTATTTAGCCTTCTTGGCATGGCTTAGTTTATACTTGGATACCTTTAGGTGAGCTTGTCATTTTTTAAGCCTTGCTTAAACTAAAATAATGTGAATGATTTAAACTGTGTTATCTTACATAGATTGATTATATATAGCTCATGATGATCTAGATAGTTTTGTATGTATTCCATGTCTTCAAGTGATATCTTTCAAACTTGAATCTCACTTTGGATAATTTTCAAATCTCTTTTAGGTTATGCATTTTCATTCATGCATACATGCTTTTTCTTTGCTCCCATGAGTTTTGCAAGTGGTATCATGCATCATTTTAGGAGGGAATGAGTGTTTGTGAGCTTGCATAGCCCCTTAACTCTTGATGACTAGTTTGCCAAAAGGGGGAAACGATTAAGTCAAAATTTTGTTTTAGACAAAAAAGGGGGAAAACATTGAGAATTATCCTCTAAGGGGTAGAATGAATTAAAAATGTGATAATGAGCTTTGTGAGGTTGCAAAAGAGCAAAATAGGCTTTTAAGTGTGAAAAATGCATTTTGAGTCTTATTGAGATCTTGCATTGCATTTGTTCTCTTTTGCTCTTTTGGTGCTTTGTATTGCCATGAAAATGGTCATGATGAATAATTATTCTTTTATTTGGACCATGAGCTTTTGTTGAAAACCATCCATCTAAGCACGTTCTAGGGTAAGTTCTTGTGATTACCCGATTTTCCTCAAGAGAGAGTTGATTTCGGGGTTTTGCTCTTATGGTCGATTTGGCTTTAGTCCATACTATGTTTAGCTCACTATGACATGTGAGAATACATCCAAGGTCATCTAGGACTCATGAGCAAAGAGTAGATCAAGATTTTCCTCTTTTTCCCGGTTTTGATGCAACCTTCCTTCTTTGGATAAAGGTCAGAAGTTTGGCATTGATCTTCACAATCCATGATTGGAATAAGTTCCTGACATCCTAAGGAAAACTTGTGCCAAGTTTTACTATGTTTGGATCAGTGGTTTAGAAGTTATCTCTTTTCTTGGATCGTACATAGTTATGTTCTATGCACTACCTCGGTGAGCGGTCATACCGTAGGGACCCGAGCGGTACGACAGGTGATCTCGGCCATACCAGTGATGCTAGCAGTCAGACCAACAACGTGAGTAGTCCAACCACCGAGCGGTCAAACTAGTGACATGAGCGATCCAACCACAGAGACAATGAAGTCTCGGTTGACTTGTGCTCTTTGGCTCTTGGCTTTGGTGAGCTTGTGAGTTTGTATTTTCGCTAAATAGAGTTAAAAATACCTGCAGGAAGATTTTGAAGAATTTATTCACCCCCTCTGACTCGCCATAATGATCCTACATGGACCTACAAACACCAAGAGGTCTAGCCAGACTTGCTCTCACCAAGTCCACTCCACCTCATACCTCATGTTTTTGTCTCATGACAAAGCAGGATGAGAAGGTAAAAGGTCTCGTTGCTTCCTATGATTATCTAGTTGAGATGATAGAGGAGCTCAATTTGGCTCTTGGTAAAAAGAAGTAAAGTTCAAGTTTCCCAAAAAGATACACACCACAGTTACTACCGAGTTTGAGGAACTTAGTGATAAGCATGAAGAGCTTGAAATTGAACATGATTATCTCCTTAATACGCAATTTGCCATGACCAAGGTTGATAGGGGTATTACTTGTGATCTTGAACCTCAATCTATTGCCACTCAAGCAAGCAATACTCCTATCAAGGTCGACACCTCCACTTCTTGTGATGATTTACTTGCTATACCATGCTCTTCTAAAGTAGATTCTAGTTCTCCTTGTGGTATTACTATGTGTGTGACTAACCTTGTGAAGGAGAATATTGAGCAAAGGCAAAAGTGGACAAACTCAATAAGGGCTTGACAAAGTGCTATCAAAGAAGTGTCACTCTTGATTGTGTTCTTAGTGAGCAAAGGTATTCCTTGAGTAAGGAATGTTTGAGATACTTCCCTAGGAAAGGACCCAAGGATGGTGGTTGGATAAGATCCAAGACTCAATTTCATGAGGGAAAATGGCATCTTTTGCTACAAGTGCCATGATGTGGGCCACAAGGCAGATGTTTGTCCTTTGGTCACTTCTTCTATAAATGGCACCTATGATTTTTACTATTTGCTTAGGAAAGGCAAAGATAGTAGAGCTGTTGCCAAGTTCAAGAAGGGGGGCTATTTGGGAGCCAAAGTCTCTATGCACTAACTCATAAGGACCCAAAGAAGATTGGGTACCAAAAGTAAAGATGTGATCTCTATTTTGTAAATAAACAACCAAGACTGGAGGTCAGCATTGTGTGTTGGATAATTGATGTATGCAGCACATAATTGGCAACTCACAGATGTTCATCTCTCTAGAAGAATAAGTAAATTCAAGTAACAAGATTATATTTGGTGACAATGGCAAAGGAAATGTGATGGGTCTTAGCAAGGGGACAATCTCAAATGACCATTCAATCTCCAAATTCTATCGATTGAATCTCTTAGCCTTAATATCCTTTCAATTGCTAAATTATGTTATTTAGGATTCCATTGTATATCTACAGAAGAGGAAGTTTTGTTTTTAAATAAAAATGATCAAAAACTTATTTTCAAGGGCTTTCATTTTGGAAACTTGTTTCTTGTGAACTTTTCCTCAAATGCTTCATGCATCTCAACATGCTTATTGGCTAAAATCTCACTTGGTTTGCTTTGAGACCACCATCTTGGACATGTGGGGATATCTACTTTGAAAAAGCTTTTCAAAAATAGTTTGGTTGTGGGCCTGAAGGCTATGCAGATTGAGAGGGATAAATTGTGTAGTGTTTGTCAAGTTGGCAAGCATGTGGCAAACTCTCATCCCACTAAAAGTTTCATGTCCACATCTAGGCCACTAGAACTCTTACATACGGACATATTTGGCCCAACATCCTACAAGAGCATCATGGGAAACTCTTTTTGTTTAGTCATTATGGATAATTTATTATGGTTTACTTGGGTTTTCTTTCTACAAGACAAGTCTGAAGCCTCCGGTATTTTCAGAAGATTTGCAATGAGGGCCAAAAATAAATTTGAAACCCCAATCAAGAAAATCCAGAGTGACAATGTAACCAAGTTTAAAAATTTTAACATTGCAGACTATTGTGATGAGATAGGCATTAACCATGAGCTATCCACTACCTACACACTTCAACAAATGGAGTTGTTCAGTGGAAGAATAGGACATTTATTAAGATGGCAAGAACTATGATTGATGAGTAGGTGACCTCCAACAGCTTTGGGTGGAGGCCATCAACACCACTTGCCATGTAATAAACCGGCTCTACCTCCATCGACTTTTGAAGAAGATAGCCTATGAGCTCTTGGTAGGGAGAAAACCCAATATATTCTACTTTAGAGTATTTGGATTCAAGTGCTTCATTTACAAGAAGCATTCTCATCTTGGCAAGTTCCAAAGGCATTGCGACATTGGTTCTCTCTTGGGATACTCCATGAACTCTTAAGACTTATCTTGTTTTTAACAATGTCACTGGGAGTGTTGAAGAAATTTATGATGTTGAATTTGATGAATATAATGGCTATCAAGGAGAGCATAAGAATCTTAATGATGTTGGTGTTGATGCATTAAGGGTTGCAATGAGGAACATGACTCTTGGTAAGATCAAGTCAAAGGAGGACAATCAAGGAGTTGGTGCTCAATTCAACCCTCATCATCTATGGCACCTCAAGTTGATGCAAGTGAAGCAATGGATGATGATGACAATGATCCACTACCATCTACTCTACCTCAAGTCAAGAGTCATCGTACAATTGCCAAAGATCACCCTATTGATCAAATTTTAGGGGATGTTAGTAAGGGAGTTCAAACTCATTCATGTTATGCTTTTTTTGTAAACATTACCTACAATGATGAAGCTCTTTATGTCTCTTGCTTGGGGCCTACCCATGTAGATGAAGCTCTAAGTGATCTGGATTGGATGATTGCAATGTATGAAGAGCTCAATAACTTTACCTGCAATGATGTATGGACCTTGGTGGGCGTCCCCAGGATCACAATGCGATTGGAACCAAGTGGGTATTCCGAGACAAGCAAGATGAACATGGAGTGGTGATTCACAACAAGACAAGGCTAGTGGTACAAGGGTTCTCTAAAGTTGAAGGCTTGGACTTTAGATAGACCTTTGCACCCGTGGCAAGACTTGAAGCTATCTAAATTTGGTGACACGATGCCTAAGGAATTTGAGATGTCCATGATTGAAGAGTTGAGCTTCTTTCTCATATTTCAAGACTTGCAATCGAAGGATAGAACACTCATAATTCAAGAGAAGTATGTCAAGGACCTCCTCAAATGTTTTGGAATGGAAGAAGCCAAATCTATCAAGACTCCAATGGCACCGAACAGACATCTTGATTTAGATGTGGGAGGTAAACCAGTGGACAACATCTTTATAGATCCATGTTGATAACTTGCTTTATCTTACCACATCTAGGCTTTATATCATATTTATTGTGTGCTTATGTGCTAGGTTTCAAGCTTGCCCTAAAGAATTGTATTTAGTGGTAGTTAAGAGAACTCTTAAATATTTAAAATACTTCCCTAGCATAGGACCTTGGTATCCCAAAGGTGCAAAATTTGAGTTGCTTGGCTATTCAAGTTCTGATTATGCCAGGTATAAAATTGACTATAAAAGCACTTTCGGAGAATACCACTTGCTAGGTAGATCCTTAGTCTCATAGGCTTCAAGGAAACAAAACTCCATTGCACTTTCATCGCCGAGGCGGAATACATTGCCACTGGTAGTTGTTGTGCACAAATTTTATACATGAAGCAAACCCTTCTAGACTATGGGATCTCCTTTAATAGTGTGCCTGTGTTTTGTGACAAAGAAAGTGTGGTGAAAATTGCAAACAATCTAGTACAACACTCGCGTATAAAGCACATTGATATCTGATATCGTTTCCTTAGAGATCATGTTGTAAAAGATGACCTATGCTAAGCCATGTAAAAATTGAGAATCAACTTGTAGATATTTTCACTAAGCCACTAGACGAGGCACACTTTTGCAAGTTGAGGAGTGAGTTAAATATCATAGATATGCCTCTAATGTTACATGATCATGTTTATTTCTTGTAATATATTGCAATACATACATACATACATATTATATATATATATATATATATATATATATATATATATATATATATATATATATATATATATATATATATATATATATATATATATATATATATATATATATATATATATATATATATATATATATATATATATATATATATATGCTTATTAGATTCTTGTAGATTTGGATCTTATTTGCTTTGATTTTTGTAAGTTCAAATGGGAATATCACATTAAGGGGGAACATAATACCTATCATGTATCCTTGCAACCCTAAATGTGCACATATCAATAACTTGCTAGTTGGCTTTTCGAAAAGACCTATCCTAAGCCAAATACTTTGAAAAAATTTCTTTCATGCAAATGTACTATATGCTATGGTTTCTAAAATCTTTCATATTTCCTTCATGAAAAAGAAACTAAAATTGTCTTACATGAAAATTATGTTCAAAAATACACTTTTTATTGGAAAATTATATTGGAAACAAAATTGTTGGTTAAATGTTTTTCCTAAAAATCTTTCATTTGGCCAACATCTTGGAAAATGATAATCGCAAAATAACAAAAAAAACCCTATATGTGCTTAAATTGTGGACTTTCTACCATAACATGGATCTAAGTCACTTAGGCAAGATGCTTCGATATCTCTGTCCTTGTTGGCACAAAATTAGGCCCATACATTTCTAAAGAACTCAATTGCAAACTCATTTGGTTCACTCATTTGCAAAATTCAAAATGCTTTAAAGTCTATATGCATAACAGCAATATTTTCTAGAAAATTATATTTTTGTGGTTCTCATTGACTCAACTATGCCCAAACTCAATTATATTGTGTGGTTTGGACTTTGGAGCATGGAAGAGTAGTATATGAATGATCCGCCTCTACTAGATACCCGCTTTTGAGTCGGATGATACGCCCTACACAGAGATGTTACGAGGGGTTGTCTCTTATCTTTAGGATCTAATGTGGGCCATTGGATTTCAGTTATGTCATGTTGGACAGTCCATATTTTATCTTACCCCTTCATGCTATTAAAGTCCATTGGATCCCGATCCATCAAATCTGAACCGTTCATCTTTGACAACATATCTTTGACCTCTTTTGACTCCAGTCAAAATTGTTTCACTCGGTCAAACTCCCAAATTCGAGTCTCTATCACCCGCGCCATCTCCCATGCTGTGCGCCACCGCTGCCGCTCTCCCTTGTTGTGGTGTGTAGGGGTGTAAAAAAGCTAATTAGTAGAGCTCATTAGCTCGGTTTAAAATTTCTTTAATTATACTTATTAATTGGTTAAACATTGAAATAAGTTGATTTCAAATGAATTTGGATTTTACTCTAGCTCAGCTTGGCTCGTTAACTCACTTCTAGAAATACTTCCAAACTATACATAAAATAATATTAAATCAAATTAGGCCAATTTCAGAGAAAGCTCGATAAGATGAGGACATATTTCAATATCTACCCCTAGTCGCGCACTCCTCATCATTGACAACCACACAAAACGAGCTCCTTCGATCATGCTCTTCGCGTTTGGTGGGCTCTTCTTATGAGGAATCTCACCTCACCGGGCGCCTTCTCCACCGTGACCACCACCGGGTCATCTTCCCTTGTTCCGACGCCACTGCGGTGATCTCCTCTAGTTGTTGAGGCTCTTCTCGAGCTTTTAGGGTTAGGTAAGCCATAATCTTATGCTTCTCTTATCTACACACTCCATTTTCTAAACCCTAACCCTAGGTACATTGGTTCTCTATTCTTAATCGGTTCTCATCTGTAGGATCGTCGATGGCAATCAGGAGATGAATGATTGTAGTGCACACTTTTTTTAAAATTTATTATTAATTTTTAAACCTATAAATTATAGAAACACACAGAAAAATATTCGGCCACAGTGCATACAAAGCAAACCTTTTTTTTCCGAGCTACCCGTCGCGCCTTACTGCATGTAGATCGAGGCTCTCACGTCACGTGCGAAACCGAAATTGGAGATGCATGCACACAGGACACGAGGAACCAAAACACTGGTACTATTCACGCGCACCGAACGAGAACAGAACCAATGCCGACGAACAGCGCAAACCAAAAATTGCCGTATGATCCGACCACCTGCAAAGCATGCACTAGTCACCTTTTCTTGTCTCCTCATGCACGCCATCAATGTGTCTAGAACCCTCTGAAAGCCACGGCCACTATGCACAAAACTGAATTGTTTATTCATCAATCCATCTCCTCATGATGAGTCACAGCAATGACCTCCACGAACCATCAAGTCTTGGCCAAAAAACCTCCCAATTAATGCTTGTAAAAATTACGGCCAGAGCTGCAGCATGCAGTCAACAAAAATCTCACGGCAGAAATCCCATGCATTGCATGCGACAATCTCTCTAAAACCAGCTGTCGCAACTCGCAAGCAACCAGCCACCTCTTTTTAATATCAAAAGCCACGGCCGCCGCCGTTTTTTTTTTCTCTTTTTTTTCGCTCACCACGGCTGTCCGCTGCATACCTTTTTATACCTCAAACTCTCACCTATTCAATCTCTAATTAAAACCCTAACACAACTCATCTAATTAGGACTAAACCTTTTTATCTCAATCAGACTTTTGGCCCACTAATTTTTAAGGGACCCGAAACCATTTCTAACACGGGTTTTTACACCTCCAACTTTTCAACTCATCACGTGTCGAAGTCTCTAGGACCGCACCTCCTGTATATTCTCCACGCATCATCCACCTTTGATCTCCATGTGCTTCAGCGTGAGCCCGACCACCTCGTGACATTCTCGACCGCCTGAACATCAGATTTCCCCCTCCTAGTCCCAGTCTTCCTCGTCACCGACCATGACCATCTCCACGCCCAACCTACACATGCAAAAACCAAAGAACATTCTTCTGACACAAATTTGTCCAAACTTAACCAACATCAATCCGCACACACGCGACACAACTCACATAACAACGATAAACAAAATTATCAATTATTTATAATCACAAATTAACCATTATCAATTATTCATCACCAAAATATCCTAGACATAGCCACATGGTCTAACATCATCTTTTCCTTCCTTTCTTGGTCAGTGTTGGGGTTAACTCAGATATTAGAGGTCAGCTTTGCTTGTTTGTAGCAAGGGCAGTAACAGTGGTGTGGATGGCAACGGTCGTTATTGCGGTTTGGGGCAAACAGCAGTGATTATACTTGTGTTTAGTCGACGGTGCTCTGTTTGGGCTGTGACAACCAGTGACAGTGACTTAGTAGCAGTGGCAGAGGCAGCTTGTGCTTTGGGGTTGTTGGCTTGGTATTTCAGATCAGTGGTAGTTGTTCTTGTTCAGTGGTTTCTTGTGCTTGATCATTCATCATCGGCAAAGCTACGACAACTGAGAAAGGTAAAAGCAAGAAAAAGTGCTCACCTTCACCTCCCTCCGCAAGGAATGTTAGATCGAGATCAGGGGCACTAATGATCAGAGATGCTCCGTCTAAGCAGCGTGCCAGTGACAGTCCTCCTTCCCGACCAGGGCTCGACACTTCGTTTCTCGACAGAGAGTTCAATTGGAGAGACGATCTCATCTTTCAGTTCTATGCTACTTTGTGGATCGCTCCAAACCACTCACACATCACTTTCATGCTTGGCACTAAGGAGAGGGCTCTGACGAGAGAGGATGGTGTTGGCCCGTCTCCCCCGCCCTTGCCTTCAGTGCCGCCGTAGTCCAGCCTCTGCCCGCACGTCGGCTTGCCGTCTATCATTGCCGGCCGAGGAGCAGCACTGGCACCCTGTCGCGTCCCCGGTCACCTCCCGCACGACGCCCTGCCCGTGTTGACCACGCGTCACCCGTGACCCTGCTTGTCGTCTTCTCCCCCGCTGCGCCGCCGTACTCCTTCGCTGCCACCCCACGTCCCCTCGCTTGGTTTTCCGCTCCGCCCCCACCTCGTGACCGCCGGACAAAGCGTTGCTCGGCCGAGCTTTTACTCGTGCCCGACAAGCTCCGGCTGCCACGCCCTGGCTATAGCCGCTCGGGGCTGACGCCACCGCACAACCAGTGCCATGCCGCCCAAGCGCAGCGCCCATCTCCCTCCTTCCCCGACCTCTATAAAAGGGGCGCCACTACCTTGCTTCACACCTCACCACGTTCGCCCGATTTTCCTACCTTGTCGCCTTCTCTGCCGCCGACATTTCTCCGACAATCCCCACCGCCAACGCCACCCGGTCGATGTCGGGACCCATAGGGCCTCTCCCCGCACCCGCCTTTCCTCCCTCTTCCTCCTTCCCCGCCTAATCGGGATCTCCTCTTCTGCAGGCTGCCGACAAGCCCTGTCTTCACCAGCTCTGGCGCCAGACCCCCTCGGTGAACCGTCGCACCCTAGGCCAATTTCTCGTGTCTGGAGCACCACTTGATCACCACGAACTCAGTCTCCACCTCGCCGAGCCCCGTCTCCCTCCCGGGTGAGCCTGTGCCATCGTCCTCCTCGCCGTCAAGACCTCCCTCGCCGCCAGCCCTCCCGGCTCCACTCCGGCCGCCGCTCGAGCCCCAGGTGAGCTCAAGACCGCCCGTAGACACTCCCATGCCGAGCGATTGAACTCTAACGGCCCGAGTCGCCGGCGCCCAACTTTCCCTGTTTCAACCATGGCCGTGATCGTCGCCGGTAGCCGCCGGGCCAAATCCAGCCACCCCACTCCTCCCCGAGGTGTGCGCAGGGCCGTGGAGCCCATTTTGGCCGATGCTGTCGCACCACCATGACCCCCACGCCGCCGGTCGGCTCCGCCACCTCACGGCTAGGCTGGACTGCGGTTGAGAGAGTGGTTAAGCGCTTTAATTAAGCTAATTAAATGCTGTCCTAAGCCAGCCGTTAGCGGTTAATGGTGCTGTAATCATGGGTCCACTGGTTAGCCACTATTAACCGGTAATAACTCAGACAGTCATTTAATTCTCCTCGGGCCCCACCTGTCAGCGAATCACACTCTCTCTCTCCCCTTTTTATTTTCTGGATTTTTCTTGGAATAAAACTTTGCAAGGCTCAATCCCCCTCATCGTAACTCCAATTTAACGAAACCAGTTTCTAAATTTTTCAAAAATCAAGATCTAACTAATGGTTCTGGTTTGGTTCAATTTAGAGTTCATTTGATTTTTGTTTTATTTTATTTAGTATTTATTTGCTCTCGCTCGTTTGTGGTGTTTTTCTGGTGCGTTCTTCCGAGTAGAGTTCGAAGAAGTGAACGAGCCCCCGATTGAAGCAGCGCAAGACCCCCACGCTCTTGATCTAGGTGAGTCGATACTTTGATCATTTTGCGCCTATATTTCATGTGAAACTATGTCCATTTAACTTATCAAAATTGCATGCTTTACTTTAGATGTAAACGTATGTTATTCTCAAGGTAGTTAAACATCCACTTGTCTACCTAGTACTATGATACCCCCATCCATGATTCTTGAATATCCATGAACCTTGTCGCCCTAGATTATACTATTAATATTGCTAGCTATAAGTTAAACTTAAATGCCATGCTAGTCCTATCTAGAGTTCAGGGTACTAGTTGCCCTAACCATCAACTTTTAAACTTGAGAATTTGTTTTGGGTAGTCACGGGAAGTAAGTGACTGAATAATTATGATAACTTATGTTATGCTTCTCAGAACCCTAAAAATCTGCTATACCTGTTTGGGTGGATGGTAAGAGTAGTGGGTGTGGATGTAACACAAGGTTGTGGTTAGTGGAACGAACCGCCCAGACAAATTAAGGACTTAATCCTGTGATAACCCCTCCGTGTACAAACAGTACAACCACAAGCTGGCATAATGTAGGCTTGGCTGAATAATTTACTAGACTCTCCAGTCATCTCGTGGAGAACGTGTGTAGGTGGGTAATAAAAGCCCCACGTGGAATGGGACACCGGATGTAGGTGACGTTGCTAAGGCTAGCGTATGTGGAGAGTAGAGTTCGACTGCGCTAACCTATGGTAGACATCCCGCACAACCTATTGAAGCAACCCCATAGGAGTGAGGTACTAGAGGGTGAGGTGTTGTAAAGACCTCATGGTAGTCTCTCGATCTGCATGACCAAGGAATCATGTAGAATCATCGGGATAATTATCTCTTGTGGGTAAAGATGTACAGTCTCTGCAGAGTATAAACTATTCGGATAGCCATGCCCACGGTCAAGGGCGGACATGGAAATCTCCCTCGAGTTAGTTCTATTTCAAAACTTTTGAAGGTAGGGAAGGAAACTGTCAGGCGGATGTAAGGGATGTACTCCAGTGTTGACAATAAGGTGGAAATAACTTCCTGATCAAAACCATGAAATCGGTGGATGGAACCTGCACCACTATAAATATTGCATGATTTCAAATACCAAGCATATGCTTTTGTGAAATGCTAGAGCATAGGAACTTTTAGCTATAATTATTTCCAAAGGTCACTTTAAGCAAAATAAACGAAACCAAGCCACCCTTGTTTAACCTTGCATCAGTAATTATATGCATTCTATGTGTTGGCTCGCAGAGCACGTTGGAATGTGCTCACCCTCGCTCTTAATCCCCCTTAGGAAGCCATAAATCAAGGACACTATGTCTACTATGAAGACCAGGATGCTGAAGGTAATGAAGATGGTGGAGACTAGATTAGGCTTCAGTAATCTTGCCCCTCGCCTCAGTTCAGTTGACCAGGCTAGTTTATGGGTGAATCTGCTATTAGTCAGGTCTCTGACCAATAGCGGTGGCACCTAAGTTGTCCCAGTCATTTGCCTGTAGCGAGTTGTGCCTTATCATGCTTATATACGTTTCCGTTTCCACTCTTTATGTATTGTAATCATTTGGCCTGACGGCCCTGCTGTAAACTCGACCCGACGCGGTCTATTTGAACTCTGATAATGTAATGTATGGTATTGTCATGTATGGAATGATGCAGCCTTGTATCTGTGAGCACTATCTACTGATCCAGGGAATAGTGCAGTGAATTCACATAGGGTTCCAGGTTAGTAAACTTGGGGTCTGACACACTGGCACCGTCTCCTCAGTCTCCAGCTCATGTTCCTTAGAGTCAGCCATCAATTGCAACAGTTGAGCCTACAGCAGCAGCTCACACTGAGACACCTGGCGCTTTGCCGAGCCGAGTACTTGACTCTCTACTCCCTTAGTGGCTGGTACCTCAGTAGCAATAGGTTCAGAGACAATTCCTGTACTTGACACTGCAGCCGCCTTGATCCCCAGTGGTTCTAACTCTCCATTCATTTCTCCAGGCGTTGATTCACAGTTCAAGCTCTATCCTTGTACTATGTCGAGTGGGCCTTCTCCTCCACCCCGACACCAAGTAGTACTTCCCTTTTTGTGCTTGATGCCAAAGGGGGAGAGATCATAGCAGTGAGAGAGTTTTAGAAAGATATAGTACTTCTTTTGAGTTTTGAGCCATGTACTTGATATTTTTCTTGTTTATCTTAGTGTACATGAGGCTCGTGTTTTGCATAATATATACTCTATGTTTGTGATGTAATGCTAAATCTCTGTTTTCGTATCATTTGAAGTCCACTTGTTATTTATGCATAAATTTACGGTGAGGTATGCTTTACATTGTTTTAGAGCTTGTATGCCTTCAAATCACATTTTATATCTTGCTCTCATGTGCCTAGTATTTTATCTATGTTTGATCATATGCCTTATTTCTTATCTTCGATCAATGCTAGTGGTAAGTTGTTGATTTTTCGTGCCTTGTCAATTCAATATTATCCTTGTATTGGTTTGACTGCCATTAATCACCAAAAAGTGTGAGATTGCAAGCATCTAGGCTTCTAATTTGTTGACTATGTGGTTTTGGAGATTAATGACTCCTAAATCATAAAGACTAACTTTGCTTTGAGTGTATTAAGATATGTCTTCATGATGGATATAGTTCTTGCACTTTCATGGATATCCATAAGTGCAAACGATGGCAAAGCATGGTTTTTATGAAGATTAACAAACTTGTGGCTAGAAATGATCCAAGGAGTTGAGTGTGTATCATTTTAGTTGATAGGCTTTTTGTTTTTGCTTTTGTCGTGCTATTAAGAAAGTTAGGGGTAGTGTTTTAGACTCTCGACTCAGATAGCAGGATGTATGGCTTAGGGTTTTAGTATTGTATGTTTTATTTCAAGGTTCTCATCTCTTTGATCTTGAGATGGTTTCATTCTTAGCCTACCCCAACTTGTTTGGGACAAAAGATTTTGTTGTTGTTGTTTTGTCGTGCTATTAAAGGGGATTAAGGCTAGTAGCTTAAGCTTGGTTAGATTGAGTAACTAGTTATAGTACACACTAGATCTTCTAACTCAGTTCTAGTCAGAGAGTACCAAGAATCAAGTTGTGGTTGAGAGGATATCAAAATTTGGATCAAAATTCAGCTAAGTCAGAAAAATCAACAGAGGCAGATTATCTAGGCCAGGCGTACCATTTGTCCAAAGAGGGTGTTTTCTACGTTTTTAGAAATTTACACAAAGGCGGATAATCCGCGTCAACCTGTAACATTGAGACATACCATTAGTCTAGAGAGGGTGTTTTGGTGCTCATAGTATTTTACATAGAGGCGTATCATCTGAGTCGAGGCATACTATTGAGGCGTATCATCTCCAGAGAGGATATTTTTGGACAAGTTGAGAGGCGGATGATACGACCCAAGGTGACCATTGGTCCATAAGGGTTCAATTTGAACAAAACATTGAGACGGATGATCCAGGTCAATGCGTACCATTAACTCATACCATTGTTCCAGAGAGGTTCCACAGAGTGATTTCACTAAGGCGGATGATACTACTGAGGCGGATGATCCAGCTTAAGCAAATTATCTGGGTCGAGATGTACGATCCATGTCGGCATAACGGCTAGGTTTTAAACCGTTGGAACTAAGTAAAATTGAATTGAGGTAGATGATACGGGTTTAGGCGGATGACCCAGGTCTGTAAACACTTTTCAGAAAATATGTTAAACGGCCAGTTTTGAATGGACACACTATATAAATGGATCATGGGGATTCAAGTTAGTACTCGTATGACTCTAAAACAATGGCTTGCATATTGAGGAGTTCAAGGGCACTCAAGAGTTTTAATTTGAGAATTTGAGAGTGTGTGAGAGTAGATTATGTTTTAGTATGCATCACTCTTAGTTGTTTGACCTTGCTGGGTTCAAGTAACATTCTTAAGCTTATTACTCTTGAAATACGGTGATTCCTAGACGGTTAGAAGTCGTGCTCTTGGTGTCCTTCCAAAGAGGAGCTTGTGAAAGGTACCAGAAGAGTTTTGAAGGTTTGGAGTCCACTTATCCGGAGTAGAGGAGTACCAGGAGTTCATTCCTTAGATCCTTGCGCAGGTTATACTCTTACAGGAGTTCGAACTATTATTAGGGGATTCCACATTTAATTTTTTGTTCTTGGTAAAAAAAAATTCAGTTCTCTTGTCACTTCTACGTTTCCGCATTTAATTTTTTGCTCTTCCAATTCCTGAATTATGAGACTTGTGTAGGATTGGAACTTAGATTGCAAAACTATACTAGCATATTTAGTGAGTTGATTGGGTACGCTAGTAAACCATATGCACTTATGTTGGAAGTAGTTTATAGGTTGCTCTAAATTTGTTAATTTTGACTTAGTTCAAAAAAGATAACTAATTCACCTCTCCTCTCTAAGGCATCAGATCCAGTTCATCGCCGTTTGTCCTTCTCAGTCACTTATAAATGGGTCCCACTCCCAAGTTTTTCTTTCTTTTCTATTAAAAAAGAAGAGGAGGGGCTGACATGTGGAGTCAAGTTGTTATTGTGATAGATGATATGGCAAAAATAATGAAGTGAAAACCACGTCACTCAAAATCAGCCTTAGATGTGGTTACTCTGATTTTACTAGGGGTTTTTTTTTAGATGCTGGTTTTACTAGTTTTGGAACAGGTTCTAAACAGTATTAGACACCAAGGACGAAAATTAAACCAGATCAGAAGTTGAGGACCACAGGTAGTCTTTTTATTCTTTTTTTTAAGCATGCTTCTGATTCTTGTACCAGATCCAGTCGGAGAATCCATGATCGTACCTTTATTTTTTTTAGAGGACCAGAATTTTGAAATGGAGTACATATGTTACATAAATTGCAATCACTTCTCATTTTATACTATTTTCGCAATGACAGTTACCCCAGGCATATTCGAAGGATAGGGCAGCAGAAGTTATAATTAGCCCGTCGCCAAAAGGATAGAAAAACTGAATTTTCAAAATATACCGAGCAAGGCTACTAGCGGTAAGAGCAACTCCAGCAGGGCCCCTACTTGAGCCCTCAAACTCAGATTTGAGAGCCAGAGCAAAAAACTAAGCTCCAACAGGGTCCCTACTTGGCTCTCAAAAATAGGAGGCCTCTCAAATGAGGCATCCAAGCCCTCATTCCTAGGGGCCCTGCTCCGGCTCTCATTTTTCAGCTTTCCTTGGTTTTTTCCCGCACCAGTGAAACGTCCCCGCGCTCGGCCTCCATTCCCCCGCCGCCTCCAATCCCCCACGCGCCCCGTCCCGCTTTAGTACATCCGCCGCGCCAGATCCCCCGTTTCGCCCCGTCCCGCTTCAGTACATCCGCCGCCGCCAGATCCACCAGGACGTCCTCCCCGGCCCCTCCACGTCCCTCCGGCGAGCAAGGTAAATGATGATTGAATTGTGCTGATGACCTTTGATCTTGATTGAATTGTTCTTGGTGTGTGAGTGGATCATCCAGAAAAATTTGAGGCATTTGAGGTCACTAGATGTCAATTGATTTGGCATTACAAAGTATTTTATGCATATACTACTAGATGTTAATTGTTTTGGGATTCTTGACATGTGGAGATTACCTGAGGACACCATCCAAAAGAATCGAAAAGCAGAGTTTGGGCAAAAATCATATGTATGCCCTCAATATGGAATAATCATATGATAGTGATGTTTTTTTCTTGATTGTGGTTTCCACAGCTTGAGATATGTCGCAAGGAGGTCAGTGGTCAAGGATGATGTCCGAGGAGGCTGAGATTGATAATATTGATAGTTCACCAATTGGCACTCAACCAATTGCTAGTGAACCTAGTGCATCCAAAAAGAAGTCAATCCGTGCTGCCAACTACTCTCGGCAAGAGGATCTCCAGCTATGTGAGTCATGGGAGAACATTAGCATGGATCCTATTACTGCAAATGAGCAACCTGGTTCAGCATATTGGAAGCGAATTCATGATAACTACCATGCCAACAAGAAATTTGAATCTAGTAGGACTGCCAACTCTCTTGAGCATCGGTGGGGCATAATTTACAAGGAGTTGCAGAAGTTTCAGGGCTATTTTGAAGAAGTTGAGCGTCGCCATCCTAGTGGTGTGCCTTTCCAGGAACATGTAAGAAATCCTTTCATATTGAACATTAGCATTAATCAATTCATTAATATACCAAAAATGCTGACTCGCACATGTCTTTGCTTTCAGGTGTTGGAAGCACAAACTATATATGCAGACAAGGAGCCAAACAAGAATGGTTTCCCTTTCCATCACTGTTGGTTGAAGGTTAGGCATTGCCCCAAATTCACGGCTCTTCTGCCCTCCAAAAGGCCTAGGACAAGCAACTCAACACCAATTGATGTTCCCGATCAAGAAGAAGATGATAGTGGCAAGAGCCAAACTCCTGACTCATCCATGCCTAGTGCAAAAAGGCCTATGGGGAGGAAGCAAGCAAAGGAGAAGGTGAAAAGGGGAGGGGAAGAATCTAAGTATGCAGGGATGCTTGAGAAATTGCTTATGGAAAAAGAAAAAATTAGAGAAGATAGATGGCAGGAGACCAAGATGATGCAAGAGCGCAAGGCATCGATTGAGGAGCGCAAGGTTGCAAATGAGGAGAGAAAGTTGATGTGGGAGCAAGAACAGAAGATTATGTTTTGTGATCTCAACACATTGGACCCCGATGTAAAGGCATATGTGATAGCAATGAGGGCTCAGCTTGCAGCACAAAAGGATGGCGGCCTTAAACAGTGGTTTGGGTGGTAGCAACGATGGCAGTGGCTTTGCTGGCAGTGGAGGGTCTGGTGGTGGAGAAGAGATTTGAGACATCGATGTTTGTTTTGGTATATTACTATGCATGCTCTATGGATGTTTATGTTGATTTCTATGTATGGTTGATGACTAGTTAATTTAGTTGATGGGAGTGGACTATGTATGGTTGATGATTATGTTTTGATGAACTATGTTGGTGCTTATTATTCATGATAACTATGGTTGAATATGTTCCCCTCTCTATGTTGGGCATTTAATCATGATAACTATGTATGTGTTCTTTTTTAAAAAAATATTATGCTGTCCATGATTGAATTTGTTTAATTAAAATTCAGTGATGTACTGCAGATGGTGTTTACCGATGATGATGATGATTTTCTTGACCAATGGTGGGAGGAAGATGAATCAGACGATGATGATTTGGCTACGGCTGTGCTCATTCTTGCTGATGCTGAAGAAAGGGAACGCAAGAAGGCTCGGCGTGGTTCGGTGCCTGGTCGTCAAGTGGTACCACGAGACATGCATGCTGGGAACCTGCGCATTGTGGCAGATTATTTTGCAGACCCCCCAGTTTACAATGACAAGTTCTTCCGGAGACGATTTAGAATGTCAAAGGCATTATTTTTGAGAATTGTTGAAGGGGTGAAGACACATGATGATTATTTCAGGCAAAGGACAAATGCAGTAGGATTGCTTAGAGCCACTGCCCTTCAGAAGGTGGTTGGATCTTTTAGGATGCTAGCATATGATGTTCCTGCAGATTCCATGGATGAGGTTGTCGGAATTGCAGAGAGCACTATGATTGAGGCCTTTCATCACTTTGTAAAAGCCGTGGTTGAGGTTTTTGGTGAACAATACTTGAGGCCACCCACTACTGAGGATACTGCAAGATTGATGGAGATAAATAACAAGAGGGGTTGGCCAGGTATGCTTGGATGCATTGACTGTATGCATTGGAGGTGGAAGAATTGCCCAACTGCATGGAAAGGGATGTACTCGGGACATGTGGATGGACCAACCATGATACTAGAAGCTGTTGCATCAGAGGATTTGTGGATTTGGCATTCATTTTTTGGATTGCCTGGATCACTTAATGATATCAATGTTCTGAAGAGGTCCCCTCTATTTCAGGCTAACTCAGGAACTTCACCTGCTATTGAGTATACGGTGAATGGCAACAAGTACACCATGGGTTATTATTTGGCAGATGGGATCTATCCATCATGGGCTACATTTGTGAAGAGTTACAGAAACCCACAAGGTAACAAGAAATGTCATTTCACAAAAGCTCAAGAAGCGGTAAGGAAGGATGTTGAGAGAGCATTTGATGTGTTGCAATCACGCTTTGCCATGATTAGAGGTCCTGCAAGATTTTGGAATAAGGAGACACTATGGTATATAATGACAGCGTGTGTGATCATGCATAATATGATAATTGATAATGAGCGAGATGCAGATGATGTTGGGGGCTATGACTATGATCAAGATGGGGGTGAGGAGCTGAGGGAGGAGGAATACCAACGCCGCAATCCACTTGTGTTGTCGGAGTTTCTCAAGATACACAGGGAGATTGAAGATAGACAGGGACATGAGAAACTCCGCGATGATCCTGTGGAACATTTGTGGGCGATACATAACACTAGCTAATTGTTTAATAATTTTCGTAGACTTCATGTTACATGTTATGATGGATTATATCAGTTTATTTGATGTTATGTGATGAACTTTGTGCTTTCAATTTAAATTCGGAACAAATTTGAATTTAAATTTGAATATTCATATTTGAATTCATAAATTTAAATATTATCCCTCATTGTGAAATCATAAATATTTTATTGTGTATTGTGCTTTTGTCCCATACATATGCATATAGTGTGTGAGGAAATAGAGGGAATTGAGAAGTAGAGGCCCTGTTTTGAGGGCTCCTGCTGGAGTGCAGCCCAGAAAACAGGGCCCTCAAAAGTAGAGGGAGCCCTCAAATGAAAAGTATGGCCCCTGTTTTGAGGGCTACTGCTAGAGTTGCTCTAACTGCGTGTCTACTGGTCTATTCCAGTTTGTTACTCCCCAGGCACAAATACACGTTGCTTGTTAATGCTTTTGTTTTAGATACGTATAGCTAAACTTTTAAAAAACTTTAGTTATCAATATTTTTAAATAGTTATATTGGATACATAAAAATTATATGTATAGACTTATCTCAAAAATATTGTATTCTATATTAAAATAGAAATTTGTTGTCCATTACGTTTTGGGAACCATATTAATCTCCAAAACGACATCTATTCGTGACCCAAGGGGGTATTACTTTTTTATATATTTTTTCCTTTAAAGTATGGTGTGTTTTTTTTGTTGTTGTTGTTCTATAACCATTACAATCAAGACTTCATTAAAATTAGTACGTAAGCACCTCCTTCGCTGGCTTTTTTTATGCCTTGTCACCAGTCACCACGTAGGTTTTAGGAACAAATTTTACAACTTCAAATGCTGAAGCACAAAAGGAACCTTTATGGAATTGTTCCTTTCAAAAAAGATATATGTTTTCCTTTGCGTTATCACATTAGAGTCGCGCAGAGGAATGCAGAGAATCAAGTAAACAGATGCATTATCCGATTACGAAAGAAGAATAAACAGATGCAGCATCATAGAAGATACTATTAGATATTTGCAGGGTAAAAGGTATGCAGCAAAACTGGGAACTAAATAAAGATGAAAGCAATTTGAGTGATGTTACACGTTACATTGATTGTACAAAAGTACGGATGCTTACATATCAGTCAATAACCATTATGGATCAACCAGCGGAGTGGCTTATTTGTATTTCTTCTGTACGTGAAAGCTTGAAGATGGGACACAATTTTACTTGTAAATCATGGTTATGAACTGCATGAAGGCAATTTTGTACCACCTGTCAGGTCAGGAAAATGAACAGACAAAAATATATAATTTGTTCCCTGAGGATAAGAAGCCTACCAAATCGTTTTCCAACGGAGGCAAGCATGAAGAAATAGCAACCAAGTTTTGCACATTCCTATCTTCATATTGTTTGCAGGGAATATCTGCTGCAGAAAAACCTTTGGCAAGTCCTGGAGGTAACCTATAAGCAATGTTATTTACCAATTCAGACAAACCAAGCTCAGAAATATAACCTTACATAGTACATCACATAAAGCAGGCTGAGTGCATACAGACTCCAAATGAAGCGAGATGCTTCCTTAACATAATAAAATTACTCCAATCTCAAGTATATTTGTTGAACAAGTAGCAAACTCGCACCTTAGCAATCTTCCATAGAACCCTCACCCCCCCCCCAAAAAAACCATGCAGAGCTAAAAAGGCAAACAATGAACTGCAACTCCAGAACAAAAGAGTGTGAAGATACAAACCACATTACTATGAGAAAAGGAACTTGTCTGTTATGAAAGTATTCACCCTCAACAAAATGAAATCAATATAATGTAAAAGCTAAACCCATTAATGAGGGTAAGGACTAAGGGGTAGGTCAAATTAGAGTTCTGAATAAGTGGTACCCTGGCATTGTTGTGAAGAGATCAAAGTACTCGTCCAAACTTAACAGAAGTAATAAGAGCTACTACCTTGCGAAAAGAACCAAAATCAGAACTATGGAGGTGAAAAAATGGAGAGAGAAAAGAAGGCTACCACAGATGATTTCAGATTTAAACAATGACGTGCTTAAAATTGAGCAAAAAACAATATGAAAAGAAAAGCTTGTTTTCGATAGCTGTATTTTTATTAGTCAAACCGGTCCTCAGAAGAACTAGGTGCAAAATTAGATATTTTTTATACTAAAGCAATTGTATATCATCGGGACACTGAAGGTTCAGGGTTGTCGGGCATGCAGAACAACACTTTGTTAATATTTTGGTTTACTAACATGCATTCCATGATAACAATGAACTTTGGCTAAACAACTAAACGTGTCCAGAATATATTTAGAACTTTATCAAGCAGCAATAAGAAACCGAAGCATCAATGGAACCTTGAAATGAAAACTAACAAGACCAATAGCTCAGAATGCAATTTTCCTGCATCTTAACTGGTTCAAAGAAGACTGAAAATTTTCTCAGATGATTGTGAGGATACTGTAACTGTAAGATCATCTATTGGTTGAATAATTGCTTAGCAGGAAGCTGCATATATTAAGATTTACTATTTTAACTTCAATCTTCAGCAAACAGGACATAGCTGATGCATACATATGTATTCAGTATAAATTGGCATACACAAATATGCACTGCCAACCTTAGTAAATTAAAATTTTAGTATGTTTCACCTCCACACTGCTGCAAATAATTTTCAATTCTCGGTTGGTGTAAACAGGGAGCCAATACAAAGGTTTATATAGTTTTTCATTTTGTTGATTTTGGCCACTGAGACGTATGTTATGTACTTTTCAAGTGGATCCCTCCTATTAGATAGATCATTACTTTTTGCTCATTTGATGTTCCTTATCAGCTTGTGTTAAACTCTCAAAGAGCGTTCTTTTTTCTTTTATGAAAATGGTCGATTGGCGTATGTTTTTCGCGGATGATGTAGTGCTAGTTGATGAGAATAGGAAACTAGAATTATGGAGGAAGACTTTAAAATCAAAGGGGTTTAAACTTAGTAGGACTAAAACTGAATATATGAGGTATGATTTCAGCGATGGCAAGGCAAATAATGGATATATTAGTCTAGACTATAAGTAATGCCTAGAAAGGACACTTTTCGATATTTGAGATCGATGCTATAGTGGGGGAGTGAGATTAATAAAAACATGAGTCACAGGATAAGAGTGGTGTGGGTAAAATGGTGCCAAGAATCGGATGTCTTATGTGATAAAAAAAATTCTTCAAAAGTTAAAAGTTAAATTCTATAGAACGGCGATCAGACCTACGATGCTATATAGAGTGAAATACTGGTTGACTAAAAGACAACATGTACAGAAGATAAATGTAGCAGAGATGATGCTGCAGTCGATCTATGGTCACACAGGCAGTGATAGGACCCAGAACCAAATTTGAGGTGAAGCTGATGGCACAAGACCAACAAAAGATAAATAAACGAAACATAAATCGAACTATCGTTTGCAATCTAAAATCATACATAATTAGAACAGAGATATAATAAAAATGCAAAATACAATGAAGATTGTACATTGGTAATGGGTAGCGTGCATGGTTATTAAAGCGATGCGGCGAGGCGAGCGACTCACTGCCTTCACACCATAATATCGCTTATGGCATGCGGTGTGGCAATGCCATGCACATATCTTAACCTAGTTTGGTAGCAAATTAAATCGATAATGTAGTAGAGCATGCATACCTTGATGTTGTCTATTCTTGAACCCATATAGCACCCATCTATCAATGTACCTTCTCCTATATAGCACCCATCCCCTTGTGACCAAGTTTTTTTCTTTTCCTTACTCTTTTCTCTTTCCCCTCTTTCTTTTTTCTTCTCGGCCAACTGGCCTTTTTTTCTTCTCTTGCCTCTTCCGTTTCTTTTTCCCCCATCCAGTCTCTCTCCCTCATCCGGCTGAACGGCCTTAGCTTGCGTCCGCCTCCTCTCCTCCGACTCCTCACTCGGCACCCCCCCTCTGATCCGGCCGAGCGGCTCCGGTCCTAGCCGCCTTCTCACCCTCTCTCTCCCTCTTTCTTCAATCTGCTCCCTCGATCCAAATCTGGGGGCGGCCGTTCCCCGCGTCGCTGGCTGCCAGCCGTCGGTCCTCCGCCACTTCCCCTACCCAAGAACTGGTCAAGAGCTCACCGGTGGCTCGGAATCCACCGCTAGTTGCCTCTCCGCCAGTTTCCCTTACGCGCCGCCGGACTATGGCTTGCCGCCAATGACCTCGCTGTCGACCTTGTGGTCTCCTCCCTCAGCTACGCCGCCACAGCTTCATGCCGTCCGCATGCCGAAGCGCGGTGAGCCACGACAGCAATATCGCCGATATAGCGACGGTTTAACAACCATGGTAGTATGCCTCCCAAAGGCTATAAATATATGCAAGTAGCTATCTGTATACCAAAATTAACAAACTTAATGATGAAATCAGAAATTACGATTGTGAATGGTTATAAAGATTGAAAAAGAGAATGCAACATACCACTAGCTAGGATTGAGTAGTACAAGTATGAGGCAATAGCATTCTACGAGACTTCATGCTTTGAAAGCGTTTTCTGATTCTATCATCATCAAGGCTTCTAAATATCTCTCGCTCAGCGTAGCATATCATCAAGTCACTGTATCACTCATCCGCTACTCTATTGTGTTGTTCTGTCTTGATAATATTCATTGCCGAAAACACTCTTTCAATCAAATCGATAAATGACAATAGATGAAACTAAAATACCACCAAATCAAACACAATTACGCAAATTGAAAACTAGATTTGTGTTTTATACCTTACGGCCGTTGCCTCTGACCCTCTGTTATCTCTTAATGCAGAGCAAGCCGCAACCAGCAGCCCCTCTTAGCCTCAGGCCCTCATAGTCACTGAGTTACGGACGCTGCCTCTGACCCTCTGTTATCTCTTAATGCAGAGTAAGCCGCAACCAACAGCCCTCCTTAGCCTCAGGCCCTCATAGTCACTAAGTCACAATAGCACACGCAGCCACGCCCAACTCCAGAAGACCAGAACAACTCCACCTGAGTGCCTGACCGCCACTGTAGATCCCCTCCCACCCTCACAGCCTCTGCTCTCCGGCCTCCCTTCTGGCTCCCTCCCTTGGCCTTGAGGCTTGCGTCCCTTCTTCCTTGAGTTCCTTCCTAAAACAGTCAAACAGGAGGCTGGCTCAAATGCCTTAATCTGACAATCCCTACTAGCCTCCCTTCCTCAGTTCCTCCAACGGTTTGGCCTGAGCCGCCCAAGGCGCAACTCCGGAATTCCTCCCTCTCGGCCAGCAAGATGGTGACTCACCAAATCTAGAGGCTAGGGCCCTAGGCGGCTTGGGCGCTTGGTCGACGCCCCACCGGCACCTGCTTGAGCCGCCCACCGGCCCGTCACACCCACCGCCCGCGCAACAGCGCAAGCCTCAACAATCACTCGTCAACCGCCTCCAAGGTGCCCGCTGCCCGCCTAGCACTCGCCAACACCATCACGAAGCCAGGCAGCTCAGGAAGAATCAAGAATGGATTATTCGATTGGGCTATTGCTAGCTTACTATTGATGCTAAATTGGTTTATTTGGTTGGCAACATGTGCGCTTCGTTATTTGGTGTGCTTTGCTAGTGTGTTGCATGGTTGGCACAGCATGGATTCAAGTAATCCAAGCCCAAGTGCTGCCCAACTCTCCTTATGTGATTGTCTTCCTCAGTCACACTAACGACGAGCGAGCTCAGGCATGGCACATGGCGCCCCAACCGGAGTTGGGGGAGGCTAGGGGGTACCTACTCTCCAATCAAAGGTAGGGTGGGCGCCAGCCCCCCTTGACGCTCTGGTAGGTCCGCCACTACACACAAGGTGGGATTGAATCCATAATAATGATATATGTGACAGGGTAGGGTAGCACCAATTGAATAGGAGCTTGTCCAACATTGCTTGAAATGGTTTAGACATTTCCAATTGAGGCCTTCTGAGACACCGGTACGTAGTGGAATTTTAAGATGTGCCGAAAACATAAGAGGAAGAGATCAACCAAGACTAATGTAGAAGGAGACAGTTAAAAAGACTTAAGAGATTGAAATGTATCCAAAGAGTTGGCTTTAGATAGGAGTGCATAGAAGTTAGCAATTCACATACCGGAATCATAACATAAGAGGAAGATTTAGGGGCGGTATTTTAAGTTCTCGGTTTAGATGGCAAGATATAGGGATTAGGGTTTTAGCCTTGTAAGTTTTATTACAAGACTCGTTTCTTTGACCCTGAGAATGTTTCATTCCTAACCTACTTCAACTTGTTTGGGACAAAAGACTTTGTTGTTGTTAAAAATGATCAATTGAGTACAGCTTCTTCCTGGCAAGGAAGAACAGCCAAGTACCAAATGCACAACCACACCAGCATATAACTGCAATATATAGCACTCAACAATAAAAATTATATTCAGTAGAAGATGAATACATAGACACCATGCAATATGTACCATAACGTGAAAGAAAACAAATGTTATTGGCATGAGCGGGGCCAAGAGCCCTAGACATAAGGGGATCTAGCAAAAGGGTGTATCCACTGTTAATCTTACAACTTTTGTGCCTCCATACTTGGATAAAACTACTGTCAGTTTACTCCTTAATATAGTTTCCACCGGTTCTGAAGAAAAGGAATATTCTCAGACAAGAACATTATATTGTTCTCCAGCTATTCCTGATAAATGGTTTCTATTTCTAATAAGACTGAAACAAAACTGATTGCAAATAAATCATCAGCTAAACTGATTGCAGAAATGTAACAATTAAATAGCACATATTAGTGCGGTATACTTACAGAGCAATTCTGTGTTATGGCCCTCAATTTGTTTGGAGTCCTGTGTGAAGCACTTGTGCCTCCTAACTAGTACTTATATGCACACAATGGATGGGTTCTACTCTACAACCTCCAGTAGATAAGCAGATATTTGCTCATTTTGGAAGGTTGACCTGAAGATGAGATACAGTATTATCAGCATACTGTACAAACTCTGCTCCCCAAGCCGACCGCCTAGCCCATCTAGGTAGCACCACCCTCCTGCCTTGCCCGCCTAGCAGATTTTTCCCGCCTGGGCGGCGATTAGGCGCTAGACACCGGTCTGCCGCCCGACTAGCACCTTGGTGAACACTGCGTACAAAGTTCACCTGCCTTTTCCACCACCCATCAGTAAGCCATGACCTGGATATAAAAGTCATGAAGCAAGACACACCATCAAGTCAGTACAATCTTGATAGGAGAAAATTCCAACTTGCTCCATCCAATTAATCATATGAATTAATCTTTTCAAGTAGAAGTGACGCATTAACCCCAAGCAGACGAGGGTTTAGCTCTGGCACTGTCTTTAAGTCTTGCATTGAGATCAAGTTAGTCCCTGGAGGTATAATACCACCCTGTCCATGCACATGATTTTGCAGTGATACACCATTTATTAGCTTATGGCACAACTGCTGCTTCAATGCCACATGGCTTAGTTTGCCATGTTGAGATCTTGCTCCAACTAGCTCAACACAAGATCCAATCAACTGCTTCAAGAAAACGTCAACTCCATTATTCAACAAATTAGCGCACTCTATCGACACCCCTTCCAACCCTTCTGCTTCCGCCATTTTCTCCATCCTCTTTCTCAGTGACAAAGTATCACATAGCTCACCAAGTTCATAGCAACTAACAGAGCTATCATTTGAAACGATAGAAGCAAGGGTTGAAGGTTTTCGAGTCCCACCAGAACTAGCAGGACTAAACTGAATACCAAGAGGAGCTTGCACCGGATGGGTATGGTGTATAATTTCTTCTCCCAAGTTTTCTCTAGAAGCTATAGCGGAAAGGCCATTGTTCTGTGGGGAGTCATGAAAATTCAATGGTGCCTTTTCCACACGTGATCGTTTGGCTAGTGGCTCCGCATGCTCAATTTGTCGAACCTGTGTACAACTCTTTAGATCACTCAAATTTGGAGCACCATTCTCCCTAATAATAGTCTCATCATGATTCAGTAATGACTGCTGGGTTAATGCAATTTCCCTTCTGCTCAATGGTCTATTGTCTTTGACATGCTGGTTCAAAGCATCACCATTGTTCCAGACGGGAGGAATCAGTGTATGTTCTGAACTATTGACATCCCCGGTCAGCTTAGGTGCATTCGTCGATGGTGGTCCACTTGCTTGATTGGCATTATGGAGGATAGAACAGATGAGGTGGTTGTGCAATGGGAGGTTCTCACGACCAAGTGCAAGAAGACAGAGCTTATCAAACTCATTCTTGCTCAACTTTGACGATAAGAACCTTTCCAGATACTGAAAGTACTTCTTTGCTCGCTCTGGTCCAATCCTCTTAACAATCTTGGACTTGATCTCATGAAGGTCGATACGTGTGCTCTGTCCTATTGCAGATGATAGTATTGGTTGCACGTTTGGTGCTGGTGGCACTGATGGTGGTGTAGAGGATGGCATCTCTCAGGAAAGAGATTCCATGTAAATACAAAGAAAGTACAACGCCAAGTAAAAATCCAGTAAAATACTGTAACCTTCCTCCAATCTGACCTCTCTTAATATACAGCCCAATCGCAGAAAATTACTGCAGTAAACAAATATCTGAGTTAGGAATATGACAATTATAAGTGTAAGTACCAACAAAAGCATGAAAGAAAATGCCTATAGCCCATGGGATTATCCAAGAACAATGAATCAGTGTAGAACTTTATCTCCAAGTGATAAAATACTACAGATACAAAATCCTCCAATCCAATAGAGACTGGCATAACTTGAACAAACACCACCAATAACAACAACAAAGTCTTTTATCCCAAACAAGTTGGAGTAGGCATAACTTGAACAAACACCGATGAAAAGAAAATAGTGTGTCAACTCCCTACCCACTAGACTAGAGAGAGAGAGAGAAAGAGAACTCACTATGTGACCTGGATATACACATCATCAATGATATATATTTCTAAACACACATATTCAAAACATAAACATTGATCTAATATAATAGCAAAATGGACTAGTCAATTACTAAAAATTGTGTTGGCCTCCACAAACTATTTTTCCATGGGCTGTTGGGCATTGATAGGTCCAAAGCTTTGCAAACTGAATGTATGTTTAGTAGAATGTGTCAATGCCATGTGAGGAAATTTTATTTCCTAAACAAAATAATATACCCTGTAACTGCAGCAATATGTTTGGGAGTCTTACTGGTTTGTGTCAGTGTTGGCAACATCTAAAGCTGTTTAAGCAAATTGTGCGGGAGATTGAAATTTTTCATTGGCTAATGGCTATAGCCCGTAGGTAAGATCCAGAACACTAAATAAACCAACAAAATGTGATCAAACCCTGTGGTATTGGAATCTCTGGGAAACAAAACAGCCATGATTATAGTAAATTTTAAAGTAAATTGTAGCACAGATATACGAACTTGTGAAGTGGGTACATCTAGGTTACTACAAAATGAAACCATGAATTTAAGTCAATGAACTTGTTAAACCATGCAAAGGATGTCCAAAAGAGGTTTTCCAAGGATGACAAGGCACCCACATGGCACTAATGCTTATGTGGCGTTGATATGGACGCTGACATGAGAAGATAAAGGCCTCTGTCTCCACGCAACAGGCTATGCCCATCTGCATGTTCATCAACGCCATTCCAAAGAGTTCAAAAGTACTTTGGTTTTGATTGAGAAAGAAAGCTATGAGTTTGTTGTCGTGATGGAATTGATTGCGAGGTGAATTCTTATTGCTTTCTGGTCGCATGAGATACATATGAAGCTGATGCAGCTATTAGTAGATGTAGATGAAGAAAAAAAAGGAAACGAGGGCGACAGGGCCATCCACATGCTCCAAATCGTGTCAGTTGCGGCTGACTACTTCCCGCGGTCCCTATTCGAGGAACACATCGAATCATCGAGTGGCGCCCCTCCTTTATTGATGTCATCTCCTTCTGCCGCCATGCCTCCTTGCGATCATGCTGCTCCCACTTCTCGACAAGACGATGCAACTCGAGACCTGAAAGCGGCTATCAATGCATGGCACTAGGTTGCCTACTATCGAACTTGCGAGAATAACAAAGGAAAACACTACTCACCAATAGACTTTATTGATGTGGCCAAAGAGTATTTACAAGAGTATGACAATGAATGTGAATGATTTCGTTGTGTTGTTGGAGACGCGTAGGCCACTATTTATACAAATCTAAAGGGTGGCAGACTAGCAGTTAACGTTTGAATAAGTGCTTCTTGTCTTCATGCATGAGTTTTCTGTGTCTTGAAACGTTGTGTCCTTTGTCGAAAACACCATTAACCACTCACATGTGCTTCTTGTCTTCATGCACGAGTCTTTTGCGTCTTGAAACGTTGTGTCCTTTGTCGGAAACACCATTAACCGCTCACCAGTCAATACTCTGCTTCAGGAAGCGAACAGTTGCTGGTCATAATTGACCACAACTGGTCGTTGTTTGGGTGTAACTAGCCTTCAACCAGTTATATTTATTAAAGAGGGGAACTTCCACTTTTATGTACTCCCGGGCTAGACAAGGTACTTAGTGGACCCTAGCTACGTGGGCCTAGACAAGAGATTTTATTTTGACTCATGTTGACCGAATATATTAATCCGATCAAGAATCCTCATAAGCAGCCAACTGGTGTTCGATGGCGAGACGGAGAAGAGTATGTGAAGGATTGAGAAAAGGTGGGTACGAGGAGAGAGAAAAAAAGATTAAGAGCTGCCACATAAACGCCACATAAGCATTAGCGCCATATGGATACCTTGTCAGCCTTCCAAAACCTGTTTTAGACCTCTTTTGCATGGTTTAAGTTCATTGACCTAAATGTATGGTTTCATAGTTTAGTGACTTTGATGCAACTACCTCACAAGTTTATGTACATGTGGTTCAATTTACTCTAGATTTTAAAATCAACTTTCTGTTTGAACAGTAAAATTCGTCAAGCATATGCCTTAGAAAATCGGAAGTTTCCACTCATTTGGAAGATGATGTTTTTGACAAAATAAGATCAATAAAGAAAATCCATCACAAAAGAAGAGCTTGATGTTAGGGTGATCTCAGGCATTTGGCCCAACGGCCAAATGCCAACCCTTGATCAGCGCTCGATCGGGCGCCCACCAATTGGTGGGCCTGTCGCCAGCGCCATATAAATAGAGGTGGGGGCCGGGGCGGCGCGCATGACGAGGTTCACCGTGCCGCCACCTTCCCCACCGACAAAACCCTAGATCCGATCTAAGAGGCGCCCAATGACGGAAGCACCACCGCCGATCGCGCGCCAGTGAGATCGCCGCCGCCGGACACCGCCGCCAAGGAGCCCCGCACCTCTTCCCGACCATCGCCGCGCGTGCGCAGACTTCACCGAAGCGCACCGCGATGGCCAACCCTCCTCCTCCCACGTGGACGGTTAGTCCTCTCTCCCTCTCGGTATTACCTCAAGAACCCAAACCCGTAAAGAAACCCCGCTAGATCTAACCTAGGAGATCCTATAGAGAATCCTAACAATGGTATCAGAGCACCCTAGCGCGAGATCTAGACGGAAAAGAGAAAAGGAGAACGAAACCCCAACCCTAGAAAATGGCAAAAGAAGAGAGAGAGGAACAGGTCAAACCCTAACCCTAGATCTCGAAAAGAACTCACCGCCGCCGCCGCCATCGTCGCCGGCGTGCGGGAGATCGGCCGAGCCGTGGCTCGCCGGCGCTCCACACGGCGCCACCATCGACAGCATGGGGACGAGCGCCAACACGGAGCCGCTCGACGGCGGCGCGCTCCTTCGAGTGAGCGCGCGCGCGGCGGTAGGTTCGCGATGGCGCCGTCTTCTCCTCCTCCGCGGCGTGGATGAAATCGCCACCGCCGCCGCTTCACTCGCTTCGGGTGAGACGAGAGAAAGGAGAGAGAGAGAATGGTTGGGTTAGGGTTTTCGCGCGCGAGCTGGTTTTGATCGGCGAAGCCGCTCGGCCGTCGATGGCGACGGACGGCCGAGATTCGCGCGAGGCGAAGTCGGCCAAGCGGCGAAGGTTTCGCGGCCAGCCCAGTTGCTTGGCCATACGCGCCGCGAGGAGCGAGAGCCGTCGGACGCGAATCCGACGGCCGACGGAGCGGAGCGGCCAGCGTGAGCAGAAGCAGCGCGCGCGTGAGGAGGCATTGGCCGCGGCCGCAGCGGATGGGCCAAGCGAGCGACGCGTAACGCCATTGAGCGCGCGCATGGCGAGGCAGGCAGCGCGCGCAGATGGCGGGCGCAGCCGCCGTGGGCGTGGCCGCGGTGAACGAGCCGATTTGGCGTATGAACGAGAAACCCGATTTTTGATATTTATTGATTTTGAAGTAATTTTTGATGAATTTCAATGAAATTTGATTCAAATCTCGTAAAATTTTACACCAACGTGTTAATTTTTCGAGATTAAATGTGTCTGATATAATGCTTCGAATAATGAATTATTTTTAGAATAATTACGATTTCATTGCAAAAGTTAATGTTGATTGATTTTTCATTATTAAATTCGAACCAACGGGAGAATTTAATTTTGGAAAAATAGATATAATTTCCAGAGATTTATGATATTGTTATTTTCTGACCAACGTTGATAATAACAGTATTATAAATTTTTTATGCATTATTTCTATTGCTGCCCAACGGTGATGTAGATTTAATGTATAGATAAAATTGATTTAATTATATGTCGTATTTTTGACCAACGTTGGAAATAAGGCATATAATTATGCTGTTACGTTCTCACTTTATTTGAACTAAATTTTCAGGCGGATACAACTTGATGAGTTGTATCAGAGAGATCCCCACTCTTAAAGGAGATAATTATGGAGAGTGGAAGAAAAAGATAGACTTAGCGTTTATCTTGGTGAGGTGGACTGGGTCCTCACTACAAGACGTCCCACCGAGCCTATGGCACCGGTGAGGATCAAAATGAGGATGATGATCTTGCTTGGCGAGAAAGACGAGAGGATCATGCTCCTTACGGATGTCTTATGATCTTGATCATAAGAAATGGACCACGACCAACAAGAAATGTATGGTCGTGATAAAGAACACAATTGAGCTCGCAATTGTGGGCTCAGTGCAGAGTGTGACAACGTCACGAGTACCTTGATAAGATAAAGAGTCGGTTCATGGCTCTTCAAAGACTTATGCTACGGTGATTAAGCGACTTGTGACAGAAAGGTACTCTGGCAAAGCGATGGCATAAGAGAGCACATACTAAGGATGAGTAACTTGGCATCTAAGCTTAAACCAATGGATTTGGCTCTCAGGATGAGTTTCTTATTCATTTGGTTTTTGCTTCCTTGCCCAAAGAGTTTGACACATTTGTTGTCGACTACAATATGCAAACCAGAAATGGGACTTGGAAAAGTGCATAGCTATGTGTGTGTAAGAGGAGGAAAGAATTAAATCATCACATGGTGGATCCATCAACTATGTGAAGGATAACAAGAAAAGAACTTCAACAGATACCTCCTTCTCAAAGAACAAGGGAAAAGCCTCATCCATCACCTCAATGAATAAATTTGTTGAGACAAAGATTAGTGTCTTCACTTGCAAGAAGACGGACACTACAAGAAGAATCATCTGATTACTTAAAGATAATAATGGCAAAGAAAGATGAGAACATTATTACCTTTATAAATGAATGCTTGTATGTGCAATATTCAAATCCACTTGGTGGATTGACTCAGAGCAACTGTTCATGTTGCTAATTCCTTCTGAGGATTCCGTTCGACGAGGACTACGCAAAGAAACGAAAGATGCATTAAAGTTGCAAATGGAGCCCAAGTGAAGTTGAAGCCGTTGGCGATCTTTCATTAGAGTTAGCCAATGGCTCCAATCTTTACTTAGAGATGTCCTTTTGTTCCCTTTACTGAGGAATTTGATTAGTGTTTCAAATTTGGACAAATATGGTTATGATTGTAATTTTGGAAATGACAAGTGTGAAATAATGTTTAATAAAGAATGTGTTAGTCTTGCCATCTTACAGAATGAGCTTTATTTGTTATTATTATGTGATAATGTGAATGTCGTACGCGATAATGAGAACGTCGCGTGCGAGAAAATGATTGAATCCTCGTCTACGAATGTAAACAGAAAACGAAAGAGAACTCTAGATGAGTCGTCGAAATTATGGCACTGTTGTTTAGGCCATATTTCGAGGAGGAGAATAGAAAAACTAGTTAAGAATGATATTCTTCCTCCATTAGAGTTCTCAGACTTAGAACAATGCGGAAAATGCATTAAAGGAAAATATGTAAAGAAAATTAAAAAAGACGCTAAAAGAAGCACAAGAGTTCTACAAATTATTCACACAGATATTTGTGGTCCTTTTCTTGTGAAAAGTGTGGATGGATATGACTCGTTCATAACATTCACGGATGATTACTCCCGTTATGGATATATTTATCCAATCAAAGAAAGAAATGAAGTCTTGGATAAATTCAAGATATTTAAGGCTGAAGTTGAAAACCGCCACGATTTAAAGATTAAGATAGTCCGATCTGATCGTGGAGGGAGTACTACGGTCGACATACCCCATATGGACAAGTTCACGGACCTTTGCAAGGTTTTACAGAAAATGGCATAGTGGCCCGATATTCTACAGGCGAACCTCGGCAAAATGGAGTAATGAAAGACGCAACTGCACTCGATGGATATGGTGCGAAGCATGATGAGCTATTCCACACTACCATTGAGTTTATGGATGGAGGCGTTGAAAACCGCCATTCATATTCTCAACAGAGTGCCTAGTAAGTCGGTGCCCAAAACAATGCGAGTTGTGGACGGGAAGAATTCCTCACTAAACCACTTACGCGTGTGGGGAGTCCCACGAGGCTAAAGTATTTAACTCAAACCTTGGGAAGCTTGATCCCAAAGCGATGAAGTTGCCATTTCATTGGCTACCTGAAAAGTCAAAAGGTTTTCGTTTCTCTTGTCGAGATAGATATACAAAGTTTGTAGAAACGAGACACGCTGTCTTCTTAGAGGATGAAATGATGAGAGGAAGTATGGTAGCTCGTGAGATTGACCTTGAAGAGAAGCGGTGTATGCGCCCGCTCAGATGATTCAAGAGCCATTCTTTCACACTACCTCATCGTCATTGCGCACCGATGGTGCAAGACAACGTGGTGGCAAAGACTGTTATTGTTCCTCCCGTGGCAACAATGAATGATATTGAGGAGCCTGTTCTTCAGATCCTATAGAACCTATTGCCACAGATGAGGGGAGCAACAAAGAACCTCAAAGCAGAAGATGTACCAAATGAGGAGGCCCAGGAGATCTCAAAGAGTAAGAAGATCGGCTATTTCGATGATTATAAGATTTATCATACAGAGGAATTTCAAATGGAGGATGATCCCACCTCATTTGAAGAAGCCATGAGAAGCAAAATTCTTCAAAATGGCTTGAGGCCATGGAAGAGGAAATGAGGTCCATGAAGGCTAATAAAGTGCAGGACTTGAAATTATTCCTAAAGAAGCCAAAACAGAGAGGTCAGTAAATGGGTCTACAAGACAAAGCTTGACTCCTAAGGGAATGTAGAAAGATACAAAGCGCGACTTGTGGCAAAAGGTTTTACGCAAAGAGAAGGGATTGATTACAATGAGACCTTTTCTCCAGTCTCATGTAAAGATTCCTTCAGAATCATAATGGCATTAGTAGCACATTATGACTTAGAGTTACATCAGATGGATGTAAAGACGACATTTCTTAATGGGGATTTGGAGGAAAACGTTTACATGGCACAACCGAAAGGTTTTGTTGTGAAAGGAAATGAAAGAATGGGATGTCGCCTAAAGAAATCGATTTATAGGTTAAAGCAAGCTTCAAGACAGTAGTACTTGAAGTTTGACAGTTAATAAGAAAATTTGGGTTTAAAGAGAATGTAGAGGACAACTGTGTTTATGCAAAGTTTAAAGATGGGAAGTTTATCTTTCTAATCCTGTATGTGGATGATATCCTACTAGCTAGTAGTGATGTCAGTCTGCTACTGGAGACAAAGAAGTTTTTGTCCTCAAACTTTGATATGAAAGATCTTGGTGAAGCTTCGTTCGTTCTAGGGATCGAAATTCAGGGATAGAAACAAGGGGACATTGGGATCATCACAAAAGACATACATAGAGAAAGTCTTAAAGAAATTTGGTATGCATAAATGTAGTCATTCACTGCACCTATAGTCAAGGGCGACAGATATGGCGATTTTCAATGCCCCAGAACCAGATGAGATCGATCAAATGAAAGCGGTTCCATATGCTTGGTATCGGAAGCTTACAAGATGCTCAAGTATGCACACATACGACTTAGCATTTGTTACTGGGTTATTGGCGATTCGAGCAATCTCGGAATAGAACATTGAAATTGATAAAGAAAGTCTTGCGTTATTTGCAAGGAACAAAATGCCTCATGATGACATACGAAGATCGATTCACTCCATATAGTGGGGTATCTGATTCGATTTTGCGGGAGATGATAGAAAGTCTACATCCGGATATGTATTCACTCTCGCTTGAGGAGCTATATCGTGGAAAAGCTCAAAGCAAATCGTCACTACATCGTCCACAATGTATGCCGAGTTTGTAGCATGTTATAAGGCTACGGGCGGTGAAGCAAGCTAAAGAAGTTCATACCGGTTTAAAAGTGGTTGACGACATCAATAGACCACTTAAGTTGTATCTGCGATAATGAACCCGATAATGTATGCCCACAACAATAAGTCAAGTGGTCTTTGCCAAACACATTGACATAAAGTACTATGTTGTGAAAGATAAAGTTCGGGATCAAATTATAAGTCTTGAGCATATAAGTACCGCAAAGATGTTAGCGGATCCCCTTACTAAAGGCTTACCACCCAACGTGTTCAGAGAACATGTAGCCGGCATGGGTTTAAGGGAAAGCCTATGATTCCTGGACTAAAAGATGGTCCAAAAGATTAAAGTAACTATTTGAGCAGAGAAGTGTATTGTAGTCATTAAATCTATCGGCGATTGACCGTGACGATGAGACATGTTCTATGCACTAATCTGCGATGGAATGAGTAAAGTCAAAAGTAATTAAAGTAAGCATAGATTGAGATCAAGGGGGAGAATGTTAGGGTGATCTCAGGCATTTGGCCCAACGGCCAAATGCCAACCCCTTGACCGCGCTACGATCGGGGCGCCACCAATTGGTGGTGGGCCTCGCCGCCGCCATATAAATAGAGGTGGGGGCCGGGGCGGCGCGCATGACGAGGTTCACCGTGCCGCCACCTTCCCCACCGACAAAACCCTAGATCCGATCTAAGAGAGGGTGCTCCAGCAACGGGAAGCACCACCGCCAGATCGCCGCCGCCAGGGAGATCGCCGCCGCCCGAGACACGCCGCCGCCAAGGAGCCCCGCGCCTCTTCCCGACCGTCGCGCCGTGCGCAGACTTCACCGAAGCGTGCACTGCGATGGCCAACCCTCCTCCTCCACGTCGGACGGTTAGTCCCCTCTCTCCCTCTCGGTATTACCTCAAGAACCCGAACCCGTAAAGAAACCCCGCTAGATCTAACCTAGAAGATCAGAATCCTAACACTTGAAACAGCCAAACCAGATACAATTTATGAAAACTACAGGACAAAAGGCACTTTACACAGAAATTTGTGCAGCAGTGACCAATGAGCTCAACACCATGCAAATAATTGACCACAAAGAAACAAAATCGCATTAATAGTTGCACTAAAATGGCATGCCCAGGTCAACTGTAAACTAAAAAAAGAGTGTAACTTCCAAACTAAAGTTAAAACAGGATAACACTACCAAGAGTTTCCCTGATCCGACCATGCTGCCTTTATGCGCACTGCGCAAAATTCAAGCTTGTCAGCTAATTTTCTTCATGTAAACGAAACCAACTACTGCGTAATCAAGAACCTTCCAATCCAGAATCCACAAACTAAAGCACGGGCCCACCTGCCATCTTACCAAGATTGGATGAGCTTATGCCTACACAACCAACAAGAAAAAATTACCAAATAAGACGCTTCAGCTTTCAGGCTCTTCCAATCCAACCCAGTTACTCCTAGATTCCAACAAATGATAAGAAGGGAGGCTTTGCACCGAATTCACCAATTCAAAATTCCGAGCTCATCTGCAAACACAAAACATCCACCAAACAGATAATCCAAATCACAAGCTCCCCCAAGTGACCGAATTTTGGACAGCACACAATTCAAAATTCAAACTATATCTCCAACTCAGACGGACCCAAGCTCCTCTGATCCAATCCACAGCACCCTAATCCAAAAGGTAAAGAAAGCTAGGGTTTCGCACCAAATTCAAATCCCAAGCTCATCTCCACGCACAAAGCAAAGAAACATCCACCAAACAACGAACCCGCATCAAACCTCCACCAGACGACCAAACCTGCGCCACCACGGCAAGGCAGACTTCAAACTAAAATCGCCAGCTCGCCCCTCTGATCCAATCCGGAGCACCCCAATTCCAACTGAAAGCTAGGGTTTTGCCCCCGAATCCGAACTCCCCGGCGCCCAAATCACGAGCCTGAAACCCCGCTGGTGAGTGGTGCGCCGCCATTGGGCGCCGAGCGAGGCGCGCGTGGGGGCGGATCGAGGCGGGGGGATTGGGACGGGTTCAGGGAGCTCTCACCTCTGCTAAGCAAGCGCGCACGCGCGCTCTCCCAGGCGCGGAGGAGGAGGCGAGGCAGGAGGTGCAGGAAGCGATCTCCAACTGGGCTTCCCGCGCTGCTACCGCTGCAAAACGCGGACTGCCGAGGCGTACTGTCGTGGGGTGCTTTGTTTGCCGCGGGAAGGGGATTCGAGTGCCGCTCGGCGGCGGCGGCGGCGGCGGCGGCTTGCCGCTCCGACGGACGTGGTGGTGGGAGTGCGAGGTTGATGCTGCTGGCTGCTGTTTGGTTGGGCTCCGTGTTGGTGGTGCCGTTCTCCGTTCCGTCTCAAGTCTCAATGTTGTAGTTGTTCTGAGACTCCCTCCCTGCTGTTCCCCTGCTAATGGGTGTAGGATTTTGGACTGGAATGACCTAAAATTATAGATAAGTTTGGTCAAATTTGGATCCTTCATTATCAGATCATACTTGGATTGAATTAGATCAAGTCTTAGACCTTATATTTTTGTACTAATTACTAAATATAGATAAAATCGAACCCTAATTAGACCACTAAAAAGGTAGATGTGCTTAGTCCAAACTAAAGCCTAAATCTATTTTAACTAAAGCCTAAATCTATTTTTGGATTGGATCAGGCTTAGACTTATATAATTTAAGCTAGGCTTGGACCAATCCTTCTTAATTTTATTTGAATTTAGATTGGATTTGGACCAAATTTCAGCTCATTAGCAGCCCTACTGGTGCTTGATTTTCCCTTTCTGTTTCGTTCTTGGCCTAATAGAGCAAGGAGGCGAGAGTGAGAAATTTTAGTAGCATATTTATCTATTGTGGTATTATTAGTAGCCTTTTTATCTTGTACTTCTGGTTTTGTTATTGAGTACAGGGCTGAGATGGTATTTGTTTGTTGTTTGGTTAGGTTTAGGCTTTGTTTAAAAGTGTTGTGATTTTTAGCTAATTGCGAGAGAGGTTAAGAGAATAAGAGACACTTGTGTTAAGAAGTCACTAATATGGGTTCGTCTGATCTTCTTGACATAGGATCAAGATAATCACGTGTAACCTTTCGAATCGTAGTGATCTTCCGTTGCCAATACAAGAACGAACACTCTTTAATTCAGAAGAACACATGCGCTAGACTTCATGACCACCAAGCAAAGCCTTATCACACTCCCAATTCCCAATGAAAAAGTTGAACGATCTTGATTATTGACATGCTCCTAATTTCCTCTCAAGATGATTCATCCATCATGGAAGAACAAACCGATCTGTTGTTTCAAACTAATATCAAAATATCTCGTCTCTCATTATTTGGTCGTCCCCTGTCAATTTGATGACGAAGGCGTATCTCCCGCTATTACTTCGTGGAAGCGCCGCGAGCGCCCCACGCCACCCCGCGCCGCGCTCGCCGCCGCGTGGGCCGGCGAATCTCGATGCGGTCGGGTGAGCAATTTTGCGAAAAAGTCCTGCACTTTCCGAAATTACGTTGAGGTCCTTGGTTCTCGCGAAAGGTCCTGCCAGTTTTTAAACCCTCCACTTTGCAGGATAGCCCCCCGCAGTTTCCTAAATTACGTACGGGTCCTCGTTTATTACGTACAGGTCCTCGGTTTTTTACAAAAAAGTTCTTTAACTTCGTTTATATTACGTACAGGTCCTCGGTTTTTTATTAAAAAAACCCTTTAACTTTGTCGAAAATACGCATGTGCCCTCGGTTTTTTTTTAAACTCCTCACAAATTATCGCCTCTTTTACTTCGGTGCACACTGTGGCTGGCGCGGCGTCATGCCGCGCCTATGAGGCTAGTATATATGGCGGCCATATGACACACGTAATGGGCCTAAGCCATAGCTTCCTGATTTGGTCCAAAAGGAAACTAAGTCTGGCTAACCAAAACTGAATCCAACTTCTAGTTGACTGCTAATGTTGGATTGTTTCGTAAGCAAACGTTTTACATGGCCAAGCATGATTGTGTTCAGTCATTTAGAAGGCACGTAGGCCACATGAATCTGGCATCTTGTATTGTCGTATGAGCCTTCTCCTTGTGACTTAAGCTTTCCTAACCGCAGGAACTAGTTGGTGTTCTCCTCTCCATTGCATGGCTGATCTCTTAGCACGGGCTGGCTTCTCTCAGACGCATGGACCTCCCACTTGAGTGCTTCTCCATTGCTTGGCCCCGGTTTCCCTCTCGGTTTCAAAATCATCGCAACGTTCAAACCTGAGAATGCACAATATCTAAACATGGAATAATATCCAATTCTCATGAATAACACATTAAACTTAGTTAAGAATGAGTTCGCCTGATAATATTTAATGTGACTCAATAATTCTTTCTAGTCAAATAATATTTTTAACTGAAAAGTGTAAGATATAAGCGTATCCGCATCATCCTACCCTTCTTCAAAAAAACCGTCCTCGGCTTTTGATAGCCTAAAATTATATATTTGTCATCAACATTTTTCTGTTTAGCACATCATGAATATTTAAAGGCATAGTAAACAAAAAGAACAACACATATGCATGGTACATGTATGAATCAATATTTTTTGTCATTCTCATTATTTTGCATAAAGTATTTAGTACAACAATAACCACGCGCGCAAAGAGAGGGGAGGAGAGGGAACGGGCGGTGCGGATGAAGCCACGTGGGTGCGGGGCGGGGATCGGGTGGCCCGGGGAGGAGGGAGAGGTGGATGGGGTGGATGGGAGCAGGGGCGGGGTACGGCCATCTGGGCCGCAACGTGTCGCGTGGGGAGGAGGGGAAGGCGGATCCGGGTGGGCGGCATGGGCTGATCCCAGCCGTCCACGTGGCGGCTGGAGGAGAGAGGAGGAGAAATTATTTTTAAAATTTGTTTCTGATTTTCTAAAAAGCCTGGGAAATAAATATAGCTCGAAAAATATGAAATTACTTCCAAAAATTCCAGGAAAATTCAGAGAACCTCCTGGAGATATTTTGGACTTATTAAAAATATTTCTAACTAATGTTGGTATTATATTTTCATACTTAAAATAGTTTTTATTTTCAAAATAGATTTTAAAACTCCAGAAAACTCAGAAAACCCAAATAAATCGATTTGATTAATTTGACATAAAATTTTATAGAAAATCAAAATATCTCTTTATTTAATAATATTTTTAGGTTTTACACAAAATACTTTTTAAATCTAGCTTTTTCAAAAGCAGAATTCCAGGGCAAATCCAAAAATAAAATTTAAGCAACAAAAATACTTATTTATTTTAAATTTTTTATTTTAATATTTTATTTATTTTAATGTTAATAAAAACCTGGGCTGTTACACTTTGCTCATGTTCTTTTATTTGCTAAAGACATTATTTGAAGGTTACAATAATAAGAAATTCCCTAAGACTTTGCATTTTTAACTAAACTATGTTTTTATTAAAGAGAGTTAAAGTGTACAATATTAATAACAATGTAGGTTCTATCCATTTGTTACATGGTTCCATCCACCATATGCTAGTTATTATTACCAGGGCTGTATCCACCCATTATAATCACTGGGTTACATCCGTCCAAGGAAAATCAATTTAGGACTGCATCCACCTGATGAGTTTACATCACACCCACAAAGTTATAGAAATAGATACTAACTCGAGTAAGTTCACATTGCATCAAGAAGATCACCATAATGTCATCACAAGGTCTTTACATTGCATCTCTCCAGCGAGGCTACACTCACTAAGGTTTCCACCACTACGGGGCTACATCCACCCACTCCAAAATTCCCCTCTTGCATCGCACGGAGGCTTAAATCTAGCACTTGTCTAATTGTAAGATCGAGGAGCCCGACTAGAGGGGTGAATAGGCTGTTTAAAGAACTTTCTTTTATTTTATTTGGCTAAAACCAAGTATATAATGAGGAAGCGTAACTCAATTTGGTTTACCATAAACAAGACCAAAATCAATTAGATTTACCTAAATGTACCAATAATCTAAGTCTATGTCAAAGATTTGCAATTCTAGGATGACAAGTAATCAATTTAATTCTATGAATATAAATTGCTTAGATGTAAATTGAGCACGAGAGAACAAACCACAATTGGCATGGTTCCTTTTTACCGTGGTGTTCCAAGACTTGTTGGTATCCCCTAGTCCACGTTGAGGTGAACTCAAACTAATTGGACTGGCTCCACAAATTAAGCCAAACACTTCAATCCACTAGTGGTAACTCTTTCCCACTCCGGGTAGGTAAGCTCCAACCTTCATAACTTGCTGGGTTTTCTCACAATCTTCTTTAAGAAGAGCACCATGCACGATGTCTCCAACGCCGTTTATGAGTCAACAACCTCCAATAGTAATAAGTCAACCCCTTGCTTGACTTTTACTACGTGCAACAAATGCATAAACTTAAGTGGATAGAAAATCCACCTCTAGATGCAACATATACAATCTAGAGCCCTTTTCTTTGCTCACAAGGTGCAACACATGCACAATTGAGAGGAGAACCTTACACTAGCTTAAAGGGAAAAAATGGAGTGCTAAAGATTGTCTCCCAACCGGTCAAGAGACATTTATAACCCACACCACAAAAATTAACCGTTCAAAGCAAAACTCCTGAAAAATTAGGAATTATAGTAGTACCGCCGTTATACAGCTAGTACTACAGCTCCCCTTGTAATGGACAAAAAACTAGCCATTACAAGCAAAATCGTTAGTACCACTACACAAAGTCTAGTACTATCGCTTAACAATTGTACCGCTCCACACATGCAGAACTACCGTTTTCCAAGGAGGAGAAATCCTTCCAACAGTTGTCTCTCTGGAAAAAAACGTACCGTGGATAAATTGGTACTTCCACCGACAGGTCCAACCGCGCAACACATGCCAGTCTGACTGTTGGCCGGTCATACCGCGCAACACATGCCAGTACTACCGATGTCTAGTCATACCTCCCAATACATGCCGGTACTACCGTCTTCTGGTCATATGGCGCAATACATGCTGGTACTACCATTTTTCCAGAAAAGTGTATATACTTCAACTAATTTGTAAAACACGCTCGCAAATTATAGTACCATGCATACAAGGATCAAACCATGATTCCCAACAAATTGTAAAACATATTTACACACTTTCAGAATTATGACAAAGATATAGGTACATGGACTCTTCACGTTTGCAAAACACAATCGCAAATCCAAGTCACATGCTACAAGTATTATGTATGAGCTTCAACCATTTGCAAAACACATTTACAAATATAAGTCTCATACCACAAGGAGTAGGAAATATGGACTTCAAACACCTGTAATACACATTCACAATGTATAGTCCTATGTTATAAGGATTCAACACATGAGCTTCAACCATTTGCAAAATACATTAGCAAATATAAACGTCATGCTATGGAGAGCTAGAGCAAGTGAGATGGAGCTATCAACACATGATGAGACTCAATCTATTAGACATGACCTTCTTAATAGTACGACAATCTATACTAGTAATCCGATCTTCCAACCAAACACCAAGATCGGTAAAAAAAGTAGGAACACATACTTAGCCCTAGCTAGTCTTATCTTTGCGTTGAGTGATTGTCTTCATATGCATCAACCCATGATGCATCCTTTATTTGAACTCCATCTACACATGATGGGTGTTCTCTTGACTTGATGATCAACTCGTGATCATCTCCTCTTGAACATGTATCAACTCATGATGCATTCTCTTCTTGATGGCCTTCAACTCATGAAACAATTTTCCATGTCACATCTTGACTTGATGATCTTCAATACATGAAGTCATTCCAAGTCATTATCATTTGTGGAATCTAATCCAACTCATAGAAAATGTTAGTCCATAAATCAATTGCCAATAATTACTAAAACGTCACCATTAAATTATAATGGAAGGACTAGATTCCACAATATTTTTTGGTAATTCATGATAATCTCAACAAATAATGAGATAAATGATTGATTTACGAGTATACAACATATACACAACATTTGTATACTCTAGTTAAGCTTTCAAAGCAATTAACTTATTTGAATGAAAGTGTTTGTCTTTGAGATTAATTGCTAGCAAAGCTTACATATCCGATTGTCATTTATCATCCAACCATTAACACGTAATAGAGAAACTAAATGACAACCCGATTACAATTGATTTAAATTAAATCAATAATGAGTATATATAAACTACACAAGCTATACATACTTAATAGATATGTTTCAAAATAAATATTCTTAATATGTGGAAAGCGGAACATGGATCAATACTAATGAAACCACAAAACAGAGTGAACTCCTCCTAAATGTGTGCATACAAGAATGTATAATGGAAACATATGCACATATTCAAGTTTGACTATTTATAGAGTTCAATCTATATTTTGGATCCGAGGAATATACTAAATTATAAGAATGTGATGTCGAATGCATACCTCTGTGATTTGCACCTTTTCATCCAAATGTAACTAAGTAATATCATAATCAATAAACACATTTGTCTCACAATTGCATTTATCATTATCACCAAAACGAACTTAATGGAGCTTGAACTTACACCCGTGTTCCACCGGATGGCGCAACCCACACTGCGTCGATGCAATTTAGTTGGCCATGTTGTACCTATTATAGACTTGTGGCTGCACTATTTTACCTTGTGAGACTATCACAAGATTTGGTCCTTAAAGTTATCTGGGCGGTACTACCACAAACCATATATTCTCATGCTACATCCGCACTAACACCTTTTACCATCCGCCTAGATAGTTAAAGTAAGTTTAAGGATTTTGAGAAGTATAAAACTAAGTTATCATAATGTACCGGCTATTTTCCTCAAATGGCTACCTAAAACTGGTTTCATATTTGTAAATGAAGATAGGGCAATTTAATGCCCCTGAGTATCTAAGCAAGGCTAAGTATGGCACTTAGATACAACTTATAGCTAGTATTGTTACCATTAGATTTCTAGAGTGATAAGGATTATGTGTTCAAATATCCAAGGGATGGTGTATATAAATACAATGATTGATAGGCATGTATCTACAACCTTAATACGAACATAAATTTGCATAACAAATAAAAGCATGCAGTTTGATAATTTAAATCAATATAACTTACATAAAAATATAGGTTCAATATGATCAAATTATTGACTTGCCTAGCTGACAAGTACGTCTTGAAAGTCCAAATAAAAATCCAAATAAACTCCAACTTGATGATTTTATTGCCATTAGATAGATCCTATATTTAGATGCATTTAGAAACAAGTTTCATTCATTTTGGAGTTAAAATGATGTGAATGAGCTCTCCAAAGTTTGAATCAGGATTAAATCCCATAATAAACAAAGCAGATCTCTCTCACTGATAGGTGGGCCGATTACTGTGCAGAACATAGTAAAAGGGGCCCACTCATCAGTGTCTCAATTACTTTAAACTAAAATTAAAAGATTTCTTAATGGGTTGGGCCCACATGTTAGTGATTACTTATCTTAATGCTGTTGCTTAGATTAATCAAGGTTTAAACTTTATCCTAATTCAGTCACTATAGTGACGTTTCTCCTACCAAATAGAGTGCAGCTTGTCTCCAGCAAGGAAAGCCACGACGGTCACTGGTGAGTGCAAAAACGAGAGGCTGGGATCGAGCCGCACCTAGGGGTGTGGGTGGCTTCGCCTAAGATGCACCGAAGAAATGACACAATGGCGAGAGGTGCGGCCACCATGGTGGCCATGGCACCGATGCTGTGGCGAGTAAATTGAAGGTACGGGAAGCATTAGCAAGATGAGCAGAACCTACTGGAGGGGATGGCACAGTTCGAGGAGGGTCGAGGCAACACGGTGGAAAGAGGCCAAAGAGGTGTAGGGGAGAAGCACGACACCAACGAGGTGGAGGAGACGACGTCCCAATCAGTGGTGAGGATTGACGGAGGAGGTGGCAATGATGCTCAAGTTGAGAGGAATCGACCAAAGAGGTGGTTAATCAATGGATCGATCAGGCAGCCGAAGTTTGGGAAAGACGGTGGCTCTAGTGAGCTGCAAGGGGAGAGAGAGCAATCAGCCGCGGTGAGAGGATGAAGGAGGCAGGGCGATCACGAAGATGTGCTTGGAGGAGGTCGGGGCTCACCATAGAGGTCTGGTGACGGTGACGGTTGAGGAAAGCTTGGTGGTGATGGAGGCGGGCTCGGTAGGTGTTCGGCACGACCAAGGCGAGGGAGGAGGGACCAATGGTGTGGTGTGGTGTGAGGGAGCTCGAGCAACCATGCTTTGGGCTTAAATAGTTGAGGAGGAGGGCAATGGCCGTTGGGCGTGCGGTGTGGCACTATTGGCGCATAGAAGGAGGTGCAATGACGGAGGACGGTGCGGCTCAGCTTGCGGCACGGCACAGGGAAGGCAATGAAGGCATGGGCATGATAGAGATGCAATAGTCATATCATGGAGGCAGAGCAATCATGGCAGGCACACTCTGGCATAGCGTGGCGAACGACATGAGGCACAAGGCGCATGGCCGAGGAAAGGTAGGAGGGCGGTGGAGTTACATTGGTGTAATGGTGCACAGGGACGTGCATAGGAGGGAGGGTGCAGCACTATGATGGCACAACATCGTGTAGGGACACACGCAGAGTGCAAGGAGCATGCAAGATGCAGCACTGTGCGGGCACAACACACACACAGTGCGAGGGAGGGTGGCATGGGCCAGGCTGGGCCAGGGAGTAGGTTGGGTTTGGCCCAGTAGGGTTTGATTGTGATTTTCCAATTTGAACTTGCATTTCAAATTTGAGTTGAATTTGGTTTGAATTCAAATTGAAGTTTTTATTTCATGCACTTGGACTCCGAAAATGGGATGCTATAGCCGCATAAGCCAAGTCTGATGAATTGGAACAACATTTTCACGAGCATTTTTATGATAGTTAAGGCTAGAAGGGAGCACGTGCGTTGAAGGCTTGGAGCCTCGAAGGTGGCAGTGGAGCCATTGGTGAGCATACATGAGAATATTAGAGCTGGAAAAGATTTGCATACTGTTGAAGATGAACACATTGGGGAGAATTTGAATAACATTTTGAAAGTTCTTGGACCTTACTCTGACCTTCTAAGGGAAGGAATAGTATTCACCAATAGATTGAGTTTATTGTGCGTGAGATCAAAACCAAGATGTTTGAAAAAAATCCCTCGCAACAAAAGAAGAAAAGGCAAAATTTTCCCAAATTTGAGAGATAGTTTTTTCAATGGATAAAATTAGAATACAATATAGAGACAATTTGCGATTAGAAATGGTGACCTAATGGTTGTTGTTCAACAGAAATTCAAGTTAATTGTAGAGGCTGGAGTCATGATTGCATTTATTGAGCGACTAGTGGTTCAACGACAGCCTAATGCTTGTGTTCAACAAAAGATTTATCATCAGGTAGAACCCGGATCGCTATTGATGGCTTAGTGGTTCATAAGCGGCGGGGATCCATAATCTTGGGGCATTGTGGAGGTAGGTGACTTTTTTTCGATGGCATTGCATGAGACTCATTAGAATTAGTTTGGTAGGTCATTATTTAGGGGTGGTAAAAAAAAGTCTATAATATCCTTAATAAATCAATGGCCATATTTGATTTATACTACATCATTTTCTAGTAGTAGAAGGTACCATAAAAATTATGTATAGCTTGTGATCATCATCGTGCCCATTGCAAGTAGTAACTCTTTGCTCTAATTGTGTCGGTAAGGTGCATAACATAGTCACTCACTCATTGCATGTGATCATCATGCCATAAATTTCGATAAGATCATCAGTAGCTTACTGCCTTCACCTATTCTTGAGAATCTTAGGTGGGATAGCTCTAGTCTATATGTTTGAGATAGGTTCAATAGTGATTAGTATACACAATTGACATGTTTTTTAAACACCATATAGTTTATCTATAGGTCAAATTAAAATACATAAATTTCAAAATTTTGAAAGAAATAAATATGCATGAATTACAACAATTTCAGAATTAGGAAGAAATGCACAATTTTACTTTCTGTTCTAGGTGGTCCATATATGATTCTTTTTTCTCATTTGGTACCTTTGCCTCGTGGCTGTGATGGCCCTGCATCGTCATTGCTCTTCCTTCTCAGCCCTTCTGCTATCACCTCTGTCTCTTATCTAACTCTAAGCAAACCCATCCACACCTTGTCACCTTGCTTTTTATCCACTTGGCCACATCCTCTCCACGAGCAACAGCACTAAGCCCCGTTGTTAAGTGTCATGGGACATAGCATCCCCAAGGACAAAGGAAAGCTATTAGGGAGTATTAGATGGTTAGACATGTGTTAGGTGATATATTGATTGTTATGTGTGATTATGTCTGGCATGTGGGTCAAGTAGGGATGTACTGACTATAAATACTTGGCAAAATTGGATCTATACTATTCCAAAAGTTGGCAATTTAAAAAATGTCACTCCAGAACATGAAATTGGAAATTTGCCACTTCAAAACATGTCTGTTGGTTTTTTGTAGATAGTTTTACCCTTGCTCCTCCCTTCTTCCTCCTAGTCAGTCGTCATCTCTGCTTCCCAAGCGAGCTCCAGCCGCGTGTTGGTCCCTTCAAAACATGGCTCTTTGGATTTTGCTAATATTTCTGCGCCTTCTTCTCCCTTCTTCCTCCCAGCTGTTCATCGCCTCCCCTTCCTTGGTGAGCTCCAACCTTGTGTCTATCACTAACTTGCACCACAACTAGGTCAGTATGTGGAGCCACCTCTCTCGTGCCACCTCCGTAGCCACTGCATCCCTGAGGTCAACCCTGTTAGACAGGTCAAGGTTGGTTAAGTTGGGGCAGGTGGCGACACCTAATCCTCTAGAGCAGGAGAGGTCTACGATGTAGATGGATGGTGTGGTGAGGTTGGGATCATAGGGAATTGGAAGATCAAGGTGGGAGGTAGGGCAGCGAGTGCGTTGCCGAGGAGATCAACATGAAACGGGTGGAAAAGAGGCGGCGATGGCACTAATCGACAGTGTGGTAGGCGCAGGAGGTGAGGGCAAAGCACTTAGGGTGCGCGAATTAGTAGCTGAAGAATCTAGTCCCCCTATTATGTGTTAATGGAAAGTTTTAGATTATTAATGATAATCGGATGTGTAGCTTAGCTAGCAATTAATTTAAAATCAAACACTCATTCAAATGAGTTAATTGCTTTCAAAGTTTATGCTAGAGTAGACAATTGTTGTGCACATGACGTATACTCGCAAATCAATTTATTATCTAATTATTTGTTGAGGTTGTTATGAATTACCAAAAAGTGAGAGATTGAAGAATCTAGACCCGCTATTATGTGTTAATGGTAAGTTTTGATAATTAATGACAATCAGTTTGCGAGACTAATATTTTTCTAAATTGGTGAAATAGGTTATGTCCCCATGATTGTAAAGACTTTGGATGGCTTCATATATGGATTGTTATCAAGTTAAAAAATGGATATTACGTGTTGATAACCAAGTCAAGGTTCGGAATGAATGATGGCATTGATAGTCTTCAAGTTAAGATCCCAACATGGTGGATGGCATCATGTGTTGATGCAAAACAAGGTAAGGACTCGGACTTAAAGAGGAGATGATCGTCATCAAGTAAAAGTTCCAAGTAGATACACAAGGCAAAAATATAACTAGCATAGGATAATGATATATTATTAGTCTTTTACTAGTATTAGTGTTTGGTTGAAAAATTAAATTACTAGTATAGGTTGTCGTACTATTAAGAGGTGTCTTATTTAATAGCTCGAGTCTCATCATGTATTGATGGCTCAATTCCGCTAGCTCTAGCTCTACGTAGCATAATGCTATTGTTTGTGAATGTATTTGCAAATAGTTGAGGCTCATACATGCCTAATCCTTATAGCATGTGATTTAAATTTGTGAATGTGTTTTGTAAACAGTCTGAGTTCATGTCCCTAAATCTTGTGTCATGATTCTAAAGTGTGCGAATATATTTTGTAACTTGTTGTGAATCATGTTTTAATCATTGTGTGTATGGTACTATGATTTACGAATATGTTTTGCAAATTTGTTGAAGTACATGCATCTTTGTCCTTACTAAAAATTACATACTTGTATGACCACCATGTGTTGGTTGGTTTGATCGTGTTTCGGTATGACCACCATATTGGCCGATCTTAGTAGATAGAGATATGGTTGGAAATGTGTTGATGGCTATACTACTGGAGAATTTTCTCTCTATGATCAGCCGGCGGTGTGATCTACCTTATGATCGGTTGGTGGTCTGACTGGCTCTATACGAGAGGTCTGACCAGCCCAAGTGGTATGACCGTAGTTTTGTGTGCCGGTTGTTTTTTCAGAACAGGCGATCTTGGTCGAGCGGTTTGACTGACTTTCGTGGCAGTCTGACGGTTGGCAGTCGGACCGAACCTCGTGTGGGCTGTTGGACTGGCAACGGCTGTAACTGTTATTTTTTTAGCCATTGCAGAGGAGGGTGGTAAGACCGGACATTAGCTGGTGGTAGTACCGGCCCTGCTGTTTTTGCTGGAATTTTATCCCAACGACTAGTTTTTGAGTGTGGGGGGCATAAATACCCCCTTGTGGTCAGTTGGAAGTATGGTGGTTGAACCTTTGGCATCCTATTTCATTCTCTTAAGCTAATGTGAATTCCTTTTCTCAATTGTACATATGTTGCACCTTATAAGCAAGAAGAGAGGCCTCTAGTTGCATGTGTTACTTCTAGAGATGAATTATGTATCCACTTGTGCATGTGTTGTATTTGGTGAGTCAAGTAAGGGGTTTGGCTTATTATTCTTGAAGGTTGCCGACTTCTAGACAGCCTGGAGGTATTGTCTAGTGTGTTACGAGTGATGTGGTATTCACCAATTTCGGAGTGGAGGAAGAGCAACACTAGTAGAATTGAGGAGTTTGGCTTAATTTGTGGAGTCAGTGCAATTCATTTGGGTTTACCTCAATATGCATTAGGGGAAGCTGGCAAGTTTTTGAATACCACGGTAAAATATCGTGTGTCAATTGTGGTTTTGCTTCCTTGTGCTTATTTACATTGTTGCAATTTACATACGTAGAATTGAATTACTTGCTTGTCACCCTAAGGTTGCAAACCTTGACATTGACTTAGGTTATTAGTGCATTTAGTGAGACTAGTTAATTTAGGCCTTAATTATATAAAACTATTTTGATTTACGCTCTCGCATCTAAAACACAATTTTAGCCAAAGATATTTTTAAAAGCACCTATTCACTCCTTTCTAGTATGCCTTCTTGACCTTACAGCGGTGGCATGGTCGAGGATAAGGAAGAGACACAACACGATTAAAGCTCGCTGGAGAAGCGAAGGTGCCAGCTTGCCTAGAGGAAGAAGGGAGGAGTAGTGGCAAGATCTGTTCACCAGAGAAGCTTTAGACGGAGACACTGATGAAGAAGAAATCATCGGCGGAGAGGATAACATATAAGGTGGAGAAGGGGTGGGACCCTTTCCTGTTTGACAGCGGCAAGAAGCCGGTGAAGAGTTTGGAGGAGAGGGATCAGTCAAAGACGTAGGAAGAAAGCTTGGGGAGTAGGGATGGTAATTGTGCTCGTATACCTGTATACCCGTGGGTAAGTACCCTAATAGAGCCGGATATGGGATATTTTCTTTACCCACGGGTATGAAAATGGAGAGAACACTCTATCCGTCGGGTAAACGGGCACGGGTATAGGTAAGCTCTACCCGTACCCACTCCGCCTGTTTACCCGCGATATAGATTGACAAGTGGCGTAGTCATAGCAATATCTCTAATTACTATGAATTGTTATAAATTTTTCCATATCTCTAATTGCTATTGATTGTTATAAACTTTTTTGATAGCTATTATATTTCCTAGCAACAACTGTTGCTTATATATACCTGTCATTAGTTCAACTCTCAGATGGTGACTCTCAGTTCACGGGTAAACATGTATACCCACGGGCGACGGGTATGGGTAAGGTTTTTCGCCCGTCGTCCTTCATGGGTATACCCGTAGGTGTAAATCAGGGTTATAGGTACAGATATGGGTAAGCACTATCCATACCCGTCGCGCCCGATTGCCATCCCTATTGGGAAGAGACTTCAATTGTGGCGAAGAACGAGAATCAGTTTGCCACTTGATATATGATATTATAATCATATATAACTCACGCATCTCTATACTTTTCTCATTAAAAAAATCTCCCTTTCCTACATCTCTGTAGACTGTAGTTACTCGAAACACTAAGGGTGTGTTTAGTTGCTTTTGGGTAGTGGGATCGTTTATCCTGGATGAGGGGAAGCTGGATGAGGATGGCCGTATTTTGAAAAAGAAGAGTGTTTGGTTCGTTGTATCTGTGGATACAGGCTGAATGAGTATGTGATTGGTAGGCTGTATATGAGGCTGTATGAAGGTCTTGCTCGACTCCCTCGGTCCTGGACGGGCAGATTCGGTCGAAATGATCTTCACTCCCGGTCCCGGATGAGACCGTATGCGGGGACGAGCGGATCCAGGCTTCCACAGTAAATTCGTCCAACCAAATACACGAATTTTTTGCAATATACGGTGGAGCTGGAATCCGGCCGTCCATATTAAGCAAACCAAACACACCCTAATCCCACGACGGCCCGGGTCCTGTGTGACCGTGTCCGAATTTTTTCTATTTTAGCCCTTTTTTGAAAAATATTCACATTTAGACCCTTGATAGTTTTAATTCTGTTTTTGGACCCAGGGGGTCGGCGCCGTGACCCACGGCGCCGAGGTAATACGTCTCGACGCCGTGGTCCCAGGCCCGCACCAGCGTGGCGGCCTGCGTGGCGCTGACGTGGCAAGCACCTCGGCGCCACTACTCATGGCGCCGAGCTCGGCGCCGTGGATCTTGGCGCCGAGTGGTGGCCACCGGGCCGCACGCGGCCTTCTCCTTTCTCCCTCCGTCTCTTTCGTTCATTCACGTTCATCCCCGGCCGCCCCATCCACGCCGCCGGCCGGCTCCAAGACCGCCCGCCTCCTCACCGCCCCTACACCATCCCCCCACCCCGGCGCCGCCCCCGCCCTATAATCAAGTGCTCCTCTTTCCTTCTGTGTAATTTGATTTATGAATTTATGAACTTGTGGTCTTTCTGATATGATTGCATATTGCTTCACCGTGATAATTGGAGAATGCTAGATTCGGTGGGTTTTACTACTTGTTTCTGGATTTGACAACCCTGCAAATGTTGAGCTTGTGAGTAAATTTTAGACTGAGAATGGTAGATGCTCGTCATGCTATTGATGCATAAAGGCCATGTTCTTAGACACTAGAACATGACACTTGGACAGGGTAGAAGAATGGTTTTCCACAAAGATAAACCTGTATTTCATGATTTTATAATTTAAGCATAATTTAATCAAAGCCATAGAATCTCTGCTACATAACGATGACGAAGATGTTCTGACTTCAAGGCGTGCTCTTATTGACCATTCCCAGCCTCCTCACCATCGCCCCCTCCACCATCCTCTGGCGCCTCCCGCACGTCGCGCGCTTGGCCCTAGGCTACGCCACTTCCCAACAATCTGTCGAATAAGTTGGTTTGTGAAAGAACTAAGCCTTTTTTATTCAGAATTTGTATATTTTCTAAATAAGCATTTAGTTAGTGACTAGGTACTTATTAGTTACTATCTAGTATCCAATTTCGATTAAAGGTACTTATTAGTTTGGTTTTCTGTATGAACTAGATGGACAACCTAGTCACCCTATATCATGGAGGCAATGTGACAAGTGATGATTATGGAAATGTTCGATTTGTTGAAATGCAAAGGGTGCCTCTGATATTCAGTGATCGGCCGTCGTTTAGTGAGTTGGTTGCTAGGGCCCGG